>OY720450.1:74991751-75541751 GCA_963082715.1 Harpalus rubripes
GTGTGTGTGTGTGTGTGTGTTTTTTAACTACGGATTCCTCAATCTAACAATAATGGGAAGAGTTGATTAAGTTTTGGTAACAATTGGACAACCGGAAGTAGTAGTTAAAAGAAAAAAATCATCTAAATATTATTCATCGAAAATTTATGTAAATACTTATATTAAAGAACGTTAAATTCTTTATTCGATAAATATAAATTCATTATTATATCTTCTATAGATTTAGAGATAAAGAAATGCATATAAAATAATTTGATGTAAAAATTCTCAGATCAAACTACTTCAAGGCAAGAAATTCAAATGTTTGTAATTGACACATAAATGTCACTGTCAAAAACATTTGTATGCCATTGTCAAAAATGTTTCTACATCATTATGAAGATTATGAAGATTATGAAAAAAGAAAAGGAAAGTAGAAAAAGAAAATGTCAGGATATTGAATATAAAGAAAATGTATGTATTGTACATAATTTATATTAAAATATCCCATATAGATTTTGCAAATATATGTGATAATTATTTTGTAGTGAGACATGAATATATGTATTTGTATTTAAAAATATTTTTCGTTTTATGTATACAACAAGGTAAAATATCTGGCGAGAGGTTATGTGCTGGCCACATCAGATTTTTAAATTCGTAAGAAACCTAACCTTACCTATCCTAGCCTAACCTATATAATAATTTTTCAGCTGTGCGTCAAATGGAAATATGGATTAAATATTTAAATATAAACAAATTGTGTTTTGAAGGTCAACCGACTTTGACCCCCACTTATTGTTATTTTTCCAGTGCTTGTCTTGATGAGAAGAATATTTTGACAAAGTTTCATCCAAATCTGAGATGAGGCAATACATCGACAACTTCACCAATTTTTCTTTATTGTCGTTAATATGTTTATATTATTCCACTAATTCAATTAGTTGAATATCTTTTTCAAAACTGCTCATTTTTACTTAAATGCGACAGAATTTTTTAATACGTCAAACGTCAAATTCAATGACATGAATATCGCCAGCGGCAAGCTTCTGATTGGTCGGCATTAGCATTATGACTTAAGAATTTAGAAATTGGCGTATTCTAGGGTTACGGCATAATGCTAAGGTTAAGGTTACAGCTATATATACCATAGCACGCATTTTTCTATAGTCAAATTATTAATACCAAGTCATAATGCTAATGCTTAGGTAAAATCTTAAGTTTACAGCTTACATGAAATAGCCTTAAACAACCTCTCAATCAACAATGTTGTATTCTGTGCTCTTAAGACACAAATAATTAATTCTCTATTACCTATTTTATTTTCTGCTTTGCACAAACGTTGAAAAACAATTAATATAAATTCATACCAAAGAGATCGGTGAGCTTTATTAGTATAGACTGTGGGAATGGTTGTAAATTCCATGATAAAAATGGGATATATCGGACAATGTAAGTACAAATTACGAATAGCGCTCTAGGAGGTCATCCGGCTGTACATAAAATTTTATTATACTATCTTTTTCAACAAAGTATAATCCGCTAGTTTTTCTTTGAAGGAAGTAATAATTTAAAATTATCCTCGATATTATAAATAATTATGAAAAATTTGAAAAATACGCACTTATTTTATTTTGAATATGCATTGTTCGATTTTCTTAAAATATGCAAGCATGCACTTATTTTATTTTGCATACCTATATTTCGAGCTCTAATTTCCGTAATGTGGAGAGAATGCGTGACCGTCCAATGTGTAAGTGGATGGATGTGATTGATAAGGTGCTAAAAGAGAGAAAGTTTCGAAGTAGAAAAAGAAGAAGAGCGTGTATGGATGTGCTTATGAACGTGGCCGAGGCGAAAGAAGTGTGCTTAGACAGGAATATGTGGCGAAGGATGATTGTTTCGTAACTATTATCGTGGTCCGGATGCGGTATTTCACCACCGAAAATCGGTCCCTTTAATATGTTAACAGTGAGGAATATTCGTAGTGTGATGGAAGGTTAGTAAGAATGTTGTTGAAGAGAGAGTGATAATTTTTGTGGTTGATATTATTATTATTATTATTGTTTCGGGTTTGTGCTATCCCACTATTGCATGATTTTTCTCTTATTCGAAGAATAAGCTATTCGAAGATATATTTGACATTGGTGAAACCGGGCATAAGAAAGTTAAATTTTAACTGTTTATGGCAAACAGATATCTAGACTTGAATCTGTACAAAAAAGGTTTATTAAATACTATTATTATAAAAAATACAAACAATACCCTAGTTATGATATGACTTATGATTCCTTGTTGTCTGAAAGTAATATTTTATCATTGGTTAATCGTAGAAGGCTTCAGACTTGTCTTTTTGTTTATAAAATAATCAATAATGTAACAAATGATCCATGTATTTTGCAGCAACTTCCATTTCATGTACCCCGTAGACCGTCACGTTACCAAATTACTTTTAAGGTCAATAAAGCTAGGACGAATTATAAAACTAAGTCACCGATCAGGCAAATGTGTAACATTTTCAACTCAATTCCATCATACCTTGATGTATTTAATGATTCTCTCTTAGTGTTTAAACGTAATTTAATTTCCTATTATTTGACAGTTTGATATCTCTTGTTTATTGCTACTTCTCTCTACACTTTAATTTGTTTTTGTGTTTTTTTTGTATATTTTTGTATATATGTATTTGGCATGAAATATTTATGTATAACAATCATCCTGTAATTGGGGCATTAGTCCTGTTGGATTGAATTAAATTAAACCGTACCGATTGTAAACTTTTATTCTCTTGGCAAACTTTGATATTGCTTTTAAAACATCATCCATTGCACCTTGTAAAGCGCGATTTTTCCCATTTTTCCTGTTTTCCGTTTCCATAACTACCATTCGTTGTTATGACAATAGCAATAACTCCCGAAAAACGATATCCAGCGAATTTACATAAACACAAGCATAGCGCAATTTGCGATAATACTGCAGCGATATCCCCTACGCACGGCTGGGCTGTTGTTTGTTGTTTTTGCATCGGTAGCACACACCTCAGACAAATGATCACACGTGGTGTTGTACGCCTGCTATCACGATAATTCACACAACACCTACACCAGAGATTATAAACATATTGCCGGTGTATCACAACAACCAAGGGAGAGAATTATTGAGAAGATGATGAGAGTATAAAATGATAATTCTCTTCGAAATTATTACAGAGAGAGTGAAATTACAGAAATTGAGGAAGCTCTTGAATCGGACAAAGTATGTAAATATAAGGGACAAGCTATATTTATTGATACAGTCGACTCTGTAAATCGAATTCGCAAGTATTTGAATTTGTTCCTATTAAAGAGAGTGCGAATAAATTAGGGAGACTGCGAACTAGTGAAAGTAAAAGAAAATTAAAGGAACGTTTGTATAAATTACATTTTTTTGCAATAGATAAAAAATGTTTGTTTATTTATATAACGAAAATCTAACAAATTGTTAGAAAAATAAGACCTACCTTAGGGCGAGTGAAATTATGAAAGTTGTAATTTACATTTGGCTTGGTAGGAAATTAATGTTATTCTTTTTGAAATATATATACATAATATATAAATATATATATATATATATATACCATCACGGCATATTACCCATTGCTTGATGTGCCAATCTGCTTTATACAAAGATTTCGGTAATGGTGATGACATATTTGTACCGTGTGGGCGTTTACCAGGCGTCACCTCACAGGTACTCATTGCTGGAGTGGAGAGTGCACTACAGAGGTCAATTTTGTGCTATTTAAAATTTGAAATATTTGGCGACAGTCGGTACCGAACCCGGTTCCCTTGGAAAGAGAGGTATAGGGATCGTGCTAAAAATCGCATATCGAGATTTTGGTAAATGACCACGTTTTAAGGTCCCCAGAATCCAATTTTAACATTTTCACGATGATGTCTGTGTGTATGTGTGTATGTGAATATGTGTGTGTACGTATGTCTGGATTCTCCACTCTAACTCAAATACTATCATTCAGTTATTCCAATCAAATGTATGTAACTGACAGATAAATATCACTGTCAAAGAACTAATCATTTCAAATTAATAATTGTAACGTTTTAAAAAGAAAAAATAAATAGAACAATAGGAAAGTATATCAATACAGTTTCCATCATAAGTAAATATGTAGGTATGTATTTAGATTAATAAAAATTAACGATTCACTAAAAAGTTTAAGGTAATCCTCATCTTTGGATTAGTGAATTATATTCTATCCCGGTATTAATAATTTAATCTTCATTTTGTTATCAAAAATGGTAGTTACTTGGATTAGATTATACTATACTTTAAGAAATAAACTGCCAAAATTAGAGTAAAATTTGCTAATCCAAAAATAAGGATTAGCTTAATATTTTTTATGACTCGGTCTGTATATGACGGGAGGTATTGTATTGGCCATACTAGATTTTTTGTATTAAATTTTGGTACTATTTTGAGATTTGATTCTGTTTCTTCTAAATTCGTCTCATTTGGATAACTCATATACAGCCGAAGATATCTCAGTCATAGTTTTCGAATGAAAATTAAATCCATAAACGGTATCGGTAGGGGCTCTAGAGGGGACGATGATCGTGTCATTGTATCTAAATTAGATTTATAGATACGTGAATTTCATTAAAATGGATGACAAATAATTTAATTCGATTAAAGGGAAGTTCGAATTAAAAATTCGATTTAAAGAATCTATTTTTACATATAAAATGCTATGAGCTTGGTTGTACATGTCAAAAAATAATTCGATATAGAGAAAAATTTAAATTACAAAGAGGATGATTTAGCGATTGTAAGAAGATTTATTTGTCATTCGAAACTTAATTGCGAAAGTTAAGTTTGTTACAACTTTAAGTAACATTGGGAGTTATGGAATTAATAAAGATAGGGAAACACCTAAAGTAACCAAGAAACTTTAAATAGAAGTATGGGACTGGTAACTAAATGCAATTAAGTTGGATGGACAGAAAATAGTTACAGCTAAATGGTACAATGAAAAATGTTTGTCTAAAATGCGCATAAAGTTACAGAGTAATTCGATTCTTGCATATAAAAAGGTAATAGATCACCCGTATTCTCATCAAATTTGGCAATATGTGCTATATTTTGGGCGTATTTAAATTTACGAGATAAAAACAAGTTATTGTCTGATGAAGAGAATAATGCTAATATCCATTATTTTGAAAGCATTCCAAAAGAGGATTGGTTGGAAGCTTTTAAAAAGTAGAAGGAAAGAATTATGACATGCGTATGAATGTGTCTTGCTTTCAATAATTCTAGCGTGACCCTCGTATAATTGTTCATCTGGTTTAATCAATTTTAAATAATACATAATTATATTCGAATTGGGTGGTGCTATAAACAATCTTAGATAATACATAATTATATTCGAAATGGGTGGTTAAAACTTTTGTTAATTTTAAATTTGCCTCTAATTCAACAACTTTTATTTTAATTTAAAAGACCTCTGTATCTGCATTGTACAGTTTTTAAAATTGCTATTTGGATAAGTTATTTTAAATATCCTATATTCGTTGTAGATATTATGCAGATATAGACAATATGTCCGTTTTCCAATATGCGCGTAAAAGATTTAGGTGAGAACGTAAATAAATAAAATGAAATTTTCGAAGGGCAGAAGATTTAGGGCGTTCGCACGTTGATACTGCATCGTGCGTGTTGTAGGCGTTCGTGTACATAATTTTCAATTTACATAAGTTATGCGAACGAGATACTTATTTCCATGTCACATTATAAATCCTTTGAAATTCGTGGCAATTTATCTAGTTGTTAACGCCCCATAAATTATATTATATCACTTTTAATATTGCTGAGTCAATACGGCCCTTGCCGAGTATTTATGGGGCTCTGGAAACTGCCATATCCACTCCACTGTAGTTCACGAAGGATCTTTTCAATTAACTAAGCAGCCGATGTCTGGAGATGCGCGTTCCATATGATTCATGGCGTGGATTATTAAAAACTTGGAACAAATAATGGCCAAACATGATTCTTTCCTTTTTTGCCCTTTAGCCAACCGAGTAATTGAATTAACGACGCGGACGATTGTTTTTTCTAGAATCTTTTGTTTCGGACGGAAAAACACAACACAAAGATGGAATTTATTGCTCATTCTGCTTGTCACAAGTGGCGCTTGCTTTCAAAGCAAAGTTCTGTACGCAGACGTGGTCAAAATTGAAATTATTTCTATATTTTTACATCATTGAAGTTCGTACGGTATGTTTCTCCAAAAACTGTATGATGATGCTATTTTAAATAGTTTGCTCTAACAATAATAATTTATTTAGGCACACATAATACAAAGTATCTTAAACCAAGTCAAAAAAATCTGATGTGGCCAGCACATTACCTTCCGTCAGTTCTATGTATTTTGTATAAATGTCATACAGAAAGTTCCTTGAAAAAGATTGTATTTCTTGTACGTTACCTTAAGGCAGTTGTATGTATTTTATACAAATTCCAAACAGAAAGTTTCTAACAAAAGATCCTATATTTCCAGTAAAATTATAACATAAACATACTGTCAACTGCACTTGACACTGACACCTTTCAATCAGAATTTTCTATTTTCTTAATGTAGCAGCTGTTTCCAGAGTTATAGCAAAGCTGACTAATATACATGATATTTAATGTCTTTATAATTTTTTAATTCTATGTCCATTTAATATGAAGTATAAAATGCATTCAAATTGTGTAGAGAATAAATAATTCTTTAATATTTATAATAACATTAAATGTGAAAAAATGATATTTAACATCGTTTTTTCAAGAAAAACTGTTAAAATCTTCAAATGAGGGTACTTCCGGTTGACCAATTATAACCAAAATCTAATCAGCTCTTCACATGGCTGTAACGAAGAGGAATACGAAAGAATTATAATTTTTGGAATTGTAGTATTAGAGTTATCGCATTAGAAAATTTTGTCACACACAGACACACACACACACACACACACACACACACACACACACACACACACACACACACACACACACACACACACACATACATACACACACACACACACATACAGACATCATCGTAAAAATAGTAAAATCGTATTCTAGGGACCCTAAAACGTGCTTATTCATCAAAAACTCACCACCGAATTTTTTGACCAAAGACAATACCTTCCTTACCTAAAGGTGACGGAAGGTAAAAACAAAGAGAACAATAATAAATACATCAAAATATGTAATCCAGATACTCTTGTAATGTATAAAAAGCTTTAGATATTAAAAAGCTTTTCAGTTTTAGTTTGAAAGTATGTGTTGGCAAATTTCTCAAATCATTAGGAAGTTTATTAGAAATAAAACTACCTATGTAATATGGTGAACGCCTCATTATAGATTAGATTTAATAAATTTTTATCTAACATCATCTTTTCTCCGAGTAGGGTAATTGTGGAAGCTGCTGTTTTATCTAATTTATGAATATTTTCTTTAATAAAAATGGCAATGTGTAAGCATAGCGAGGTTAGAATTTCATAATTTATGATTTATGAACTTTTTGTAATATAAAAACTCTAACAGCTCAATTGGAGTTTCCCCTTAAAATTAATCCATATAGGATGTTAGCATGAATTGTTGCGTAATAGATTGTTTTCGCTATTCTAAATGACACAGAATTAACAGCTTTTCTCAAAGCAAAAATATTTTTCTGTATTTTTACGGCAACATAATTAATATGTTCTTCCCACAAGAGATTTGGCTGTAATATAAAGCCCAAAAATTCAGTTTTCATTTTGATTTTGAACAAAATTATGTCATATGTTACTTTTACATTTCATTTATTAGTAATTTATTTGCAGAGAACAACTCGGAAGCTATATTTCTTGTTGAATTTATTTCACTTGGTTTGTTATTATAGTAACTAAAAGTAGTCATCAGCATAGGTATACCGGATGTCTTAGGTCGACCGACACATGGGAGATTATTTTTAAAAGTAAAAATTAAATTTTGCTGGTGGCTGGTTCCGAACCCAGTCTCTTCGAGTTTTGTTTATTACCAAGCGCAAACGCTACCACAATGCTATTTGTACTGTTACTTAGTAACCATTTTATGCGGTATACAAATAATAATGCTGGATATTCTAAAAATTTCCTTAATTTTTTTTAATATTACACATTTACATTTACTAATTTGGACTGTAATCCGAAGAACTAATATCATCCAATAAGTATACCAAAATTTTAGCTAAATATCTTACACTGGGGAGATACTATTCACAATTAACTGTTTTCACATGTTAACCTGGTATGTGTCGGTCGGCCTAAGACACCCGATATAGATAATATTGTGTCTGCTAGCTGTATGTTACAAGCTACATCATTTCCCTGATCCCTGAAGCACACCATGTTGAATTTTCTTTGATTTAGACTGTGTATTATTTGTTTCAGTTATTTGAAATCAGTTACTTAGATAGCTTCTGATAATACTTAATGCATTTTCTCTCATTTCATAATATTTTAATTTAGATAGCAAAATTTCATGATTCACACAATCAAAGAATATTTGATTCAAAAGCAACAGCAACTTTCATTGTAGATTGTTTCGGCCAAAAACCATATTGATCTGGATTCATTGAGACAATTAAGTTACCTGTTTTTAATGCTATTTCTAATAATACACTTCATCATTCTTTCCTTCCACCTCTTAAAAGGTACCTACCAATCTTTTATTAAATTGCTTTGAAAATATATTAATCTCCACTTCACTTAAGATTTGCATTGCGCAATAATAATTCCAAATTATTTCTTGAACAGAGTTACGATATACGTCGCCTTATAACTTGTGTCGCAAAAGGAAACCACTTTAATTACGTATGTCTTCAACAAACATACACTTTTTATTGCACTATTGCAGCATCAATTTCATCTTCAGATAAAAGCCTTTTATCCAGTAATTTTTTAAGCCCAAAAGCCAAAAATCTCACTTTGGCAATTAGGTTATAAAGACAGATGTTATATTTCTTTTATATTTTCTTCAAAATAACACTTAGGACTTGACACAAAATAACCACATATTCCAAACAGCAAAATGGCAGGCTTCACTCATGCAAAACTTCGCCCACTGTCTATGTGCTTCTACAAAAATAGCTTGTTCCTTTTCGTGTGACATGGTTACTTATCATATGTCATTGGAAAGAGCATAAAAAATTAATAAATATAATTTCAGCAATTGACAAAATTCCTACCATTCGTAACGTGATTAGAGCGCCGGAGTGTATCATACTCCTCACGAAAATTTGAAAGTTTGACATTGAGAGTACATCCAGAATATGAAGAGTACAACCCTGTGAAAAGTATAAACAAAAATAGACAGCTGGGGTGTACCACAGCTCGCCAAACTAACGCAGGGTTACGGAAACTGCATTTGATTTGACTTTCTTTTTCGGGCCGGCTCGGACCATAAACCAGAAACGGTACGACTATTCCAAAAGATTAGCTTGACTCGTTCCGAAAAAATAATTTCGGCCCGACTTGCTTGTATCAATTACTCGACACTATTCCTTGGTGTTCGTATCATCGACGACTGTATTCTTATTGACTTACATATAGAATTAAATCACACACCCACAATTGATTAGTACGTATTTTTTCATCTTATTCGTGCCAATATGTAATATTCATAAATGTAGTAAAGCTAACTGATTACGGTGATTAGCTGGAACCAGGTGCAGTCGACTTCTATAACAAGTTTATTCTCCCACGATGTGTACGGCGCCTCTTAGGATTAATTTAATTACGCGATATTTCTGTCATTCTACAAAAATCCCGCTTTATTTTTCTCCAAGGTGCTAATTATTAGTAAGCTATGAGCGCAGGAAGATTATTTACCAAATAAGAAGATAGACTGACATGGATATCAAAACGAAAAGAAAGACGGTGCCGTTAAAATCGATCGAAGAAAGCAATAGTACACAACGCCAACAAGTTTCAAGAGATAGAAGTTTCAACATATTTTCAATCAACCCCTTAGATTTACTCACTTTGCCATCGAAACATACTATTGGTTAAATCCTAAATAGCATTAGTTTCTGTCAGTGTTTTATTTTTCACATATTTCACATTTGTTAAGAAGATTACCAATTGACTTATTTTTGAATTTTGAATATTTTTACTGTAACATATATCTTTATAATAGCAAAATAACGGTAGTATAGTTTGTACGTCCATGAAAACTTAATCTGGAGAATATTCAGCATGAAGAAACAATTTGTACTTTAATTCACCATGGATACGTCACTTGTATGGAAGCGTACGTTATCATAATCAAAATTGATTTTTTACTATAGTGGTACCTTTTTGTTTATTTCTTGGTTGAATTGAGTTACAAGATTAAAATAATATTCTCCAGTGCTTGTTTAACCCCTTGGAAGATAGTCAATCAAAAATGTCTATTTACTATCCTAAAAAATCTGATGTGGCCAGCACATGACCTATCGCCAGATATTTTTTCTGGTTGTACGCATAAAACAAAAAATATTTTTAAATACAAATACATATATTCATATCTCACTACAAAATAATTCTCACATATATTTGCAAAATCTATGGGATATTTTAATATAAATTATGTACAATACATACATTTTCTTTATATTCAATATCCTGAAATTTTCTTTGTCTACTTTCTTTTTCTTTTTCTTTACATTCGTCATTTTTTCGCAAATTCCTTTTATATTCTTTTGCGTTGTTGACTTTTTAATTATTTGCATAATCTTCATAATGATGTACAAATATTTTTGACAGTGGCATACAAATATTTTTGACAGTGACATTTATGTGTCAATTACAAACATTTGAATTTCTTGTCTTGGGGTAGTTTGATCTGAGATTTTTTACATTTAATTATTTTATATGCATTTTTTTATCTCTTAATCTATAAAAGATATAATAATGAATTTATATTTATCGAATAAAGAATTTAACGTTCTTTAATATAAGTATTTGCATAAATTTTCGATAAATAATACTTACATGATTTTTTTCGTGTAACTACTACTTCCCGTTGTCTAACTGTTACCAAAACTTAATCAACTATTCCCATTATTGTTAGATTGAGGAATCCGTAGTTAAAAATGTCTTTAAGTCTTATAGTATTTGAGAAATCGTGGACCCAACATCCACACACACACACACACACACACACACACACGCGCACACACGCACACACACACACACGCACGCACCCACGCACGCTCCCACGCACGCACACACACACACACACACACACACACACACACACACACACACACACACACACACACACACACACACACACGGATATCATCGTTAAATGTTATAATCGGATTCTAGGGACCTTAAAACGTGCTTATTCACTAAAATCTGGATATGCGATTTTTAGCAAGAATTCAATACCTCTCTTAGCGAGAGGTAAAAAATGGGGTCTCGTGGCCGCGTACCTGAGTGCCTGGAACCGAGTGCCAAATATTTCAAATTTTAAATGCCTCAAAATTGACCCCTGTGTCGTACTCTCCATGCCAGGAATGAGTGCCTGTGAGATGACGCCTGGTAAACGCCCGCACGGTCTAAATATGTCATCATTATTACCGAAATCTGCGTACAAAGCAGGTTGGCACATCCAGCAATGGGTAATATGCCATGATTATATATTTATTTATTTAATTGTTGTTACAAACCGTGATTATTAAAAAAAACTTCTTCTCGAATGCGTTTTTAATCCAGTCATAAAACGGGATATCCATCTTGTCAAAAGCTTTTTATTCCTTCCGTTAGGAAATGGTATGTTCGTTCGTCTGACATACCCACTTCTTTAGCAATTTGGGTCCCGTAAAACAATATCGTGCATTTTGTTAACGGTTTCTTTTGGCGTTGCAATTTTGGATGTCAGAGTCAACATCTAACTCTTGTAACTTGTTGAGCGCGCTGTACTACACTTCTTACTTACGATCGCTCTTCGATGCTCGTTACGTTACAGATTATTAATCAATGCTGTGGTTTATTTGTAAGTAATTGGCGTGTGAACATATGTGTTGTCAGCTTGTTAGATCACATTCTGCCTACTATGATACAGCTTATAGCAGAATTCAAATACTTCCGAATATTAAGAAGCTTATAGGCTAGAAACAGTTAAGTTTCTTGTGGCGAATAAACGTTAATACGACAGTAAATTGTCACTAAACTAGCTCATGTTTAAACGGTAGACAGTTTGAATTGTACGGGTACAGCAGATATTGTTTTATATTCATAGTGTTATTTCGCAAAATGAACAGTGCTGGTTTAAGGATTAAAATATTTACTTCAAACGCAAGAATTTAAGGATTCAAATCTCAAAGGTAACAAATATTACGTTACCATAATTATCTGCTTTTTAATTATTAAGTTAAAGTGCAGCATTTAATACAAAGTTGAGGAGCTGCCTTCTTTTTCCTCCGAGAGGCAATTTGGAATATGCCAATCCCTAAATGTCTAAATAATATATTATTAAAACGAAATCCAGTATTTTTATCATTTTTATTCAAACAAGAAAACGTAACACGTGTGTTTCAAACATCTGTGTAGTTGTCTGAGGACAGGATAAGCTTTATCAAAATGTAGATTCGTCATATTATTCATTTGCTGTGCTCGACGTTTTTCACCGATTTAGAGCGAAGTGGCCCAACCCTTCGAACAAAATAATCAATAATCGACAGTTATGAAATGAGTTCTTTATACTATTTTTTCTTTTTCGCGCCTTTTATGCCATTTTTAAATAAAAATCGTGGTTTCAAAATTTAGGTAATTTGACATTCATAGCCACCAACATTAAAAAAACTAAATTATACTAGTCTATTGCAACACTCGAATAAGCTATTAACGAACTCTTTTGGGTGCTGTAATAGCTTTGTTACAGACGCAAAATAAAAAAAATATAAAGTGGAAACACTAGACTTATCCGGAGATGCCTCATTTTTACCTCCTGCTACCCTTGGTAAGAGAGGTGTAGGGATTGTGCTAAAAATCGCTTATCGAAATTTTGGTAAATGACCATGTTTTAATGTCCCTAGAATCCAATTTTAACATTTTCACGATGATCTCTCTCTCTCTCTCTCTCTCTCTCTCTCTGTGTGTGTGTGTGTGTGTGTGTGTGTGTGTGTGTGTGTGTGTGTACGTGCGTGCGTGCGTGTGTGTGTGCGAGTGTGAATCCTCCATTCTAACTCAAATACTATCATTCAGAAAATTTTGATTAGATTTTGGTGTAAATCGGATAACCGGAAATGGTACTTTACTTGGAGCTCAAAAAGTTTTTCTAAGAAAAATACATTTAAATGTTATTTTTTCGAGATTTGTGTTATTATAAAAATTAAAGATTATTATTTTCTACAGGATTGCATTAATACTTTTTATATATATTTATGGATAAATTTATAAAATTATCTATAATTTAAATCCCGGAGCCTACGCTTCAAACAAACTCAACTCCTTGGTTACACAATACATATCTCAAATGTATGTTATACGGAATGGAACTTAATACAGTTTCCAGCATAGCTAAATATGTAAGAATCTATATTTAAATTAACAAAAATTAAATGGCGGGAGGTGTGTTGGCCACATCAGATTTTTTCATTGAATTGACGAAGGAGATTTGAATATATCTTATATAACTTCCCAACAAATCGTCGGAGCTGCCTCGTTTTTACACCAATGGGTGAATTAACCTTTTCTTAATATCTGGGTAGAAAGTTTAAATTCGTATAAAATTAGAGTTGCGTCCTTTTGGCACCGGTGACTTCAGTTGTGCGTATATCTATAATAGTACAGCACCTTCGTAAGTTATCCTTGTCATTTTGTATGTCTAAAACCTATCTGATATATTTTTTCAACTTATTTTATTTAAAGTGTGGCATAGGCGTGGTTGCTTAATAAAGTTATAACTGCCTGTGAAGGCCTGTATTAATAGAGTTGTCATGTACTGTGAATATTCATAATTTGTTTCCATTTTAAGTCACTTAGTGTCAATATAATAATTCCATAAATGGCTGAAAAATTTCTCGACCATCTGCCGTTGATTAGGAAGTGTTCGATCAAAAAATAAACCATTGCAATAAAAAATCGATTAACAATTTCGCGTGTTAGTAATAACCAAAAGTCAACTTGTCACATTTGACAAGTTCTAAGAGCGTGTAATTAGAAAATGGCGTGATAGTGTCTATTACATCAACTTTCATCTTACTTATGATATAACCAAAGTTGTGACAAGACTTCTTCCACGCGTAATGTAATATTGTCCATTTTAGGCCTGCGATCGGGAGATAAACAAACAAACGTGCATCTCTAATGCGACAACCAATAAAAAATAGATGATGTACGCTAAAAATATCCACCAAGGCTGGGCAAAACAAACAAGTGCTACCATACGTCAGTGGCTGCTAGATCCATGACGTTAATTAGTTCATTAGGAGTGCAAACTACCAGCCGGCGTCTTCCACATAATAATTAAAACATCTAGAGCAGGAAAAATTCACTGCCTAACTTACAATGTCTAATTACAGTGTAAAATACAGGAGCAACGTCGGATACGTGGGATTTCCTATGCCGTACTAAATTACTACTCATTTTAATGTCGATTTTTAACTTAGAACCGTTTAATTTAATGAATATTTTAATTACTAAGGCAAAAAGTGCCTGAGAAGACTGAATAACTTAAGAGTTCTTGGGAAATTAAAATCGAAGATGCTGTTTGCATCGATTTCTTGAAACATATTAGGAGGACAAAAATAATAGCCATCTTAAGAATTTGAGAAACATAGTTCCAGTTTTGCAAATTATCACTTATGCTTCAAAAGTGAATTTAATGAAAAAGACAACACGTTTTAAATAAAATAAAAAAAATAAATATATCATCATGGCATATTACCCATTGCTGGGTGTGCCAATCTGCTTTTTACGCAGATATATATCGGTGTGTGTGTGTGTGTGTGTGTGTGTGTGTGTGTGTGTGTGTGTTTGTGTGTGTGTGTGTGTGTGTGTGTGTGTGTGTGTTTGTGTGTGTAGGTGTGTGTATTGTGTATGTGTGTGTGTAACAAAATTTTCGTCTACGATAACTCTAATACTACACTTCCAAAAATTATATTTCTTTCGTATTCCTCTTCGTTGCATCCTTGTGAAGAACTGGTTTTGGTTATAATTGATCAACCAGAAGTACCCTCATTTGAAGATTTTAACAGTTTTTCTTGAAAAAAATTAGTTAAATATAATTTTTTCACATTTAATGTTATTATAAATATTAAAGAACATTGTATTCTCTATCCGATTTGACTGCATTTTATATGTCATATTATATGGATGTAGAGTTATAAAATTATAAAGAAATTAAATTTCATAAATTAGCCAGCTATACTAGAAACAGCTACTATATTAAGAAAATTCTGATTGAAAGATTTCAGTGTCAAGTGCAGTTGACATATTTATGGTATATTTGTGTTATAAGTTCACTCGAACTATAGGATCTTTTTGCTCCAAACTTTTTGTATGGAATTTGTATAAAATACATACAACTGTCGAAAGGTAATGTACATACAAGAAATGTAGAATCTTTTGCAAGGAACTTTCTGTATGGATTTTATAGAAAATACATAAGCATTTACGAAAATTCTATCGGTAGGTACCTATACAGCATCTACCGACTGCCTTCGAAAACACGAGTGGTAAATAGTTACCGTGTTCGAAAATTGTACATCTACCAGATCCATGTATCGGATTCATGGAGAATCTAATCTGAAAAGAAGGTAGTGATCCAAACCGAAGCGCGGAAAAGTGGAAATGTGTTCAAAGTAGGTCTGCTCAGTTTGTTACCTACGTCAAATTTCTTTTTCAAATTTTCTCATAGGTTATGGATCTACCCTGTTTACCACTTGCGTTCCTAAAATATCGATTCCGTTAGCTATAACCTGATAAACAGCTGTTTACCGGTAACAGTTCACCGATTGAATTTTTGTAAATGCCTCATATAATTGACGAAAGGTAATGTGCTGGCCACATCAGATTTTTTTAAGGATGGTATCGATGCCATGTCATGTATTATATGTCAAATCTCGTTAATCATACGACCACAAATGATTGTTAAGAATTTTATATTTCTTTTATCTAATTTTGAATTTTAAAGTAGTAATATTAGAAGAGAAAAAATAGACCAGTAAAGTTCGCAATATCGATAATTGGCGTTGCAAAAATAAGGCTAGAGTTATGATGTTGAATGTCAAATGAATTTTCAAGTGTCACATAAATATCAAATGACACAAAATTTCCTAAATACTGAAACTTCAATTTTTATCTCCCGCTACCCTTCGTAAGGGAGGTATAGAGATCGTGCTAAACGTCGCATATCGAGATTTTGGTAAATGACCACGTTTTAAGGTCCCTAGAATCCAATTTTAATATTTTTACGATAGTGATGATCATGATTTTAGTTGCGAATACAAAATAGACAATATTGTTATTAATAAAACTAATAATGTGAAGGATTTAGGTTAGGTTAGGTCCCTCCACTTTAATTAATTTATATAATTCTCTCGTTAGGAGTCAATTGGAGTTTGCATCTGTATGTTGGAACCCACGCTATGCTGTTTACATAAATCGCATTGAATCTACTCAACGAAAATTCTTAAAAAAATTTAGTCGGAAGTTTCCAACATACAGGCCTAAACTACTATCGTTAGAAAACAGAAGAAAATTAAGTGACCTCACATTTTTACATAAACTTTTTAATAACACCGTTGATTCGCCAATTTTACTATCATCTTTTTGCCTTAGAGTACCTAATTACGGTACTAGAACAAATAGCTCTTTTACTTACTGTCATTATCGCACAAACTCTATCCTAAATTCTCCTGTTATAAGATTGTCACACTTTACAACGCCAACAATATGCCAGATCTGTTCTGTACTAGTTTACCGCAGTTTAAGCGCCTTCTTAGATTTTCTTAACTTGTAATGTTTGTATTTATATATGTATTTACTATCACTATACTATTTATTTTCTACAAAAATCTTATAATCAAGGTACTGTTATTGTTTATTTCCTATAATTGAATTTTTTCTGTAATTTTTTTTATATATAATGCTAGAGCTTCTTTATTATTGGGAAGAAGCCAAACTTCAAATAAATTAATAAATAAATAAATAAATGATGATGATGTGTGTGTTTGTGTGTGTATGTGTGTGCGTGCATGCGATTTTTAGCATGATTCCTATACCTCCCTTACCAACGGTAGCGGGAGGTAAAAAGCAGTGAATTAAATATCCTTTGAAATGTAATCACTATGAAAAAAGTTACATCCACAATGTCTACTCGTATATTCTTTTCAATATTCCCTTCACAATCCGTGATGACATCATTAAAATTTTTCTACAAATCTGAAAACAAAACATCATATAGGTAAAACGTAGTCGTCTGGTTTTAATGGCCTCTGTTAATGATGCTTTGGAGAGGATCTTTCTACCGGCAAAGAGTCTTCTGCCTTCTCTTGGTCACTAGAGAATTATACGTCGAGATGTCCGCTACTTACCTACCCGCTAGGAATAGGAATTCATTTCAACATGCGCGGTTTCTATAAAAGCAGAAAAGAAATGGAATATCTACCCGCGGATCTAATACTTTGAAGAGGTTTTGAACAAGTTGTACAGATGTAGTGATTGGAATAATTTGTTTTGTTTGATACATTTTATACGATGGCGGATGCCATTTAAAGAAGAATAAAAAATAAATATATGTGGCAGTTATGATAAAAGAAATTTTCTTTGCATGGTTCAGTGTTCAAATTTGATATAATGATACTACAATAATAATCTTTATTATTTGATATAAATAAGATCAATAAAACAACTTTTTTTTTTAAATTCTGTTTATTTCAATAGGACCATAAACCAATTTTTTATGAAATTTTGAACAAAGATGTGACCATTTATCAAAACCCGACTTGAAAATTCTTTATATTAAGCAAGATATGAGTTTTACCTTTCGTCACCTTTAGGTATTGTCTTTGATCAAAAAATTCGGTTGTGTTTTTGATGAATAAGCACGTTTTAGGGTCCCTAGTGTGTGTGTGTTCGTGTGTGTGTGACAAAATTTTCGTCTGCGATAACTCTAATAAACACTACAATACTAAAAATTATAATTCTTTCGTATTCTTCTTCGTCACATCCATATGAAGACCTAATAGTGTATATGGTCTGTGTCCAACGATATAGAATGTTGATGTTTTAAAAATAAATAAATGTTGAAACAAAACAATTAAACAACCTCCTTCGCAAAGCCAAAGCTTAAGCATTATTGTATTAAAAATTATTATAAATGAAAACTAATTTCACATATTCTAGTGAGACATAAAATCTTGTATGCACCACGAGCGTTACTAGATGATAATGCCAGGAGGGCGACGAGGATCTAGCCCGAGGGTCTTTGGCCCGATGGATAGATGTCGCCCGATATATATTTATTATTTGATGTATATATATATATATATATATATATATATATATATATATATATATATATATATATATATATATAAACAAATTTAAAAAGACTCAATAAAACAACCTTTTAATTTGAATTCTGTTTATTTCAATAGGTCCATAAACCAATTTTTTTAATGAAATTTTGAACAAAGATATGATCATTCATCAAAACCTGACTTGAAAATTCTTTATATTAAGCAAGATATGTTTTTTACCTTTCGTCATCTTTATGTAAGAAAGGTATTGTCTTTGATCAAAAAATTCGGTGATGTTTTTGATTAATAAGCGCGTTTTAGGGTCCCTAGTGTGTGTGTGTGTGTGTGTGACAAAATATTCGCCTGCGATAACTCTAATAAACACTACACTTCTAAAAATTATTATTCTTTCGTAAGAGCTGATAGTGTATATGGTCTGTGTCAACGATATAGAATGTTGATGTTTTAAAAATAAATAAATGTTTATAATAAACAACACAATTAAACAACATCCTTCGCAAAGCCAAAGCTTAAGAATTATTGTATTAAAAAATTTTATAAATGAAAACTTATTTCACATATTCTAGTAAGACATAAAATCTTGTATGCACGACGAGCGTTACTAGATGATAATGCCCATCGGGCGACATCTACCCATCGGGCCAGAGGCCCTCGAGATAGATTCTCGTCGCCCTCCTGGCATTATCATCTTAACGCCCTTGGTACATAAAATACTATTAAATGCTACTACCTCGGATTTGGAAAAGGGCAAATGTCACCCCCATTTTTAAGAAGGGTAATAAAAATATGATAAATAATTATAGACCAATCTCCAAATTAAGTACCTTTGAAAAAAATTTATAATCTATTATTTACAAATCATTATATTATGCTGCAGTAAATATAAAATTCACAAGAAATAGAAATGCTTTCAGGTGCGAATACAAAATAGACAATAATGTGCAGGATTTAAGTGTGACACTTGATACTAAATTAATATTTGATGTTCACATTGGCAATATTGTTCAAAAAGCATACAAAATGTTAGGTTTCTTAATTCGAGCAAGCTCTGATTTTTAACATCCCCCCAATTTAATTAAATTGTATAATTCTCTCGTTAGGAGTCAATTGGAGTTTGCATCTGTATGTTGTAACCCACGCTATGCTGTTTACATAAATCGCATTGAATCTATTCAACGAAAATTCTTAAAAAAAAATTAGTCGGAAGTTTCCAACATACAGGCCTAAACTACTATCATTAGAAAACAGAAGAAAATTAAGTGACCTCACATTTTTACATAAACTTTTTAATAATACCATCGATTCACCAATTTTACTATCGTCTTTTTACCTTAGAGTATCTAATTACGGTACTATAACAAATAGCTTCTTTACTTACTGTCATTATCGCACAAACTCTATCCTAAATCCTCCTGTTATAAGATTGTCACACTTGTGTAACGGCAACAATATGCTAGATCTGTTCTGTATTAGTTTACCGCAGTTTAAGCGCCTTCTTAGATTTTATTTACTTAAAATGTTTGTATTTATGTATGTATTTACTATCACTATACTATTTATTTTCTACAAAAATCTTGTAATCACGTTACTGTTATTGTTGATATCTTATAATTGAATTTTTTCTGTATTTTTTTTTTGTATATAATGCTAGAGCTTCTTTATTATTGGGATTTATTCCTGTTAAGAATCCAAATTTCAAATAAATAAATAAACATATACGCGGGGCGTTATGACAAAGATGTGCACGTGTAGAGAGATGACAGACTTGAGTGCTCTCTTTCATAAGCAATTTGGTGGAAAAATTTAGCCCCTGTTTTCGCTGATTTCGTTCGTTTGTTTCACGTCTTGTAACAAAATTTAAAATCTAACGTTTCGACAGCATACATTGCTGTCTTCTTCAAGAAAAACTACGAATAAATAATGACAAAACAATAGCAATGTAAGATTTTATGAAATATTTAATATAAGAAGCCTACTTTTTTATCGAGCGTTGAAAAAGTATATTATTATGTCGACTCCCATAATAAATAATAAACTCATCTCAATAAGGATAATGCACAAAAACCAGGATAATATATATTTGTTTATAAAAACCACCAACAATGTTTTTCCTACGTTTCACATGATAAAACATCTTGTTCCCTACTAATTAATAATATTAATATGACATTTTGCAAAAACTTATATAGTTGTAAACCTAATTACCTCTCAGAAAAACCTACTACATATCAGTCATTTCATCCGATATCACGGAAACCAACTAAAAAGCACTGAAAAGTCATCATAAAGGAAATCCCGCCTAGGTTTTGCTCGTAAAACATTAGTTAATAACACCGCCGACCAGCGGCGACACTGCTGCTCGGCATGTAAGGTTCATTAATGACATATCTTGTTTTTGAGAGCGCACAACCTCCATACATGGGGAGAAACATGCGTGTACTAAATTCTAGAAATCGCGCGGTGCAACCACGAATAGGAACGTGAGAAAAGCAACGTAGACACGATAAGGATTTCAATCATAGATGAAGGAAGAAACAGGATGATACATGGTAAGATTATGACGCTGATTAGCTGCGACAAAAACGGAGCATCTTTGGTTTATGACGAAGGAAAAAGATGGATTCTTGCATAAATATAACGGTCAAGAATTAAAACTAGCTTTGGTACCGTTGACGTAATTATAAGTTAACAGATTGCATCGTCAAAATCATATCTATGTACTGGCTCTAAAAGCTACAATCGGTAGAAATAGCCATGCCATGATATTTATTCTGATCTGACCAAAGGTACTCGGTTCATATCTTCTGGCATATTTTGTTTGAGTTTGGAATGGAATTGAATACAGATTTTACATGCAGGGCCGGATTTAATGTTTGCTTAAATTTAAAAAAGAAATATTTTTATTATTATCAATTAAAGTTTAACCCTATTGCACTCCTATTGTATGCGACTAGGCCTTAGAGGCCCCATTATAAACATCATTTGTCTTTTAAACGTTAACTTTATTGTGAAATTTAACTAGTTTTTCTAAAGTATATTACTCATTGTCAGAGCCGTAACTAGGGTTTTGAGCGCCTGTGGCAAACATTTTATTTGCACCCTTATATATCAAGAAAATAAAAACAAATTAAATTACTGATGAGCGGTTCGCGAGTACTAACAACTTAAACTTACATGAACATTTTCTAAAATTTAAAACATCTGCAAATCGGCTTAGTTCTCATATTTTCATCTAAAATTATAACACGACTAAAGATAAACTATTTTACGTAGATATTAAATAAGTGTCGAAATTTCAGATGAAATGAGATCTAAACCGATTTGCAGATGTTTAAACTTTTAGAGGAATTTTATATAAGTTTAAGTTGTTAGTTACTCGCGAACCGCTCAACGGCAAAAATCCATAATATACAGAGTGTCTTGGATATAGGGAGACATGGCTTAACCACAGATTCCTGGGCTCAAAAAACAATTTAACTAAACTTACCTATATCCGACAGTGCACCGCTTAGCCTGTATTCTGCTTCAAAGTCCTAAAAAAAAAATTTTGCTTATAATAACGAAATACTTTGTTCTATTTGAATGAAATTTGGTATGACAATCCATATGGATCCAATTCAACTTTGAAGATGATATTTGTTCTTGTTAGTGAACCATTAGTGTGTGGAACTTGGGTGTCGCGACCATGAATAGACTTTTTAATGGCAACGCCAATAATGTAAATTTATTGTTTTTCAGAAAGATACATTCAATAGTAAACATTCGTGCTTTGCGTAAGTATGATATCTGTAATGATTTAGTCAGAAAAAAATAAAATGTAAGTGATTGCACCATGTAATTTATAAAATAAATTTTATCTAGCAGTCTTTCCAAATGACAAACTAATTTTTAATGACAGTAACAATTGTGTATGGGTTGTTAAAAATTTCTTTTGTTATATTTTAAAACTAGTAACACCCGTTTGTTCGGCCTTATAGTATTTTACTACTATTATTATAATAAGACGATTAAATAATGTTAGCTCACTCCTAAGCAACTTTAGAAGATTGACAACTCTTAAACAATTGTTTCTGTCATTAAAAATTAGTAGTTTGACATTTGGATAGACTGCTAGATAATATTTATTTTAAAAATTACATGCACGGCGCAGGCACTTACATTTTATTTTCTTCTGACTAAATCGTTACAGATATCATAACTTACGCAGAGACACGAAAGTTTACTATTGAATGTATCTTTCTAAAAACAGTAAATTTATAATATTGGCGTTGCCATGAAAAAGTTACGGTTTAATCATTTTCGCGACACCCAAGTTTCATACACTACTGGTTCACTAACAATAACAAATACCATCTTAAAATATGAATTATATCTATATTTATTGTCATACCAAATTTCATTCA
This sequence comes from Harpalus rubripes, assembly GCA_963082715.1. NCBI lineage: Eukaryota > Metazoa > Arthropoda > Insecta > Coleoptera > Carabidae > Harpalus > Harpalus rubripes. The sequence goes on from OY720450.1 coordinate 75,014,669, forward strand.
AATCGAACAAAGCGTTTCGTTATTATAAGTAATATTAATTTTTTTTTAGAAAGACTTTGAAGCAAAATACTGGCTAAACGGTGCACAGTCGGATATAGGTAAGTTTAGTTAAATCGTCTTATTTTGGGCCCAGGAATTTGTGGTTAAGCCATGTCCCCCTATTTTCAAGACACCCTGTATATTTATAAATGTAAATTCGTAAATCTAAATTTGTAAATTAAATCTATCATAAACCAGCCATCAGGCACAGATTCTAAAACTTGTATGATAAAAAGAAATTACTTTAATTACGTATATAGGGTTCCGTGGTGTCTTATGGTTCCATCGATAAAATTAGAAGTTCCGCAATAAAATTAGAAATAGAGCTCTAGTAAATAAGCAATAAAGTTCCAAATCTTATTATAATGCAATCTTATAATTATAAATGTCTCGCTTATACAAAAAAATATTATAATCTCTTTTCGTCCCATAAAAATCATCATGATTAAATTATTAAGGTAGTAATTAATGAGGTTTAATGACCATATAAAAAAGCAATAACATAAATTTGATTCTCAAATTAGGCGGCTATAAACTCATATAAATAAATAAACTCATTCCAAACCTAATGAACGATTAGAAGAATTATGAATCCGGACTACATTTAAATATAATTTCTTCGTTGTGAAATTGCGAATCGCTTTGTATCTCACGCCATTTAACAGGATATTTTCGCGATAATATTTGTTTTAAATTAACTATCCGAATCTCTGCTCAAAAAGGAAATGTCTTGAGTATTAAATCACTTTCACTGCTACTTGCAAAATTTATTATTTTAATACATTACGAAGTTAAATATCACAGTAGATTAGAAAGATTATAATTTGTTATTACAAGTATTTATTATAAGAAGCCAACATTATCTTATAAGAACATTAGTATAATACATATATGAAATTAATAATATTCTATCAAGTATTATAATACCTATATGGAGATTTGATGTATTTTACAGCAACTTTCTGATTGTAATGCCCGGTTTTTCCATTTGTGGATAAACTGTCAGTTAATTTAATTGCCAGGTAAAGAAAAATATCGCATCATATAACTATTGGCATATGTATAATTATGTCACTCGTATATTGATTTGATATACTAAAAATCTGATGTGGCCAACACAATACCTCCCGCCATTTACAGCCCGAGTCACAAAAAAGATTAAGTTTTTGAATTAGCGAATTTTACTCTAATTTTGACAGTTTATTTCTTAAAATATAGTCTAATCTAATCCAAGTAACTACCTTTTTTTAAACCCCTCAACAGGATTAAATCCCAATTACAGAGTGGGTTCACATTCACACACATCCATGCCTTAGTGGGATTCGAACCCAGAGCCCCGAGGGCACTCATGACATGAGGCGTTGCTCTAACCATTGAGCCACCGGAACTATAATAAAATGAAGATTGAATTTTAAATACCGGGATACAACAGAATTCACTAATCCAAAAATGAGGATTAGCTTAAATATTTTTGCGAATCGTTAATTTTTATTAATCTAAATACATGGTTACATATTTACTTATGATAGGAAACTGTATTGAATTCCTTTTCTATTGTTCTATTTACTAATATTATTTTGAAATGGTTAGTTCTTTGATAGTGACACTTATCGTCAGTTACATACATTTGAATAACTGCCTTTTGTTTGTTTAAAGCGTAGGCTCTAGGATTTAAATTATATATAATTTTATAAATTTATCCGTAAAATATATAAAAAAGTATTAATAGAAATCTATAGAAAATTTAATAATCTTTAATTTTTATAATAACATTAATCTCGAAAAAATAACATTTAAAGGTATTTTTCGAAGAAAAACTATTTTGAGCTTCTAGTAAAGTGTCATTTCCGGTTATCCGATTTTCACCAAAATCTAATGGGCTCTTTCCAATACAGAAAAAGTTAGAAATACAAGATTTAAATTTTTCTGAATGATAGTATTTGGGTTAGAATGGAGGATACACACACACCTACACACAGACATCATCGTGAAAATGTTAAAATTGGATTCTAGGGACCTTAAAACGTGGCCATTTAGCACGATCTCGATATGACAATTTGGAATATTTTAAAAGAGCAACAGTTACTTCCATACCATGTGCAAAAATTTCAATGTTTCCAGCATTTCAATTTTGCGAATGGGTTGTATTGTTCACTGATAGGGCTGGATATATTAGAGAAAGTGTTATTAATAATGCATAATACAATTATCTGGTCACAAAAATCCTCCTACTGTAAGAAGGAAACACAATTTTCAACAAAAAATATCATTAATTGTTTGGGCGGGAATAAATTGAAGAGTCATTGGTCCTCATAGAATTCTACCTCGTTTAAATGGACAAAAGTATGTACTTACTTTTTTTGAATAACGTATTTAAACTATTATGATTTGCCGAGTTGACACGAAAATTCATCTTATAACCTCATAACTATTATGCTCTTCCCAGTCTTCCCACGATCTTACTCTATTCACACTAGTATAGAAATCTGTTTTAATAGATAATTTTATAATTTTGTTATCCAAATTTTAAATTTCTTTATTTTAAAAATTGTACCATTACGAATTTATTAATAATATGTTTTCCGTTGGTCGTTTATTAATTACTGTGTCTGCAAGTATGCAACCACCACCCAACAATTTTTGTACATCGAACTTTGATTCAGACAGCAGAGATCTTGCCATTGGCGGCTAACGAAATTTTAAATAATCTTTAAAGAATTTTAACTCAAAAACTAGAACATTTAGGAAAAAAGTTATTAAGAAAAATTGTTGCTCTCGACGAGTTACATTACTGGTTAAATTTAATGCACTTATTTCATTTACACCGTGTATAATACAAACTATGTGTCCATTATAAATTAAACAGGGCATGGTACCAACGTGATTAAAAATAATAAGCCCTGGAATGACGCACAAAATTAAAAAATTGTCGTTATTGTTTCATCAAACCTCGTAGTTCCATATGAAATAAAAAAATTCAAGTGCAATAATTCCATTTTGTAAAACATAACATATAAATATAGCACATATTTCTTATATCACGCTTAAAACACTACATCGCTGGCGTATTATTGAAAATTAAACATAACTGCCACAAAGCAATCAAATTTTTTTTGTAAAATTTCTGTCTACCAGGAAACCGGGTTTCGCATAACAAAAACATGAATTTTCGTTTCGTTACACACTACTATAAAACCAGCAGTTAAAATTTTCAAAAATGGAAAAGTGTGAACAATTATCCGTTACTAATATCTTCATTTGCTGCAATTAATACAAAACAGTTATTACAAACTTAAAATACAATATCTTAAATTAAATCATAAACTTGGCAATAACACGCTTTAATTTACAGGAAATTATATAAGTATGCAAATTTTTTAAATTTTTCTTAGACTTCATTTCAGTTTATGATGGTAGTCGACTGGTTTTACATGCATAAAAATTGCAAAATTAATATTTATTTATGTACTAAGAGTCGTAGGTGTAATTCTTCGGTTAAGACCTAAAATTGCACTGTACGACTCAAGGTGCATATGAGATTTTTTGTCATACCTAATAAGCATTTTACAAGTTAAAATTAAGAATATTTCATATATATATATATATATATATATATATATATATATATATATATATATATATATATATATATATATATATATATATATATATATATATATATATATATATATATATATATATATATATATATATATATATTTGCGAAGACGAACCCCCCCTTAACTTTTTTATTGTAAGGAATAGGAAAAAATGGCTCATATAAAAGTTTTATTATTTTACATATACTATTTGATGGCAGATGTAGATATTTTTTATAAAGTCAGGTTTACAAGATACGACTATCAACTTTTATTTTTCAAATGGCAACCTATAATTATTTTAATAAAATAGAAACCGCCATTTTTTTCTCTTTTCAACGAAGTATTATTTTTTATTAATGTATTTGAAAAATTTCGAGAAAAATTAGATAATTATGAAATAATTTTTACTTATATACTAGGTGGCTATGTGAATATAAACAAAATATTTATTGTTTTTTGACTGAATTTTATTATTTTTTGATTGAATTTGTTGTTTTAGCTTGTTAAGTTGTAAAACATTGTTACATTTTGCGTATTTCCACATAGCCATCTAGGATATTTTAATAAAAATGATATCTTAATTATCTTATTTTTCTCGAATGTTTTCATATACATTTATAAAAAATAATACATCGTTGAAAAGAGAAAAAAAAGGTGGTTTCTATATTATTAAAATAATTACAGGTTGCCATTTGAAAAATAAAAGTTGATAGTCGTATCTTGTAAACCCGACTTTATAAAAAATATCTACATCTGCCATCAAATAGTATATGTAAAATAATAAAACTTTTATATAAGCCATTTTTTTCTATTCCTTACAATAAAAAAGTTAAGGGGGGGTTCGTCTTCGCAAATACACCCTGTATATATATATATATATATATATATATATATATATATATACAGGCTTTTTCAAAAATACTGTAAAAAAATAAGGGCATATAGTACTGACCAAAATGAGTAAAAAGCTCCATCAATATGGGTCCGATCTTCCATAGTTTTCGAGATTTGAAGCAGTGAAAAATGAGTTTTTACGGGGTTTACGTCTGCTATCTCGAAAACTGTAAGAGTTACGACTTTGATTAAATGGGTTTTTTTGTTTACCTTTCAGAGGTCATCTTAGATGTGCTTTTGTTTTTTAAAAAATCAAATAATTGTACTATGTTAAATGTTGTGGCGACCTTGGCCAATATTTAATTTTCAAATAACTTCGTAACTATTTGATATTGAAAAAAATGTTTCATATAAAATTTTATAGTTTTTTAGAGTCGATTTACTGATATAGATAAAATTTTGTTCGATCACTATCTTTATCAGTTTTTTTCGATTTTTCGCTTTTCTCTGAAACAGATGAAGATCAGCCCTATGTTGATTAAGCTTTTTTATACTTATTTTGGTCAGTACTATATGCCCTTAAATTTTTTTACAGTACTTTTGAAACACCTGTATATATATATATATATATATATATATATATATATATATATATATATATATATATATATATATATATATATATATATATATATAAATTTCATATCAATGTTATACAGAGTGTTCATTTTATTTTGAAATCTCGAGAACTATACAGGTGCATTCACAAATGAAAATTAGGTTTATGGTTTTTGTTTAGATTTAAGTAAGTCACTCATAAATGTAAGTTTAAATTACCTGAAAATTAGTTTTGATATGTACAGACATCTGTGTATATGCTTCACAAACAAGATCAAAATATCGGTAGAGCAGTACTCAACAAGACAGTCTCCATTTACTTCTCGCATTTGTTTAAAAAGCCGAATCCCCCAAGTGGATAATAAATAAAGATGGGTGTATATATCTATATCATTTCAAACTCGTTCTCATTGGTGAAGTTTGTGACGACAAACTAAATCATAAACCTAAAGTTTGGACCTTGCAATGTTTAGCTTTATATTTTGGATTTAGAGACCCTAAATTCTGAAGTGTGAATGGAGGCATTACATAATATGCGGCCAAAGTCTTTAAATCTAAAGTATAAACCATAAAGCAACTTTCTTATTTTATATGGGGTACCCTATATATTTTTATATATTTGGAATCTACGTAATACTAACAATTCAACGATATGTTTTAAGTGAATTTTTGTTGAAGAAATAAATTACAATAACCTAAGAGAAAATTATGAATAAATAAATATCAGCCATGATATCAGATAATATTGACTAATATTGTAGTCAATTGTTTAAATAGTAAGTGATTTTTGTAAAATCATAAAAATACATTGTAAAAGACAGTCTTGTTTATCGAAGGTATAATTGCTAAGTTAGAAGTTAGATATCAATTCTAAAAGTGGGCCTTAGGCGTATAATTTAATTTTCTACAACTTTTATTTGAAACATTTTTGTCTAAGGGTTGGTATTTTCACTTGCGAATAAAGGTTTAGATAAATTTATCCTTCGGATAAATATTTTTGTCGTCTTTTCACTTGCAAATAAATTTATTCGAAAGAATAACGTCTGTTATTCGCGGAATAAATTACTTGGTACGTGGGTAGCGAATAACCGTTTATTCGTAAGTTCATTACATTTCCACATAGTGCAGATTTATTTACAAAATGGATATATTAAGTATTATGATATTTTCAACTATGAATTAATAAATAACGTGAGAAATCGATCACACCCCATCAGACAGCGACATAACCACATACATGAAATAATATTTGACAGATTCCGATTATGAAAACAATTTAGTATCACATATTGAGAATCGCATTTGATCTCAAACAGTGAATAGGTAAATCATTATAAAGATCCTGCCATTTGACGCTGGCAAAATATGTTCGAATTTTGGATACTTTTGTTGAATACATTGACAAACATTTACTTGGAACTGAAAGAAATATACAAAAAGTGCAAGGACAATTTTACAATATACATATCTCGTTTACCACATATGAGTGCTGCATTAGATGGTACACTTGTTAAATTACAGTCTCCCGGGGCTAGAAATACAGAATATAGATGACATTGACATTAAAAATGTCAAACAAAATTTTGAAAACGGATTCAAAAGTAGTTGACACATTTCATCCTTGTCTGCCTAACGTGGCTACGCCAAACTCCATCCTTCTCTACTGACACAAATTCACTCTGCAAGGCTACCAAGTGACAAACGTTAAAGTTATTCGGCAGATAGCTATTTGTTTGTGTAAAATGTGTGAAAAGACGCAATGGAATTATTCGTTGGATAAATATATAGAATAAATTTACTAATTGGAAACTTTTGCTCAAAGAAAATTTTCCATTTTAAACGCCTGTACCCCGCTTTTTGATTAACACCCTGTTTCCGTTTTACAAGCCGCTGATTCATCATTCTCTCACATTAATATGTTAAGAGATGAATATTTTCTGTATGAAATATAAAAAAGCCGTAGAATTCTACAAGTCTTGTATTAAAGTTTCGTTAGTATAAAAAAATAAGTGTCTCCTTGTAACCATTTAGAAAATTTAGGTAGCATAATCAAATTTTGATTGGCGCCATTTACTTCTCTCCAAGTGTTGTAGGTAAATGAGTGTAAATCACCGTAATATTTCTTCTCTGTTTTACTGATGCCGGTAGTAAATGAAGATAAAGTAATCTGTCAGGGCGTTAGTGTGTCCTTGTTGTTGTCCTGGCCACCATTTACATTTTAAACGACCGTCATCACAGCCACCTACTTCGATTCCCAATTAACCGCGAGGCGAAGAGCTGCATTTCGTCTTCACGGGAGGTGTAAATTAAGCCCGAAATTACCTCGCCTACTATCACATACAGGAAATAAACAAATCGAGGTTTTGCTTATTCTACCCACATGATTGTAAAAATAATCGCCAATTAACGAAGAAGAAGATTAGCTTGGTCATCGAAAATTCAACAGTCGAAATGTTATTATAAACACTATACAATTGGATGGGTTCGTTTTGTATTATCTTTTTTTCACAATTACCATAAATTTTTTATAAAGGACAGTGATTAACAAGTGTCATCTCACAGGTACTAAAAGTTATTGTGAAGCGTTTACCACAACACGGCGCTGGGAACTCTGCTTTGAATTTGAGTATTTGTCATTTGTTTGTTTTCATTGGTTGCATTTGAGATTGTCTAATAATACCAATTTAACTGAATAAGTGCAATGTGAGTTATTTGTTTAAGTCGAATTCAGTGTTTATATAAAAATGCAAATTAAAAATCGTGCTGTTCTTAAATTCTTTTATTTAAAAGGTAATACGTTTGCGCGAATTACAGCCGAGTTGGATTATGTTTAAGGGGTCTAAATTCCATCATTTATCACCATGAAAAGATGGGGAACTGAATTTAAACTTTGTCTTACAAGCTTGGTTAATGATGATAGCATCGAAAAAGTCAACCAAATAATATTGGATGAGAGTCGAATAAAATTTGGAGGGATATCAGAGGCTGTGAACATATAGAAGGAACGCGTTATCATATATTACATTTGAGTATGAGATTGATGACTGGGCATTGGGTGTTGCGACTGCTCACTTTGGACAAAAAAAATGCAGTCTAATGAACATTTCCAAGGCTCGGTTGCAGCAATTTAATTGAAATAAGCTGGTTTTTGCGCTGATTTTTAACTTTTGATGATACTTGTAGACCGGGAGTTAGTGCTCAGTGAAAAATACATCATGGTACTCAAAATGATACTAATTTAAATAGCCTGGCGAACGATTTGTTGTCTTCTCCGGAAAAAAGACGATCTACCCAACTGTGGGATATGATCCAAATCAGATGTGGCCAACACAATACATCCCGCCATTTGCAGCCGGAGTCACAAAAAAATTAAGTTAATCCTTATTTTTGGATTAGCGAATTTTGGCAGTTTATTTCTTAAAATTTAAAATATAGTAATCTAATCTAAGTAACTACCTTTTTTTAAACCACTCAACAGGATTAAATCCCAATTACAGAGTGGGTTCACATTCATACACATCCATGCCTTAGTGGGTTCTTTGATAGTGACATTTATCTGTCAATTGCATACATTTGAATAACTGCGTTTTGTTTGTTTAAAGTGTAGCCTCTGAGATTTAAATTATAGGTAATTTTATAAATTTATCCATAAAATATATCGAAAAAGTATTAATGCAAATCTATAGAAAATTTACTAATCTTTAATTTTTATAATAACATTAATCTCAAAAAAAATAGTTATTTATGATATAAGTGTTAAAAGTGTCATTTTATTTTGTGAGAAGGAAGTTTAGAACCAAACCTTCGAACAAAATATAACCACTTTTAACACGTATATCATACACTATTTTTTCTACAAACACATTTATTTCATTTAAATTTGCATTTGTAATTTTTTTTTGACATATGTCAAACATGTCGATTTGTTGTTCCATTCGTCATTACCAAGGTAATTTACTTTTAACACTAGAATTAAAATATCGTATTTTTAATTGAAGTATGCCGTGTTAAAAATTCAATTTTTAATAGTGTTTGTAGAAAAAAACATTTAAAGATATTTTTCGAAGAAAAACTATTTTGAGCTTCTAGTAAAGTGTCATTTCCGGTTAACCCATTTACATAAAAATCTAATGGGTTCTTTCCATTACAGAAAAAGTTTGAAATACAAGATTTCAAAATTTTCTGAATGATAGTATTTGAGTTAGAGTGGAGGATCCACACATACACACATACACATAGACATCTTCTTGAAAATGTTAAAATTGGATTCTAGGGACCTTAAAACGTGGTCATTTACTAAAATCTCGATATGGGTTTTTAAGCACGATCCCTATACCTCCCTTACCAAGGGTAGCGGGAGGTAAAACGGATCGTCTACGTTTTCCCAAATGAACGAAAAGAGGCTCTACATTTTTGCTAATTATAGATTAGGTACGTAACTTGTTAAAATTTTAAAATATTTATGTTTATTCGAAAAATTAACTTTAAAATTAACCAAAAATCATTAATTTTAGATATAAGAACAATGATATTGCAAACAAAAGTTACAGACATAATATCAAGTTTTCCTTATAAATATGTTAAAAATAAATTACATATTTGTAACAGATTTTGCATAATTAGCAACAATGTAGAGCCTCTAATGGGAATAAGCCCATTAATACTTTAAATTTATTCATTAAGTCAAAAAGCGCGTGATACCTTTTTTTCTGGTATAAAATTTAGTTAAAAGGTATCATTGTGTAGAAGGCTATCATTAAATTTATATAAAAACTCCGGTAGAGAAGCAATTACTCCGGTTAAGATTGCGTGCAGGTGAAGTGTTGAGCTGTCGTAATTGAGCAGTAGCAGCCACTAAGTATAGTTTACACCAGAGAATTAATAACAACTCTTAAAAACCAACTACATCAATCGTCACAGCAAATTAATCACAAATACAGCAAAAAATCAAAACCTTATAATTTGTGAAATTGTCTTGTGAAAAAGTGATTCTGTTCCAAATGACTGCACAATGCGCGTGCCTCAATAAAAACTCGACACTGTAATCACGGCATTTAAATGTGATCCAGAATCTACCAAGCGAACAAAATGGATTGATTTTATCTGATAATTCAATAAATATTTATAAAAGAAATCATGTGATCATCGTATCTTTCAATTGATTTTTCAATTACCAATTACAAAGTATGGAAGATTGTAAATCAAATTTTGAAAACAATTTCTTGTATTTTATAACTGCTACCTATGTACAGACTGTCTCAGAAGTAACTCTCGTGCTTTAGAGATATTGTTCAAGAATTTATGACAAATCGAAATTTATGACTTAATGACTTAATTGTGACTTTTAAATGTCTTTTAGATTTTCTACTTTTAATTCATTATTAGTTTTCTACATACGGACTAGATAGTAGGCATAGGCAAAAAGTATGGAGAAACCTAGTAATCAATTAAAAAGAGAGAATAATCATACGAAAGAGAAGATATAAATAAATAGTATATTAAAGAACGTGTTTTATAAGATATGTTTTTTTCGCACGCGTCAAAATTTCTAATTGACAAGTGCGAAAGAAAGTCTTATAACATGAGATCTTTATACTATTTTTTATATCTTGCGCCTTCTACAATTAACATTTACTTACTCAATTTGTGATTATATTTGTAACCATTTGTACATTTTCATGTAAATAATCTTCCCTAAATAAAAAAAATAATAATAATTTCGACATTATATTATTAAAATGAATTGTCAATTAACTAAAAATAAATTAGGTAAAAATGGGTTAAAGAAACGTCATCTAGTACCAACCGTCTAAAACAAAAAATTGCGTATCGAAATGCAGGTCATTACGATACGCAATTGCATTATGAACGCAAAATATAAAAACAATATTTGGGTGTAGTTCTGTTTAATTTTTTATTAGAAAAACTGAGAAGTGCTGATTTCATCACGTAATTTCAACAATACTATCAATCCATATTAAAAAAAAAAAACAAGTTTCATAAGGCAATCTATTAACGTACGAGTCCAAATTTTACAAAGGCCGAATGCAATAACAGGCCTTACGAAATATGTTTTTATACAATTTTTTCTATTGAGCTAATTTTATAATTCTGTTACATTCTACTACTTTTAAGAATTTTAAGACTTCATATTTTATAGGAATCTCAAAACTTAATACTTTTAAGACTATTAAGTATAAGGAACTGTTTATTGCTAGGATACGGTGTATATAAACATATCTATAACAACCGGGGCATTATATGAGGGCATAATCGTTCATTATGCCCTCATTATAATCTGATCATCGTTTATGGACATTAAATTAGAAATAATATGAACGGTATAAAATGAAAATTATTTTCTTTTTAATTATAATTCATTACATTAATAATAAGGATTGATTACAACAATTAATACATAAATTGATTACAACAATTTATTGATATAAGAAAACAGCTTTGAAAGCACAACAGAACACAGAAATCACTTTTAATTTAATTATAATACTTAAAATTCATTATAAAAAGGACCTTAAAAAGAAATTTGCTTACACCACACATGTAAATAGTAAGGTATGTCGAATTGCACACTGCAATGTTTCGCATTGATTTTTGACGGATGACGGATCACTTTTTTTTTTTTTTTTTGACGATATTTACCGTCACATGTAACACAACCAAAGCAGTACAAACTCTCTAAAATGTAATAATATTCAGAAATAAGTGAATAAGAAATAAAGAACTGAGATCTGTAATGTGAAAACGAACCTCAAAATATAATACTTGCATCTTCTACAGACGAGAATAGAATAATTAGGGGAACATTTGTGCGTTAAATGTTGATAATAAACAAAACAATTAATAAACATCCTTAGCAACGCCAAAGCTCAAGCATTATTGTAATCAAAATTATTATACATGAAAACTAATTTCACATATTCCAGTGAGTTATAAAATCTTGTATACACCACGAGCGTTACTAGATGATAATGCTCATCGGACGACATCTAGATCCTCGTCGCCCTCTTGTCATTATCATCCTCGTAACGCGCTTGGTACATAAAATACTATTAAGACCTTTAATTTTCATTTCTAGATCAAGTATTGTAAGTACTCTTATAAGTATTTTAATGAATATTTCTAACAAATTGGAAAAAAAATATAGTTATTCTAACCTTATAATATCGACACAAAAATTACGTTTTCGTACCTCCGTCCATTTTGACTAGTAATACATAACTCAAAATCGTCCAGAAATGCGCTGTTGCTGACCTAGGCAGGCAAAAGGAGTTGGCAATACTGTTCTAGTAATATGTCAATTTAAGATTATTTTCAACACAAGAATTAGCAAAATGTTTACAAATTTTAGGGCTAGATCTTTAATTGTTGTAACTTAAATAATAAAATTTTGTCATAAAAATAATAATATGCTGTCATTACTGACTTCTCGTATAGATTAATTATAAGTTCCAACTTTAGGACTAGTTTGTTTTGTAACTTTATTTTCTTAAGTTATTTATAACGTTTACGTTAAAACGTGTATTTAATTCAAATTATTTGAAAATTTCGTTTCGATAGCCTCTCTAATTAGTATACTTCAATATTTAAGTAGAAAATAGATTGAAACTATTGTCTTCATTTTTTGTATTACTATACCTACATCATTAAATTCGAAGGACGTACGATCTACACTGCCGAAAATTTCGTCATAGATCTTAGATCTACCTATCGCTGTATCTCCTGGAAAGTTACGGAAGCAGCAGTAGGTCATTATCAGCATGCGATCTAATATTTCACCGGTTAATTACAAGGCTCGGTAATTGCGTGATGGGCTAGTGATTCGACACTCCCACGTTATAAACGATCTCTGCTGTAATACAGTTTCGTAATGCTCTGCTCAGCTACCGTACTTCAAATCTCATCTAGATTCTTTAACAATTTTCTCACAGATCAAAGAAACAGAGGTATAATTATAAACAGGAAGATATCATTCACTAACACAGCACAAATAGTTCGTTAAATGACCGGTTGTGGCTGTGTTAGTCTGGGTTCGAATCCAAGGTCTTCAAAAATATTTTCAATTTTCAAATAACTTAAGAGTTATTTCTGTGGTGTAGGCTATGAACAGAGAAACGTATGTCTGATTCAATTCAAAAACGAATTTATCAAAATTGATTTTGAAATGTAATTTTAAGGACTATTTCTCTCATAAATTTATTGGCCAATCTAAATTCAGGATTCTACCTAGTTACCAAGTTTCATTTCGACAAAACAACGTCACAAAAAAAAATCGCACCCTTTAAGCCAATAAGATGTATTTTTACAAATATGTTTTGATAAGCAAAAAATTTTTGACGTTTTAGAAACTTATTGTTTACATACCTGTCAAAGTGTGTAGATTTTGAGTGTTTTCAGTTTTTATTAAAAACGAGTCGATTCGGACAGGAATCTATTTAAAACGTTAAAAAAGCAAACTTAAACATAACACAATAAAAATTAAAAGATTTTTGTCAAGAAAAAAAAATATATAAATGATTACCAGATTTTTATTTTGGAAATAGTCATCCGAATACCATTCGTGGTTAAATTTTATCCTGGAAAAATTTTCCGATTGCTTTACTCGAGTCTGTTGCCAATTTATCTTGTGACATTGATCAAAAATCACTCTTTTGACAACTCGTGATTTTTTTGTCAATGCCATTCAATAAATTGCTTGGCAACCAGCACTCGTAACAATCAGAAAATTTCTCCGGCAAAAATTTACCAAAAAATCTGATGTGGCTAACCTAACCTAACCTAACACAACACCTCCCGCTAATTAATTTTCATTAATTTAAATATACATACATATTTAGTTATACGAGAAACTGTATTATAATCCATTCCATATAACTATGGTTCTATTTACTATTTTCTTTTTAAAACGTTACTATTATTAATTTGAAATGATTAGTTTTTTGACAGTGATATTTATCTGTCAGTTACATAGTTACATACATTTGAGATATGAACTGTCTAATCAAGTAGTTGTATTTGTTAAAGCGCAGGCTCTGTTATTTAAATTATAATTTTATAAATTTATCCATAAAATGTATAGAAAAAGTATTAATGCAAAACAATAGAAAATTGAATAGTCTTTAATTTTTACAATAACATAAATCTCGAAAAAATAACCTTTAAAGGTTAAACTATTTTGAGCTTCAAGTAAAGTACCAATTCCCGTTATCTGATTTACACCAAAATCTAATTGCTTCTTTCCATATTAGAATAAGGTATAAATACAAGGTTTCAAAATTTTCTGAATGATAGTATTTGAGTTAGAGCGTAAACAGGATCCAAACACACACACACACACACACACACACACACACACACACACACACACACACACACACACACACACACACACACACACATCATCATCATCATCATCGACAAAATGTTAAAATTGGATTCTAGGGACCTTAAAACGTGGTCATTTACCAAAATCTCGATATGCGATTTTTAGCACGATCCTTACACCTCCCTTACTAAGAGTACCGAGAGGTAAAAAGACAATAAAGAAGGATACAGTGTATTGTCAATCGCCGTTTCCTAAGTTGTTTCCATTTTTAAAACAAGATTTAAGAAGAAAAGATTTGATATCTTTAGATAACATTTTTGTTAATATATCGTATCAACAAAGTTACATTTATTTAAAAAAATAAATTGACATACTTTTCTTTGTTCATAGCTTCCTCCGAATTAGGATTTTTTTAACACTCTGTACTATTGATCATGTTAAACGCATATGTCAAGAATTCTCATGTTCAGGGTGAGACTTAGAAACTTCCTTTTTTTAAGGCGAATAAAATAAAAAGGAAGTTTCTAAGTCCGACCTATCTATATACATCCATATTTTGTCACGTAGAAATAATATCTTTCTCCACGTTTTGTGATAGGATGAATCAACTTCGCTCAATTCACAACTCCATAACATATCCGTCGATCGTGTCGTGAACGTATGTTGTGACACTATGAGTTTATCCATACGTATGTTTCCGTTTGGTACAAGTGTAGGTGTCACGCCTCACTACGATCTTACCTGGTGGCCCTCGTCTTTCGTGTTTCTGTCTTTACTAACCAATAAATCCGATACTTTACTGCCGCGAACGACTTTTGTGATTTCACTTCAAAACAAATAACTTACAACAGAACACCAACAATGAACACAGAAAGAAATACCAAAATTCGAATTGAGATGCAAACTTTGACATTATATTGGCGAAATACATTTGCAGAGGTGATTTTTGTATATCTCTTCGAAGATAAAACCGTAATTATCAAAAGAAGAAGAAATTTTCGCGGTGAAATTGAGTTGTAAATGGATTTTGAACATGAAATTGGCTAATTCTTTAGCAATATTACAGATTTTGTAGAAATTGAGGTAATAATTTCCTCTTTTATTTACATTTTAATGGTACTGGATATCAATTCACAGTGTATATATAGATATGTTTTATTTAAGATGGACGAGATTCCGTAACACAGGCAAAAAATCAAGTCTTTGAATAAGCACGTTTTAAGGTCCCTAGAATACGATTTTACTATTTTTACAATGCTGCCTGTATGAGTATGTATGTATGTATGTATGTATGTATGTATGTGTGTGTGTGTGTGTGTGTGTATGTGTGTGTGTGTGTGTGTGTGTGTGTGTGTGTGTGTGTGTGTGTGTGTAACAAAATTTTCGTCTACTATAACTCTAATACTACAATTCCAAAAATCATAATTATTTCGCATTCCTCTTCGTTGCATCCATATGAAGTGCTGATTAGATTTTGGTTATAATTGGTCAACCGGAAGTACCCTCATTTGAAGATTTTAACAGTTTTTCTTGAAAAAACGGTGTTACATATCGTTTTTTCACATTTAATGTTATTATAAATACTAAACAACATTGCATTCTCTTCACTATTTGACTGTATTTTATACTTCATATTAAATGGATATAGAGTTATAAAATTATAAAGAAATTAAATTTCATAAATTAGCTAGCTATGCTAGAAACAGCTACTATATTAAGAAAATTCTGATTGAAAGATGTCATTATCAATTGGCATATTCGTAGTATAATTTTACTCGAAATGTAGAATTTTTTTGCTCGAAACTTTCTATATGAAATTTGTATAAAATACATACAACTGTCGAAACATAATGTACCTACATACAAGAAATTTAGAATCTTTTGCAAGGAACTTTTTTTTATAGAAAATACATAGGCATTTACGAAAATTGTACCGGTAGATACCGCATCTACCGGCAGTGTTCGAAAACACGAATGATAAAAAGTTACCGTGTTAGAAAATTGTATAATATCTACCAGATCCATCCGGATTCATGAAGAATCTAACCTGAAAAAAAGGTAGTGATGCAAAGCGAAGCTTGCGCGTTAAAAGTGGAAATGTGTTTAAAGTAGGACTCTGCTCAGTTTGTTAACTACATCAAATTTCTAATCTGATTCAAATTTTCAAATTTTTTATAGGTTATGGATCTATCCTGTTTACCACTTGCGTTCTTAAAATATCGATTACGGTAGCTATAACCTGATAAAGAGCTGTTTACCGGTAACAGTTCACCGGTAGAATTTTTGTAAATGCCTCATATAACTGACGGAAGGTAATGTGCTGGCCATATCAGATTTTTTTCATTTTTTGGTGAAGGAAATATATAAGTAATAGATAATGTGCCATAGTCACCTGACTAGGCAATGTGCAATGGGACTCTTTTTAGGATTTAAAAAAGATAACGAGGTAGATAGTTTTCATCAGATAAAGAAACTGATGTTGCAATTTATGAGTATTTTAAGAGCATTCAAAAAGAAGATTGGTTGGGATCTTTTAAGAAGAGGAAGGAAAGTATGGTGAAGTGTATTACTCGTAAAGGGATCTACTTTGAAAATGTTTAAAATATGAACTACAAGTCTTACTTTTGATAATTCTAGCGTGACCCTTGTAAAGGCAGATTAGTACCTTTCCTAGAAATAGAAAATATATTCAATATATTTCTTTATTGTTAGATTTTGTATTTAATAACCCATTTTTTTTCAGATTCAGCATTTCCAAAAAGCATGCTCTCCAATTTTCATATGTAAGTATTTTGAGATTTTTCTAGACACATATTATATTTTTCTATCCAAAATGTGTGTAAAAGCAATACATTTTACTAATATATTTCGTCATGAAGATTACCTCTTCATTTACTGTTTCAATCTTTTTATGTTCGATTTGGAAGAACGTGAATCGAATCTTATACTCGTTCTTGCATCTTCGTTTTTATTTATTGACACGTTTCCGGACTATGTGGGTGATTGAAGTGAAAGATGTAGGTGGTTTAACGCTAACTTATGCCGTGTTCTTCGATAGTTATGTCAGCTAAAGAAGACTCATCTTAAATTATGTTGAATCTCAGTTTTCAAACGTCACTTTTGGATGTAAAACTTGAAATTGATGAACTAAAACATTGTTGGTTGGAATTTATTCACTTACTGAGAAAATTTGAATAAATAACTTGTAAGATTATTTACTGGAATTTGGAATATGTGAATAATCAATTTGGAAAACAATTTTATCTATAGTATCCAACACATTTTTTTAAAATTTCTTTTATGTGAAACTTCATCTACATTAAAAATAATCTGTAATGCGTAGTTCTAGAAAGTCTTAATTGTCATTCGTTAAACTATAATATATATTTTTTCAATATTATATGTTAAGCTAATATTTTTTTCTCAATAGTGGACTAATATATTAGAGATACATAATAGTATATTAAAGAACGTGTTTTATAAGACATGTTTTTTTCGCACGCGTCAAAATTTAGAAAACGAGCGTTAGCGAGTTTTCTAATTGACAAGTGCGAAAAAAAGTCTTATAAAATGAGTTCTTTATACTATTTTTTATATTTTGCACCTTCTACAAACTAAAATATTTTTAAAAAACTGTTAATATTAAACCGAGTTGATTTAGGGAAATTTGTAAGTGAAATTTTGTAGTTGGTAACATTGAATTGACCACATTCAATTATTATTTGAAAGTTCATGTCATTTCAATATTTACGAACAAATTTAAGTGAATTTAGTGTAATCATGGAAGATGAAATCAGTTGCACTCCGCCTGAGCTACGTAATATAACTCAGACTACAGGAAATAATCTACTTCCTAAAAAATCGCGCGAGATTTATGAGAAAGAATTTGTAAATTTTGACACAAGGTGTAAAGAAAATAATGTCAAAGGCGTAACAGAGAATGTTTTGATTGCTTATTTTGAAATGCAAAGTAAGACGAAAATATATATTATTATTATTATTATATTCATTAAATAAAGTGATTAATTAAGTAAAAGAAATTTTGAGGTTATATTGAAATTTCTTATCTTCCAGCTTTGACGTTTGACAATTTAACCCTTTCAGCCTCAGTGTACAGGAAATTTTTATTTTTTCTTATATTTGAATTAAAACTTGCTTTAAAATTAATTAAAAATAATTTTCTATCGTTCAAAGGTTCAATCTACAAATTATTAGTACTAATAGGTCCATCTATGTGGACTAATTCGAACATTATATTAACATTTACTTACTCAATTTGTGATTATATTTGTACATTTTCATGTAAATAATCTTCCCTAAATAAAAAATAATAATAATAACGATATTATATTATTAAAATGAATTGTCAATTAACTAAAAATAAATTAGGTAAAAATGGGTTAAAGAAACGTCATCTAGTACCAACCGTCTAAAACAAAAAATTGCGTATCGAAATGAAGGTCATTACGATACGCAATTGCGTATCGTAATGACTTCATTATGAACGCAAAATATAAAAATATGTTTATTTGAAATCGTTACTAAAAGTGCCCAAACAACGTCATTAAAAGTTCAGGATTCGGCACTAAAGTAATCCATTATACATATAAGATAATTTGGGTAAATGTACGATGTACAATAGTAACTTTGTGCGTAAAAAGACTAAAAAAACATGTGCAAAAAGAACGAATTAAGTAATTCCGATGAAGAAGTTTGAGATAACTCACATAATTTTGAGTATTCATTACGATAACTTCAATGTTCGGAGGTTCGCCACACTGAACATAAGGTTATGATATCTGTCAAACGCCAATTCATCAGACATTATTAAAAGTTATTCAAAATTTTTACTATTGCTACAAATGCTACGAAAGTAGTTATTGAAGATTAATATTTTTGGTTTTTTACTTCCTTGTACGAAGTAAAGGAAGTATTGTAATCGCGAAAAATTTCGGTTTTCAACGGAAATATCCATTTTGCCCATCCCTGAATCCATTCTGACTAATTTCGTCGTGACGTCTGTACGTACGTACGTGCGTATGTATCTCGCATAACTCAAAAACGGTAGGCCGTAGAATATTGAAATTTTGTATTTAGGGCTTCCATAGTATCTAGTTGTGCACCTCCCTTTTTGGTCATTAAATAATTTCTAGAAATGGTACTTTATTTGAAGCCTATAATAGATTTTAATGAAAAACTATATTAAAACATAATCCAAAACGTTTCAAATTTGGTATATAAGACTTTTATATCAATTGGAATTACATAGCAGATTTTGGTTAAAACAGGCTAACCGGAAGTGATATATTACCTGAAGTTGTTAACAGTTTTTCTTGAATAAAATGGTTTCATTTTGATTTTAGAAATAAATGCTTCAAATAAGAGTTTTAGAGAATTAAATTCTGCGTCTAGCACATCAAGTATTATTAAATTAGCCCTTTGTATAAGCGAGATATGTAAATTTAAAACTTATATACTTTTTGGTTTTTGTAATGAAGCTTGCTATGGATTAGAACAAAAAATAACAAAAAAATAAAAAATAGATGTTAATGTCAAATTATGTCAAACACGTGCAATTTTATAATTAGGTCTATACTTCATCTTCATATTGGTCTTGCGTACAAGGAAGTCATGTGGTGTCCACAACAGATTTTTTTTTCGTTACGTGATAACTTTCTAATACTGTCTACGCATGTGTACATCCAATGCACCTTTTCAAAACTGGATGCATAACTGCGCACATTCAACGAGCAACGAAAAAAACTGTCCAGATACATTGCAGATGCATCTATGTAATAAAAAAAACGAGTATCTGTAAGTTAATATTGCAGGGATACATATATGTGGAATAAAAATACGCGTCCTATGCTACGAGAGATGTTTCAGTATCGACATTAACTCTGCAGTTGCTGGCAAGGAAATGATTTCCCCACCACAATTTGAAGGTAAGGCTACTGCGCATTCAAGCTGGTCAATCACCTATAAAAATAAATATTCGTTCGTTTTTATCACTCATTTAGTTTATTTTCCTCTGCCTTTTACGGCCTCGGCAATTGAATAAAATATATTTTTTTTAAATACGTAAATTTTCCTAGCTTTGGTTGCCACTGAATTCAATATATCTTTCACTTTTATGCAAACACACGTTTTTTTTTCTGCATGGCGTGGCATAATATATTTAAACAAATGTTATTTGAATTAATTTAGTTATTTTTTGCAATTAGTTATTTGAATATGGATTCTAATTTTCAAAAAAGGCGATTGCAGATACTTGAAATTACTGAAAATAGTAAGAATTTAGATTAGAGTAAATGTGTAAGTGTGACGTAAATGTTAAAAATATTAAAAACTCTTATATTTTAAACTGTGATACACTGTTGGAGGATATTATACAAATTTAAACATAAATTGAAAAATATAAAATATGTGAATAGTTAAAACAAAACTCCAGGCTAAATGAAACAAGTATTGTTCTTTTCATTAATGTTTTTTACATTACCAGCTAATATTTTATTTGCAGTAATATCTTCTTGTTAATTACATTAATTTACAGTAAATTCTTTTTCATTCATCCTTTTAAAGGTCTTGTTAATGACACAATTTTGCCCTTAAACGTAAACTTGGACTTCGGAGAGCCGGTGTAACTATTAAATAAATAAACGATCTGCAGAGTCCCAATAGATTCATCGTTACCTCATAATGTTCATAATTATTTATTCTATTTAAAGCATGGTGCGGATATATATCTCACGTAAATTACAAAATCATTTTTCAAGAAGTTTAATGGTATTCCTTCTACGTTATACACATAATATAGAGGAATTTTTCCTTGTCCCATGCGGAGAGTTATAGCAGTAGCATCATATTATATTTTTTATATTTTACGTTCATAATGAAGTCATTACGATACGCAATTGCGTATCATAATGACCTTCATTTCGATAAGCAATTTTTTGTTTTAGACGGTTGGTACTAGATGACGTTTCTTTAACCCATTTTTACCTAATTTATTTTTAGTTAATTGACAATACATTTTAATAATTTAACGTCGTAATTATTATTATTTTTTTTATTTAGGGAAGATTATTTACATGAAAATGTACAAATGGTTACAAATATAATCACAAAATGAGTAAGTAAATGTTATTGTAGAAGGCGCAAAATATAAAAAATAGTATAAAGAACTCATTTTATAAGACTTTCTTTCGCACTTGTCAATTAGAAAACGAGCTAACGCTCGTTTTCTAAATTTTGACGCGTGCGAAAAAAACATGTCTTATAAAACACGTTCTTTAATATACTATTTGTACACGAATAATTTTTTTAATAAGTAGGGCTGTTGCAAAATTTTTATATGCCTTCTAATTACTAAATTTTAAAAAAATATTGTTCTTTAAATAGCCTCAAATTTGAAAATACCTCGAAATTGCGATTACATATTTTACAATTAATTATTGAAAATATGTAATATTTTGAAAAAGTCACTTGATCTGAAACGGAATATGACGTCATTGTTCATACATCTTAACATGTGACAAACTATCGCCTACGTTTATTTACTCGTATATAAATAACCTCGTAAATAACGTAGGTGATGGATAAACTGTTTTCCTATTGGCTTTGAATGACGCGTTGTATGTACTTTGATGTCACAGGCACAAGAGTGGGAAGTTGCTTTTTATGACTATTTCTTGCTCCAATCTTTTCATTTAATTACTTTTTGTAATATGTAAAACCAGCACATTATAGTAGGTATATTATGAAAAAAAACCGATTGGCACACCCAGCAATGAGTAAAAAAATATTTGATTAAAGATGCATGATACGTATTGGCATAATCTCTGCTTATAAATAAACATTTTCTATAAATTCTTCTTGTATAATGACATTTTTATCTGGAGATGTTTGAACCACGCGTGACCTCAGGTTTTGGGTGTGTTTCATAACGTTTTTTCTATTGTTGTATCGAATTTCTTTATCGCAAGATATCTATTGTCAATTTTGAATAGGTATACCTATTACGAATTCCAACAAATTTGAGTTTGTGATATTTTAGAAGACATGGTTAAATTAGAAGATATGGTTAAATAAATGTTACATTTTAAAAACCATATAGATGTCTTCATTAATTAATAGAAAACAATGAAAGAACACACAACTTCGACATTTTTATTTAAATTTATTATTTTATTGAAAATGGAAAATTAGTTAGGTTGTGGAAAACAAAATAATTTTAAACAGTTTTCTATTTATCATTTGAAATTAATGCTGCTATTCTAAACATATCTGTAGGTTTTAAAGCCTTATAATACTAGAAGTAGTATCTCTGATTTGTCATCCATTATCCATGACTTTGGTTTATATCGCTGACTTACTCTAATGTAAAAGCACAAGGTAGTCATGGATCCTGTTAAAATGAAATCAATTTCATGTCGTCTGACTGTTAAACGCTGAGTTCTCTGCTGCGCATGCGCAACTGGCTCTGAAGTACTGGAATGTAACTTTATGAAGTAAAATATAACTGTAGAAACGTCAGAAGTTGATATTTTTTTGTTTGATGCACATAAAATTAGTAGCCCACAATTGCATTATTTTTCCAACGTTCTCATTCATTTTACTTGAAATAATTTGATATGTCAAACAAACTTGAAATATGCTGTCATTAAAGAAACCATATCATAACCAATCTCAAGTATTAAAATCCACTAAAAGTCGGAGAAAACGGTTGTTCGAACTTGCAGTGTGATAGATCGAGTTGGTCATAAACTATTATTCCCGAAAGGTGACTATTCAAGGTCATTTGTGAGCCGTCTGACATCATATTTCTTGCAGATAACTTCATTTCATTTCGTACGCATAGGTGTGCAACATGAAATATTTATGGACCCATTTTAACTGAAAAAATAAGAGTAATTCATTTGATAATTATGTTTCTTTCTAAATAATGCCTTTCTGAAAGATTTATGTTCTTCACTTATGTTTTTGCAAAATACAAAAACATAACTTATAGGTAAACCAAGGAATAATAATTTGATTTAAATGTCAAAGCCACTGAGTAAATATTAGCACAGAGGTCAGTGTAGTAGATAATTAGGTATCTGTAATTCTACGACATATGTCATTATTATTTATAGTGTGTTGGAAAGTAATGCCACTATTTACGTATATCTGTCACACCACATAAATTAAATAGACATAGGTCAAATAATCTTTCTCTTTTTAACACAAAATGTTGCTAAGTTACTGCTGTAAAGTGATGTGTATTCTTTCTTCGAACAAATGACCTTGAATAGTCATCTTTCGTGAATAAAAATATACAAATTAAAGCGAAAAAAAGTCAGTGATATTATTGTAGTGTGATAAGACCTTTACAGATCTGTAAATCTTAAAAACTGACAGAAACGCATCTATTTATGTTGATTAATGTAAAATTATACATAAGAGTGGCAACTTTCGTTACGATTTTGTTTATTATTTACAGATTTACAGATCTGAGACTTACAGAAATGTTCAGAATTGCAGCGAGTATTTTCGGATCATGATTTATAATTTGCCAGTAGATTGACACATCCAGCAATGTATAATAACACGTGATATTAGCTGAATTCTTTTTGACCCAATTGTAACTCAGCTCAGTACCCAACTGAGTTGAGATGAAGTGAGTTGTGAGGTGTGCAAAAAGAACAACTTTAATTCCATTTTATCATTTCCTTTTTTACCGATAGTATTTGCTGTAGCAGCTGTCAAAATTATTGACTTATATTCTGATCTATAATACTGTTTATCAACGAAAAATGGATAATGTTGAAAATATATTACTGTATGTGTGTATATGTGAATAAAAAAATTGTTGTATTATGTAACCTTAAAATGCTAACTGTTTCAAATCATTTTGAGTTTTGTAAACTGGTAGTGTAGCATCGGAAAGGGGGAAGTGAGTTTACTCGTAACAACTCAGAGCAGTTGTGTCAAAAAGAACAACGATTTTCTTAGTGTACCTGAAGTGATCTGAGATGAGCTGAGATTTTGTCCAAAAATAAAACAGCTAATATATTCATGTTTATTTAAATTTTTAAAAAGTTCAATAAAATCTTTAGATCTCTATTTGAAAATAAATTACTTATCTATTATAGAATTTCCAGTAAGTGTTGAATGTTGTGTAAGCAGAAATATCGATGTCAAAAGTCAAAATATGCCATTCCACTGTAACATATAATATGGCTTGCGCATATATTTTTATAGGGAATAATTGCATAGCAATAATAGCAATTGCAAAGGATTTATGCATGAACTAGAATGAGAACTATGTAAAGCAGATTTATATATTAAAAATGTCAAGTTATTCATGACCTAGCTAACTATTTATAATGTAGTAGATAAACAACATATATTGAAAGGAATTTTACTAATGACTTTTCTAAATAACAATGTGTGGGTATCGCCATTTATAGATGCGAAATTATGAAAATAATATATGAAAATCAGAACGATATTTATTTTAGAATATTTGGAATAGCTACTTTTAGTAATAAAACAAACAAATATATATATATATATATATATATATATATATATATATATATATATATATATATATATATATACTTAATATTAAACAAAACGGTATAAAATTATGTCAATAATAACACCGAAAAGTGAAAATGAATTATAGTGTATAGTAACTACATAAGTAATAAAGTATGGTATGACTAGCGAATAAAAGTTGACGTTTAAATTATTTTATAGATGTAGTATCTTTTGAAACCCTAGACATACATTACTATATCTGGCTGAAAATAGATGGCCAACTAGGGTACTGAATATCAAAACAGGGGTGCGTTTAAAATATTTTAAACATTTTTCGTTTATATTGATTACAACAAAATATTTTGATCTTTAAACTATTTAGTTTGACAATTCTATGAAATAGGATTATTTTTAATTTCCTCTAACAGTAATTCCGACTATAGGGTTGCTTACACCTGAGACGAACGAACTAGAATTTGCGGTATTAATTTTTTAAATACATCCCTGAATCCATGTTAAGGGCATTTTAAATACCTCCTGGTATTGAGTACAATTCTAATCTTTTGTAACGGAATACATAAGGGTCAATTTCCTTTCAAATCAAATATAGGGAAATGTTTTCAGAAGAAACCACATCTATTAAATAATTTTAACGTCAACTTTCATTCGCTTGATACTATAATAAGATATAATATATTTTATCTAGGTTATTTGAACAAAGCTTTCAGATTTGTTTTAGAGCAAATGAATATGTCTACATTTGCGGATTGACAATTTACTGATCTTTGACATCGTAACATAGGGGAATTAAACATATAATTACTGGAAACAGACGGTATTGAAAAAGTATCACTACCTATATTAGCGAGGTAACTACAGATATATGGTGATGTATTTATTTTTTTTAATTTTTCTGATTGGTGCATCACAGGGACTACTTAATGACTATTATTTCCGATTTGTTATTACATCTGGAATTTTTATACAGCGTGTTAATAAAAAATCGACCCATAGGCGTTTAACATGGGAAATCAGTTAATAATTAGAACAGTTTAAATAACATACACAGTCGTATCTATATAAACCTTTGAATATCTCTATGTGCATTGTGAATACAATTGCATGCGCGACCAATTCAGTGTTCACCCGTAAACTAGTCTTTTCTACGGGTTTTTATTCTTGAAAACCATATCGTAAATATGCGTAATCATAATCTTTATGTCTTTATTCACTTCTTCACCTAAATATTTCGGATTATTGCGAAGGTAGTATGAGAACAAGGTTTTATTGCTTGCATTGTTTACTTTTAAGAAACATAGGTGATTAAATTATCCTTGTAATACACACTTATTGAAATTTAATATTAATGATTGTGGCAACAATGTAGAAATATGTATATAAACTAACTTTATGTGCAACTAATAATAATACGTATATTAAATATGTGGATTTTACTATATAATGCCACGTACAGGGTGCTAATTAAAAAGCGGGCCATAGGCGTTTGACATAGTAAATTAGTTTTTCCTTGACACATTTAGTAACCTGTAAAATCAAGTTTAAAATTTTATAAATATTGCTCATTTGTAGTAATAGCCATATTACTGAAATAAAATTATAAAGAAGTGCAATCGTTTAAACTGTAAGAAGTTCGATATTCATATAAAAATTACACAAAATCACTAAACATATTAGCTCGTACCACGATCATGATTTTAACTAAAACTCTGTTTTAAGAAATGGCAAATTTTATTATTTAATAATAATAATAAATATTATCAAAAGCGGATCATAGTTTGTATTCAAACAAATATTTTTAAAAATCTTTCTTTAAATATAAGGGCGAAATTATATAAGGAAATTTGTATTTGACATTTCTTAAAACAGCGTTTTAGTTAAACTGTGATCCTAGTAGGAACCAATATGTTTTTATGCTCTACACCTAAATATATGAATAGATTTTATTTATTTTTGTTTTGTAATATGCACAACCAAAATTATAACAAACCAACGATAAGCATATCTTTTTATGTTTCACATTTTTATCTCCAGCTACGCTTGGTAAAAGGGAGGTATAGGGATCGGGCTAAAAATCGCATATCAAGATTTTGGTAAATGACCACGTTTTAAGGTCCATAGAATCCAATTTTAACATTTTCACTATGATGTCTGTGTTTGTGTGTGTGTGTGTGTGTGTGCGCGCGCGCCTGCGTGCGTGCGTGCGTGCGTGCGTGTGTTAGATTTTGGTGTATATGTAAAATGTAAATGGAACTTTACTAGAAATACCTTTAAATGTTATTTTTTCGAGATTAATGTTATAAAAATTAATTTGCATTAATACTTTTTTATATATATTTTATGGATAAATTTATAAAATTGTCTATAATTTAAATCCCGGAGCCTACGCTTTAGACAAACAAAACTCCTTGGTTGCGCAATTATTCAAATGTATGTAACTGACACAGTCACTGTCAAAGAACTAATCATTTCAAATTAAGTAACGTTTCAAAAAGAAAAAAATAAATTGAACAATAGCAAAGGAAATCAATACATTTTCCAGCATATGTAAATATGTAGGTATGTAATTAGATTAAAAAAATTAATGATTCGCAAATTCTTATTTTTGAATTAGTGAATTCTATTTCATCCCGGTATTTAAAATTTAATCTTCATTTTATTATCAAAAAAGGTAGTTACTTAGATTATATTAGACTATATTACAAGAAATAAACTGCCAAAATTAGAGTACAATTCGCTAATCCAAAAATAAGGATTAGCTTAATCTTTTTTGTGAATCGGACTGTAAATGGCGGGAGGTATTGTGTTCGCTACATCAGATTTTTACCTTCCGTCACCTTTAGGTAAGGAAGGTATTGTCTTTGGTCAAAAAATTCGATGATGAGTTTTTAATCAATAAGCACGTTTTAGGGTCCCTAGAATACGAATTTACTATTTTTACGATGATGTCTGTATGTGTGTGTGTGTGTGTGTGTGTGTGTGTGGATGTGTGTGTGTGTGGATGTGTGTGTGTGTGTAACAAAATTTTCGTCTGCGATAACTCTAATACTACAGTTTCAAAAATTATAATTTTTTCGTATACTTCTTCGTTACATCCATATGAAGAGCTGATTAGATTTTGGTTACAATTGGTCAACCGGAAGTACCATCATTTGAAGATTTTAACAGTTTTTCTTGAAAAAACAATGTTAAATATCATTTTTTCACATTTAATGTTATTATAAATATTAAAGAATATTTTATTCTCTATACGATTTGACTGCATTTTATACTTAATATTAAATGGATATAGAGTTAAAATATTATAAAGAAATTAAATTTCATAAAGTAGCTATAGCTATGAAAACAGCTACTATATTAAGAAAATTCTGATTGAAAGATGTCATGTCAGTGTCAAGTGAAATTAACATAGTATGTTTGCCTTATAATTTTACTGAAATATAGGATGTTTTGCTTTCTGTATGGAATTTGTATAAAATACATTCAACTGCTTTAAGGTAATGTACAAGAAATAATAATAATAAATCTTTTATTTCCGCAGATACATTACACTGTATGTAGAAAACGTCATAAAATAATAATTTAAGACATAAATTTTCTGTACGAAATTTGCATAAAATACATGCAGCTGCCGGAAGGTAATGTACAAGAAATAGAATATTTAGCAAGGAACTTTCCGTATGAAATTTGTACAAAATACTGACGGAAGGTAATGTGCTGGCCACATCAGATTTTTTAAATAGTATTTAAAAAAAACATTTATGCAAATTTTTTTATAATAATATAAAAACTAATAATAATTTATTGTTATCTTTTAAATAATTATATAAAAACATTGGCGCCAGAAATATTCATGAAAAAGACAACCCGCCACTTTTGTGACATCGGAACACATACAGTACGTCATCATAGCCAATAGGAAAAGAGTTTACGTTATTTATATAAATAAAAGTAGGCGATAGTTTGTCACGTGTTAAACTGTATGTGCTCTGACGTAATTGTAAAATACCTAATAGATATTTCGTGATATTTTCAAATTTGAGGCCCTTTAAAGAATAATATCTTTTAAAATTTAGTCCTTAGAAGTCATATAAAAATTTTTGCAACAGGCCTATTGAATTTTACAAATTACTAAACGTGCCAA
Source organism: Harpalus rubripes (assembly GCA_963082715.1). Lineage (NCBI taxonomy): Eukaryota > Metazoa > Arthropoda > Insecta > Coleoptera > Carabidae > Harpalus > Harpalus rubripes. The sequence goes on from OY720450.1 coordinate 75,043,794, forward strand.
GGAAAAACATATGACCCGCTGTTTAATTAACACCCTGTACAACGCATTATATAGCAAAAACTACATATTAAATATACATGTTATTTATTTGTCGTAGATAAAGTTAGTTTATATATTTCTACATTGTCGCCACAATCATTAGTATTAAATTTCCATAAGTATGTATTACGAATATATTTTAATCAACTACGTTTCTTAAAAGTAAACAATGCAAGCAATAAAATCTTGTTCTCATACTACCTTCGCAACAATCCGAAATATTTAGGTGAAGAAGTGAATAAAACTTTGAATAGCAATATAAAGATTATGATTACTTGTTCGCATATTTACGATATGGTTTTCAAGAATAAAAACCTGTAGAAAAGACACGTTTACGATTGAACACTGACTTGGTCGCACATGCATTCGTATTCGTAATGCGCATAGAGATATTCGAAGGTTTATAGATATGGCTGTGTATGTTATTTAAATCAATAATAATATTTTATAGGCTGTTAAGAAACACTGAATCGCTGGTAGAATATGAGGTTGACATGTTTCTACATCTTGATTGGTGAATTCGAACGAATAGAAATTTTAATAGTTCTACTTTTAGAGAAGACGTATTAAACCAAATGGTTATTAACTTCAGAATATATAAATATCAATATGATGTTTGAAGCTTTATTGATTATTAGTTATTTATTCTTTACATCAAATATGATGAAAAATTGATGACCATAAAAACATGAATTTCATAAACTATAAACCATATTTATGTCAATATACATTTATGACAACTGTTAACTTTGATAGATTATTCATCATATTGTTCAATATCAATAAATAAATTATATTATCACACTTTTTATACTTATTTGTAACAATAGGCTAGTTGCGTGGTACTGAAATTCTGATATCTGTCACTAAATACCTAAAGTAACGTTGAAAATGTACGTAAAAATATAAATGTTATTTTAAAAAAAATCTGATGTGGCCAGCACATTACCTTCCGCCAGTTCTATGTATTTTGTATAAATGTCATACAGAAAGTTCCTTGTAAAAGATTCTCTTTCTTGTTCATTGCCTTAAGGTAGTTGTATATATTTTATACAAATTCCATAGCAAAAGATCCTATATTTCTAGTAAAATTATAACACAAACATATTTTCAACTGCACTTGACACTGACACCTTTCAATCAGAATTTTTATAATATAGCAGCTGTATCCAGAGTTATAACATATCTGGCTAATATATGATATTTAATTTCTTTATAATTTTTTAACTCTATATCCATTTGATATGAAGTATAAAATGCATACAAATCGTATAGAGAATAAAATATTCTTTAATATTTATAATAACATTAAATGTGAAAAAATGATATTTAACATCGTTTTTTCAAGAAAAACTGTTAAAATCTTCAAATGAGGGTACTTCCGGTTGAGCAATTATAACCAAAATCTAATCAGCTCTTCACATGGATGTAACGAAGAGGAAAACGAAAGAAACATAATTTTATCTATACAAACGCGTGCAACCTCGCTTGGAGCCGCATACTTACTTACTGCCGCATCAGACTTTGTCAAGAGAGTTCCTAAGTAATTAATGCTGACTTTACTAAAACTCATCTCTTTACGTTTCGCCTAAATTTAAATCAATGTTTAAACAGATAATACAAAAGAAATAACTAATAATTTTCTCAAGAATTTGCTATAACGCTTTGTACAAAATTTTGTCACACACAGACACACACGCACACACACCCACACACCCACACACACACACACACGCACACACACACAAACACACACACACACACACACACACACACACACACACACACACAAATAAACAGATGTATGATACATACATACACACATACATACATGCATGCATACATACATATATACATACATACATAACATACATACATACATACATCCATACATACATACATACATACATAAACGATTATTCACAAAAGATGACTATTCAAGGTCATTTGTGAGCCGCCTGATATAATATTACTGGCAGATAACTTCATTGCATTTCGTATGCATAAGCGTACAACATGAAATATTTATGGACACATTGTAATTGAAAAAATAAGAGTAATTTATTTCAAAATTATGTTTCCTTCTAAATAATGCATTTCTGAATGATTTATGTTCTTCACTTATGTGTTTGCAAAATACAAAAACATTGACTTAACTTGTAAACCAAGGAATAATAATTTGCTTTTCACGTCAACGCCACTGGGTAAATATTAGCACAGAGGGCAGTGTAGTAGATAATTAGGTATCTGTAATTCTACGACATACCTCATTATTATTTATAGTGTGTTAGAAAATAATGCCACTATTTACGTATATCTGTCACACCACATAAATTAAAGAGACATAGGTCCAATAATCTTTCTCTTTCTAATACAAAATGTTGCTAAGCTACTGCTATAAAGTAATGTGTATTCTTTCTTCGAACAAATGACCTTGAATAGTCATCTTTTGTGAATAATTGTGTACACACACACATACACACCATCGTAAAAATATTAAAATCGTATTCTAGGAACCCTAAAATGTGCTTAATCATTAAAAACTCAGCAACGTTTTTTTTACGAAAGACAATACCTTCCTTACCTAAAGGTGACGGAAGGTAAAAATGTTTAACTTTATGTGTCAAAATTTGTTATAAACCGATTTGCTATATTAATCACCTACGTGTACCTTGAAAAAAACACGCGGTGTACGTTTATTTTATTGTTGATGGTTTTCTGGTTGTTCCCGGGGTTAAAAGCTATGTGTAAAGAAAAACAAGCCTCTGTTTGCTTCCTGCAATGCATGGTTTCCCATATACAGTAAATCACTGAGAGCAATACACGAGGTTGCAGTACGTGCACATATCCAATCTTCTTGTAGCGTAACGTTAGCGTTGTCCACTCACTGCACTGATCCGTTTCTTATGTGGGAACCACGTACGCAACGACAAAAACAGACATTGTGATACACAAGCATCAAGCTAGAGCTAGACAAAGTTGTTGACTTGACACTTTTCATATAATTCGGGAGATATACAGGGTGAGTCTGGGAAGACGCCGCGCCCCCTTTAACTTCTTTATTATAAGTAATAGAAAAAAATGGCTCATATAAAAGTTTTATTATTTTACATATACTATTTGATGGCAGATGTATATATTTTTTTATAAAGTCAGGTTTACAAGATACGACTATCAACTTTTATTTTTCAAATGGCAACCTATAATTATTTTAATAAAATAGAAACCGCCATTTTTTTCTCTTTTCAACGATGTCTTATTTTTACCTTCCGTTACCTTTAGGTAAGGAAGGTATTGTCTTTGGTCAAAAAATTCGGTGGTGAGTTTATGATGAATAAGCACGTTTTAGGGTCCCTAGAATACGATTTTACTATTTTTACGATGATGTCTGGATGTGTGTGTGTATGTATGTATGTGTATGTGTGTGTGTGTGTGTGTGTGTGTGTGTGTGTGTGTGTGTGTGTGTGTGTGTGTGTGTTTGTGTGTGACAAAAATTTCTAATGCGATAACTCTAATACTACAATTCCAAAAATTATAATTCTTTTGTATTCCTCTTCGTTACATCCATGTGAAGAGCTGATTAGATTTTGGTTATAATTGGTCAACCGGAAGTACCCTCATTTGAAGATTTTAACAATTTTTCTTGAAAAAACAATGTTAAATATCATTTTTTCACATTTAATGTTATTATAAATATTAAAGAATTATTTATTCTCTATACGATTTGAGTGCATTTTATACTTCATATTAAATGGACATAGAGTTAAAAAATTATAAAGAAATTAAATATCATATATATTAGTCAGCTTTGCTATAATTCTGGAAACAGCTGCTACATTAAGAAAATTCTGATTGAAAGGTGTCAGTGTCAAGTGCAGTTGACAGTATGTTTATGTTATAATTTTACTGGAAATATAGGATCTTTTGTTAGAAACTTTCTGTATCGAATTTGTATAAAATACATACAAATGCCTTAAGGTAATGTACAAGAAATATAATCTTTTTCTTTCTGTATGACATTTATACAAAATACATAGAACTGACGGAAGGTAATGTGCTGGCCACATCAGATTTTTTATTAATGTATTTGAAAAATTTCGAGAAAAATGAGATAATTTAGAAATATTAGAAATAACTTTTAAACAAATATTATAGGTGGCTATGTGAAAATAACTAAAACCATACTATACCTTGTTCCATTTAAGCCATTCAGCATTTCGGAGCATAGGGAATAGTTTTGACATCTCTGATTGGCTGAAATTAAAGACAAGGGACAAGTTTACCCAATGTAATTTCGGCTACTTCAGATTTGCGCTGTTGTCAGTGCCATCTACTGAATGGCTTAAATGGAACAGAGCATAACAACTTGACAAGTACTTCAGGGTTATTAACAAAGTCAATGTTGTCAATGAACTGTATAAGCCGAAAATGTACTGACAGCCATATTTAATAAATTTGACGGCATTATTTAAAAGTGTTTAATACGATTTTTGTCTTGCCTTCTTTATAGTATAAACAATTTAAAATAATGAAGTCAAATTTATTGAATATGTTTTTCAATTCATTTTCGAGTTAATCAGCATATTGGTAACACTGATTTTGTTAATAACCCTGAAGTATGTGCGATGTCGTTGGCATGGTTTTAGTTAAAACGGGTGTTAGAACCACGCTCGTGCTACCAGCCAATGTATCTAATGAGTGTACATAAAGATGAAAAATAATGTACTATTCTTACCCTACTGCTTGTCACTCAAATTTATATATTGGAAATAAAAATATATGGTCTCCTAAATATTCAGTTCAAATATGAAACAGAAAGACCGGTATTCTGAGCACCCTACTAAAAAAGCGACTAGCTAGTCGCCCGACTATCATAATGTTACAATATATACTTTAGACGGGTGACTAGCTAGTCGCATCCTTAGTCGGGGTAAGTCGCGAGCTCAGAATACCAGCCAAAGTATTTAATTGAGTGTACATAAAGATACAAATTAATGTATTACCCTTACCCTACTGCTTATCACTCAAATTTATGTAATGTAAATAAAAGTATATGATCTCCTAAGTATTTAATTGAGTGTACATATAATCTCTATAGCGAATTATTTTACTTTTGCTTTCTCTAAAATTTGGATTGCCCACTCTAAAATTTAAGTTGCCCACTCTAAAATGTTTCTTATCACATTATTATATTTATTTCGTTAAAAATAAATTCTGTTTATGTTTTTGATGGTTAGAAACTTTATTCTTAGGTTATCTGGTGTATTATAGTCACACTTACGGCGACATTACAGATTTCTATTGTACAAATTACTTCTTATTCGCTGATTCTATTTAATTTTTACGGATATTTATTTATTTTAAATTGAAATTAGCTACTTCTATTCCGGCGGCGTAGAAATAAAACTTCTACCTTGTGAATCAAGTCACAAAAGATGCTACATTTGTTTATAAAACCTAGGCTATTACTAATGTTAAAAAATCTGATGTGGCCAGCACATAACCTCTCGCCAGATATTTTACCTGGTTGTACGCTTAAAACGAAAAATATTTTTTTCTATTTCGGAGTTCTTATGTTTCTATAAAAGCACTGTTTATCACTGAAAACACGACGTTTAGAAAATCTATAAACGTACTGTTTTTGGCGCCTTTCATGTTCTAGATGTGGTAGTCATGCTTTCATAACTGACATATAACCTTAAAATGGTAAATTGTTTGTGTTGAAATATTACTTCTAATTGTGGATTTTTATCCTTTCTCTAGGTGATAGGACTAGAAAGAAAAGAAATTTATAGCTATAGCTGTGTTAGTTAAGAAAGAATAAGAATCTGTGAGGTTAAAATTTCAACTAAAAAATTATGAAACAAGAAACAATGCGCTCAGGTTTACTTTGTCAAAATAATTAAAACGGTAAGTTTTATTTATTACAATTTAAATTTATGGTAATGCAATTTTGAATTTAATGTATTGTTATTCCAGGCAGGTTATGAAATGTATGATGCACGTTACTTGAAAATGTTAACACTGTCTACTCAATTTGTGGCGGCTACCAGCAAATAAATATGAAAAGTTGACGTTTTAATCCATGATTTGCAGTTCCACGTTCTGGCAAACTATCGAATATATGCCATATGTTTTGTATTAAAAATTGTAAGAAAAGCTGTTGCCGTTATCTGTGCAACTGAGCAGTGAGTGTTGTAAAAATGGTGAAAAGTAAAAGTCTAGAGCAATTAATTTTTCATTAAAGTATTTCATTACTTAAAGAGTTTTATTTATATGTTTTCTCAATAAAAATATTCAAATTTTATTTATGATAATAACTAACACGAAACACCGATATGTCAAATCAGGATGGTTCATTAATAACCTTGGAGTTCATTGTATGTATTGGTTTTCCTCTTTCATAATTGTATAATGCTTGATACAATGTTTTAATGCAAACAATCAGACAAAATCACAAGATAAACAAACTGTCAAAATGTGAAATTTCAATTTTTAGCGGGAAACGCTACCAACATAACTGATAAAAAAACACCAACTCATATTTTTGACAACTCCTTTTTTTAAAAATCTAATTGTAAAATTACCTCAATAGAAAAAATAGTATAAAAAACATGTATCATAAGGCCTGTTGACGCACTCGTCCTTTGTAAAACTCGCCTGGCGGCTCGTTTTCCAAACTTGGACTCGTACGTTAACAGATTGCCTTATGATACTTGTGTTTTAATGTACTATTAAATACAAATACAAATATTCATGTCTCACTACAAAATAATTCTCACATATATTTGCAAAATATATGGGATATTTTAAAATAAATTATGTACAATACATACATTTTCTTTATATTCAATATCCTGAAATTTTCTTTTTCTACTTTCCTTTTCTTTTTCTTTATATTCGTCATTTTTTCGCAAATTCCTTTTATATTCTTTTTTACGTATATTCTTTTGCGTTGTTGAGTTTTTTTTTTTCATAATCTTCATAATAATGTACAAATATTTTTGACAGAGGCATACAAATATTTTTTACAGTGACATTTATGTGTCAATTACAAACATTTTAATTGATTGCCTTGTAGTAGTGTGATCTGAGATTTTTTACATCAAATTATTTTATATGTCTTTCTTTATCTCTAAATCTATAGAAGATATAATAATGAATTTATATTTATCGAATAAAGAATTTAACGTTCTTTAAAATAAGTATTTACATAAATTTTCGATAAATAATATTTAGATGATTTTTTTTTGTAACTACTATTTCCGGTTGTCCAATTGTTACCAAAACTGACTCGACTCTTCCCAATATTGTTAGATTGAGGAATCCGTAGTTAAAAATGTCTTAAGTTTTATAGTATTTGAGATATAGTGAATCCAACACACACACACACACACACACAAACACGCACACGCACACGCACACGCACACGCACACGCACACGCACACGCACACGCACACGCACACGCACACGCACACTCACACGCACACACACACACACACACACACACACACGTACATACGGACATGATCGTAAAAATGTTATAATCGGATTCTAGGGACCTTAAAACGTGCTTATTCATTAAAATCTGGATATACGATTTTTAGCATGAATACAATACCTCTCTTAGCGAGAGGTAAAAATGAATAAAATATGGTTATTTGTAGCAGCAATACATACTTGTAATTTCTCATCTTCAAAGGTGTGAAAAAAAATTAGCATCCTCTTTCCGTAGCCCATATTACCTCGTCTTGTACGTTTCACCAGCCAGCGTTTATAATAATGACTGCATTGTAGAACGTCTATCATTCCTCTTGGTGCAATTTAAAAGTATCGCATCTGGAAATGTAATTTATCTATATTTACCAGTGGCATTCTTCAACAGTCGAGGAATCGGTCGTTGTTATTTCACGCAATCATATTGTACGTATGATACGTGATTCAGAACGACGATTAAGAAGATACGTGTGAAGTTCATCATCAAGAGAAGATAATATGGAAGAAAATTGGTGTTTGGCTTTTTCTGTTGATATAATTTTCTTCACGATACAAACAAGAATATAATCATTTTAGTGCATGGTTAGTTTCGTTAAACGTACAGGTAAAAAGTCAAAATTAAATACGTAAATCTAATTATTTTTATCAATTAATACGACTGATAAATGTCATATTTTTTCCTATTATAAAGTCAGGATAGATGCAATTAATTAACAAACCAGTCACGTATTTATCACATTTTAAACAAAATTTAAGAATTCTATACCGTTCTTCCTGAAGATCTTAGAATGTTCTAAGTGATATAGAAGCAGTAAATGCATCTGAGCTTCTCGCTCTACGCATTTGCATGGACCAATCAATCATTGACAAGTGACTGTGGATGTCAGATCCAATCTGCGTTTCTTGAGCCACCGATCTAGTTGCTTATACACCAGTCATCACTACCGACGTCCCAAGAATTCCTGTACATTTGTACATCACAACATAGACATTCATTTTACTGCTATTTAGTATACAGGGTGTTTCACAACTTCGGGTACAATTTATTATTATTATCGAGAGGTGGTTCATCTTTGTCCCTGTACTGCGACCTTTCTGGTCTATTGTACCCTCCGTGTTTTACTTCTATTCTAGAAGTCCTGTTTGTTTTGTGAACTCCAGGATTTTCTTTAGACTGATGTCCTTTAGTGTCTCAGTATGCAATTTCTTTGCTCCTAAAAGACTATGCCTGCTTGCCATAAATGCTTCGCAGTGACATAATAAATGTTGAGGAGTTTCATCCTCTTCTCCACATCCTCTGCATGTTGGTTCTTGTTTAAGGCCCAACCTGTGCAAATGTTTGTTTAATTGACAGTGTCCTGTTACCAGTCCTGTTATTAATCTAACATCTTGCTTCGGGTACAAACTTAAGGGTATATAGAACTGGCCAAAATTAGTAAATCATCATGAACCCGATCTTCAATAGCTTCCGAGATATATAAGGCAGTGAAAATGTCTTTTTACGGGGTTTACCCCTGCTATCTAGAAAACTATCAGAGTTACGACTTCAATTAAATTTTCCTTTTTGTTTAAAGTTAAATGCTGTAGCGAGCTGAACAATATTTAATTTTCTGAACGTGATTGTATAAATAATCTAAATTTTTAGTTTAGGGTTATTAAGAAAACTAAATTGTTATAAATATTATAAAAAAAATTAAAAAAGAAGTATATTTAAGAAAAATATATAACTGTTTTAACAAAAGCAAAAATTTCATCGAAAATCATATATTTCCTATCTTTCGAAGAGAATAAGAATAACTATAAAAGTAGCAGGTAACTGGACGTTTCTTTTACACTCATTTATATTATAAACTGTCACTTGAACTGTCATTAGGTAGTTTTTGTACAAATCTGTCGTTTATTATGTGAGTTACTACGGAAAAATCTTGTCAGACACTACAGAATGATCAATAATGATTCAGTTGACAATACAATTCTGGGAATCTTTTTATTCCATAGTTTATAAAATACCAGGCGGATATACTATTTGACATGTCATTTTTACAATAAATACAAATCGGTTATGTCAGAGCAAGGGCCTGACAGCTAATTCGAGTGATTGAAATACTTTAGATTATTGCTCGGTGGGTAATGTAAGAAAACAAGGATGTGGGTAAAGGAAACAATGATCAGTTTAATAAATAAAATTGTAAATGTACTCAAATTTAAATTCTAAAATGTAACTGTCAACAGTGTCAACAACAGGGAAAAAATTATTTTATTTTTATAGTATATTTAGGCCCACTTTTACAATTGATGGATAAACTATGGTATAGCTATCGGAGGTATAACTTTATCCTAGCAATTATATCTTCGATAAACAAGATTGTCTTTTACAATGCATTTTTATCTGTCAAATAGTTATATCAAGAATTACGTTAAATCACTTTAGGTTGGTATTGGTACAATAAAATTATCTTCTTGTTAGACTATTTTTCTTCAATATTAGGTGCGTTCAATGAAGTAAGCAAATCAAGCAAATGCTAGGTAAGCAAACGAGGCTTGTTGCTTAGAACATTGAACGGTTTGCTACATATAACCATAAACTGTCGTCCACAACTGTCATCGAGAAAGTTATAAGTTGTCAAATATAACATTTGTATCTCTCGTATCTCTTTTCTTGGTCTGCGAACTTATGGAAAATGAATTTATACATTTATTTGCAGATAGTGGGATTAATTTGGAAGAAGCTATATTAATTAACAAAATATTTCAAATTTAATAATGTTATAAACATCCATCACAAAATTCTCAAAGCCTTTTTGACATATGGTTGACAAACACGCACCATGTAAAGAAATAGAAACAGTTCAAGTTAACTTCATGTATATATAATTTATATTTCCCGCCAATATATTTGACACTTAGCAAGACAAGCGAGAAATTTGTGGCTTGGATTGCTTGCGAGCAAATCAAGCAAATGCTAGGCTAGCAAAGTCGTTCAACAAATTTTACTTCCGGTTGCTTGTTTTGATGGGCTTATTGAACGCACCTATTGTTATTATTTCTGCCTTCTAATTTACATTTTTCACGATGTTAGATGATGTAAATGTTATTTTTGATACTGACAGTGAAGATGAAATTCTTTATTGACATCTGTCAAATGTATAAATAACAAAACATTCGTTTGTGTTTACGTGGTATCCATAAGAACCAGGGATAAAGTTATCAAAGGTTTATACGACCGATTTCCATGGGATAAGAAATACTGTGGTTTATCCGAGGTTTGTAAAATACAATTTTCAATTTTATACCTGGTATAGCGTTATACGAGGTTTATCTAATGATTGTAAAAGTGGCCCTTACTGGCATAAACATAATTTTGTTCGATCACTATCTTTATCAGTTTTTCTACGATGTTAATGCAAAATGGCCTCTTTCTCGGAAACGGAACTATGTTGATTAAGCTTTTTTTCTCATTTTGATTAATAAGTACTATATGCCCTTAAAGTTTTTAACCGAAGTTAAAAACATCTGTGTAGAACTTCTCAGAATTTAGACCCATGCTTTTGGAATTTAATTTGAAAATAACGAGTGAATAATATTCTGATTGTTCTTTGTTTTCTTATTATTGATTAGTTTAAAATTCGTCACCAAATGTCTTATTCCTAACATCAGTCGTGAATATAAGTAGATAAACTATAATAACCCTTTTTAAATGCTCATATCTTAAAGTAGTATATTAAAACGATTTATTTACACACTTTCCTTTTTCTTATCATATTGCAAATACCTCCTAACAAACACTTTTCGCAGTTTGCAGCCATCTCTAACTCATGCTCTCTTACTGATAACTTGTACAATTCGTAACAAATTTCCTGTAGCTTCTTTGGATGCTCCGCATTCTTACAAGGCTTCGCCATTACCCTGCGCGGGTTATCGCAGGGGCTGAAGGAATCCGCGAGATTCTGTTTCGCACCTCGGCGGACGCCACACAACACAAGATTAAAGAGCTACCAACACCTGATGAATGGAAGAATCCCGCGTTCTGTGTTAAGAATTTTTATGTGAAAGTGAACAGATTGAGGAATTTAGGGATTTATTTAGGAGAGGATTCCAGCAGAATTTTGTGACTAGCAGGAAGATATCTCAAAATAGCAATTTGGTTAGAATGGTGGCAGACAACAAAACTGATGAACATTTTATTTCATAGCGTTTTCTATTTATATATTTAGTTTTACACTACAGTCTTCTTCACGGATAGAAGAAGACTGCAGTTACAGTCGAAACATAGGCCAAGAAATAATTTTCCATTCGGCTACTAGTCGATCATCGTATTCACCCCTATTAATAAAGGAATTGAATAAATTCGCAATCGTAGATAAAATTTCCCCTCTAGTGGCGCAAACCGGTACTACGAAAAGCCATCGTACAAGCGCCATATTGAATAAGTGACAGTTGAGTGATTAGTGCAGTAATTAATAATTAAATATTTAAACTTATCGCTTTCATATAAATAAGTTTTTAAACTCGGTTTGTATACACAGTCAATGAAACACAGTGAACAATGTTTTATTTTATTTTATTGGCAATACGAGTATAATATCAATAACAAAAATACCAACAACACACAACGAAACACAAATTATCGACGCCAAAATCACTTCAATCACATAATTGACGAAATGACATGAATATTCAAATAATTCAAATATTTGAAAATAACACTCGTTGCTGCGGTTACAATACCGTTTCTATTTCATTTTTTGCCGTTGTTAGACGAAGATAGCGTATACGTCTTTCAAATTCCTACGATATTGAAACAATGAATAACAGTCTCATATATGCCATGTGTGTACAACAAGGATGCTAGATAAAAGTTTAATAATTCTTGCATCAGAAATTGATGACATAGGGATCAACTCGGAGATATAGAGTGTACGTTTCCAATAATTCTTCTATTATTAACAAAATTAATTTTGTTGCATCCATTGCACATACACAGACACTTTTTATAACTCAAAATACATACATGAATTTGGCAGTCTGCAGTAAGATTCAGTTTACTCGAAAAGTATAAATGAAACACGTAAAACTCAGCTAGTGTGCACTGATTATATAAATGGGAAACGTGTTTTGCACTCAGTCTGTCTTAGTGCAAAAAGTTCGCACTAAATATGTAAATGGAATACGCTATTTTTCTACTCCCACTTAAAAAACTTATGATTTCTTCACAATCTGCAAAATGGATATGTAGGCAATACTAGGTAACTGAACGGATATAATTTCATATTCATTCTAGGATGGATGTGAAATCCACGAATCACAAATCACGTAAGTCGTGTAAGCTAGGCAACTGTCTATTCATTTATTACGAGATTAAGGAGAAGAACGATATAAAAGTCACATTTGACATTTCAATGCTGTCATTTAGATGAAAATATGTTCATATATAATATCATAAGTGGTAAATTTTTGCCGGATAAAATTCAACCACGAATAGTATTCGGATGACTATTTCCAAAATAAAATCCAGGTAATCATTTATATTTTATTTTCTTGACAAAAACCTAAATAAATAAATATATCATCACGGCATATTACCCATTGCTGGGTGTGCCAATCTGCTTTGTTCGCAGAAAAACAAAAAAACCTTTTAATATTTATTGTGTATTGAGGTGTTTTTGCTTTTTCAACGTTTTAAATAAATTCATGTCCGAATCGACTCGTTTTTAATAAAAACTGATAACACTGAAAATATACACACTTTGGCATATATGTAAACAATATGTTTCTAAAACGTCAAAAAATTTTCGCTTATCAAAACTCACTTACTTGTAAAAATACGACATCTTATTGGCTGAAAGGGTACGAAATTTTTTTGTGACGGTGTTGTCAAAATGAAACTTGGTAACTAGGTAGAATCCTGAATTTAGATTGGCTTATAAATTTATGAGTGAAATAGTATAAAAAGAGATTTGAATAATTTTTAACAATTAAATGAATTATATTATGAATTAGTTGTAAGGATTGAAAAAGAACATAAAAAATGGGAATAAGAACTTTATGAAATATCACATTTGACAAGTCAATGTTATCCTGTTTAGATTTGGCAATAATTTCAGAAGATGGAAATATAATTAATAATATTTAAGTGAAGTGTAATTATAAGCAACATTAATTTAAAAAATCGTAAGTAGTATATAAAAATATTTTAAACTTATAAAATATAATTTTAATAACAAATATCATTAAGAAAGCCCATGAAAACAAGCTCATAGAACGAAATCAATAAATAATGTTCAATAAATTTCAAATTTCTATAGTTCGTATTTTTCTACTTTTCGTTAGTCGTAGAAAAAGTATAGTGTACAACTCGAATGAAATGTCCATACCGCCTTCGGATAATTGAATTGTCGTGCTCAAACTTCATCCTCTTGCGATATTGACATCATATCCTTTCTAGTACGAATTACTATAGTTTTGCTAAGGGGTTCATCTTTGCTTTCTTTAAATCTTGTTTAACTTCTGTGGGATTAAAACATCAAAACTAGATAAACTAATGGTAATCAGCTATGTGAGAATTTGTAAAACATTTTGAAAACCTGTTTTAGTCATATTTTACAAAAACTAATAAAAATAATGCAAGCCATTATCAAAGTTGGAGGAGATTGTTTCGAAAAATCGAAAATTGGTAAACTGTCGCCACTATAGTAGTCATGGATTCGTATAAATTTATTTGGTTCATGAGTGGAGGTACATATCGTATCTGCGGTCTTTACCGAACGCATTACAACACTCACAGGCACTTTAATGGCAACTGAGCTCTTGTTCGGAGGTTATGTTTTTTCAAAGGACACCAACTAGTTTCACATCGAAATATTCAGCAATATTTACATACTTAAATCTCTTTTAGCACTCTATTTGGTGTATTATACCATCGTTCAAATCTCTCATATTCGTTGAATTCTCTTATATAAAAATACGGAAAAGACTACAAACTATACAAACACAAACAGCATAGCCACTATATCTATCTTTCGTAAAAACGTTGACAATAACATTGGTTCTATCGTTTTCTTCTTATAGTAGGAGAATTCCATTATTTTCCTGGTATAAAAACATAGTATGGTTCCCAGTGTATGTTGTAGTGTTCTCTGGGGACAGAAACACACTCGGTGTCAATTAAGGGATACGTTGGCAGTGTAGGACAGAGTTCCAGCTTCGCTCGGTCGTGTATCTTTGTTCTCGCCTTATTATTGCACTTGTACCGTGCGATACGCTCACTGTACTGCTCGATATTACATTATCTCGATATTTTGTCCTGTCTGCAGACTAACAAACGATCGGCCAGATAACGATCTGGAAAATGGATGAAGATGGAAGAGAAGAGATGTAGGAGAATTTCTTTTGCTTTCGTTGTTTTCAAAACAAGTGAAAGAAAGGAATTTACATATTAAACAATGCTGATGAATGTATATAAATTCAATTAAATATAGTTTATAATTAGTTTTTTACCTTCCGTCACCTTTAGGTAAGGAAGGTATTGTCTTTGGTCAAAAAATTCGATGATGAGTTTTTAATCAATAAGCATGTTTTAGGGTCCCTAGAATACGAATTTACTATTTTTACGATGATGTCTGTATGTGTGTGGATGTGTGTGTGTGAGGATGTGTGTGTGTGTGTGTGTGTGTGGATGTGTGTGTGTAACAAAATTTTCGTCTGCGATAACTCTAATACTACAGTTACAAAAATTATAATTTTTTCGTATACTTCTTTGTTACATCCATATGAAGAGCTGATTAGATTTTGGTTACAATTGGTCAACCGGAAGTACCATCATTTGAAGATTTTAACAGTTTTTTTTGAAAAAACTATGTTAAATATAATTTCTTCACATTTGATGTTATTATAAATATTAAAGAATATTTTATTCTCTATACGATTTGACTGCATTTTATACTTAATAATAAATGCAAACAGAGTTAAAAAATTATAAAGAAATTAAATTTCATAAAGTAGCCATAGCTGTGAAAACAGCTACTATATACAGAAAATTCTGATTGAAAGATGTCAGTGTCAAGTGAAATTGACATAGTGTGTTTGTCTTATACTTTTACTGGAAATATAGGATCTTTTGCTTTCTGTATGGAATTTGTATAAAATACATACAACTGCTTCAAGGTAATGTACAAGGCATAATAATAATAAATCTTTTATTTCTGCAGATACATTACACTTTATATAGAAAACGTCACAAAATAATAATTTTCTGTATGAAATTTACATAAAATACATGCAACTGCGGGAAGGTAATGTAAACGTTACTATTATTAATTTGAAACGATTAGTTCTTTGATAGCGACATTTATCTGTCAGTTACATACATTTGAATTTTATCCATAATATATGTAGAAAAAGTATTATTAATGCAAATCTGTAGAAAATTTAATAATCTTTAATTTTTATAATAACATTAATCTCGAAAAAATAACATTTAAAGGTACTTACACACATACACTCATACACATATACACACATACACACATACGCACATACACACATACACACATACACACATACGCACATACACACATACATACAGACATCATCGTGAAAATGTTAAAATTGGATTCTAGGGACCTTAAAACGTGCTCTTATACCAAAATGTCGATTTGCGATTTTTAGCACGATCCCTATAACTCCCTTACCATAGGGTAGCGGGAGGTAAAAATGTTGGAATTTGTGTTAAAACATATGGGACATGAGGTACGTTATTGAAATACGCGTATTTAATTATACCTTTTACCTCCCGCTATCTTGGTAAGGAAAGTATAGGGATCGTGCTAAAAATCGCATATCGAGATGTGTATGTGTGTATGTATGGTTCCTCAACTCTAATTCAAATACTATCATTCAGAAAATTTTGTAACCTTGCATTTCGAACTTTTTCTGTAATGGAAAGAGCCCATAAGATTTTGGTAAAAATGGGATATCCGGCAATGGCACTTTACTTTACGCAGTTATTCAAATGTATGTAACTGATAGATAAATGTCACTATCAAAGAACTAATCATTTCAAAATAATATTAATAATGTTTTAAAAAGAAAAAAGTAAATATAATAGAAAAGGAATAAAATACAGTTTCCAGCGTAAGTAAATATGTAGGGTGTATTTAGATTAATATAAATTAACGATTCTCAAAAATGTTTAAGCTAAGCCTCATTTTTGGATTAGTGAATTCTATTCTTTCCCGGTATTTAAAATTTAATCTTAATTTTATTATAGCTTCGGTGGCTCAATGGTAAGAGCTACGCTTCATGTCATGAGTGCTCCCGGGGCTCTGGGTTCGAATCCCACTAAGGCATGGATGTGTGTGAATATGAACCCACTCTGTAATTGTTGAGGGGTTTTAAAAAAAGGTAGTTACTTTGATTAGATTAGACTATATTTTAAGAAATAAACTGTCAAAATTAGAGTAATATTCGCTAATACAAAAATAAGGATTAACTTAATCTTTTTTGTGACTCGGGTTGTAAATGGCGGGAGGTATTGTGTTGGCCACACCAGATTTTTTTACGTTGTCCCGCTTTTTACTCCTAAATTTATATTTCACATTGTAATAATATCGATTTAGTGAAATAATAATCTAGCAATGCTGATTTCGACCGACGATAAACTTCAAATTTGAAAATTGGCAAGAATTAGTGACATTTGAAATCCACATTAATAGTGAAGAATTAATTAAAATTAATTCATAGATATTATAATAAGTAAAATATTATAAATATACTGCTAATATTTCGTGAAATTCGTCAGTTTGAAGACTGTGTTTTACGGCAAAAAGATATAAATTCTATTCATGAATGGTCCGTGAAAAATCAACTGCATTTTAACATTAAAAAATGTCAAATTATCTCTTTTACCAGAAAGCAAAGTATTATATTATACAATTATAATATGAACAATCTTATTTTGCATCGCTCTGAGTTAGTTAAAGATCTGGGACTATTACTTGATCCAAAATTAACTATGACTTCTCATATAGATCAAATGATTAATAAATGTTTTAAAATTCTTGGGTTTATATTTCGATCCACATTCGGTTTCAATAATTTATTTTGTTTTATTGTTTTATTTAAATCATTAATTGTTAGCAAGCTTGAATATTGTTGTATAATATGGCATCCTAGTCAAACGTATTTAATTAATGATATTGAAAGGATACAGAAAAAGTTTCTTAAATATGTTAACTATAAATTAAATCTTTACAATGTTAACGACTATAACTCTTTATTAAAATACTTCTCCATAAATTCCTTGGAAAATCGCCGAAATATGCATCTATTACTATTTTTGTATAATATGATTGATGATGAGTACTTGTTATCTAAAGTAAATTTTTACGTTAACAGTTGTAACACCCGATGTTTCTACACCTTTTTTATACCTTTTTCAAATACGAATTACATGTATAACAATCCTATCAGCAATATTTGTCGTCTCTATAATATGTACTGTATGAATTTAGATTTTTCTTTACAACTTAATGTATTTAGAAATAAGCTAATGATGGTTTTACAGTAATCTGACCATCTTTTTTCTTTCTGTTAAGTTTATATATTTTGTTATGTGGTTATATAGTCATACATATATTACCTTCCGTCACCTTTAGGTAAGGAAGGTATTGTCTTTGGTCAAAAAATTCGGTGGTGAGTTTTTGATGAATAAGCACGTTTTAGGGTCCCTACAATACGATTTTACTATTTTTACGATGATGTCTGTATGTGTGTGTGTGTATGTATGTATGTGTGTCCGTGTGTGTGTGTGTGTGTGTGTAACAAAATTTTCGTCTACGATAACTTCCATACTACAATTCTAAAAATTATAATTCTTTCGTATTTCTCTTCGTTACATCCATGCGAAGAGCTGATTAGATTTTGGTTAGAATTGGACAACCGGAAGTACCCTCATTTGAAGATTTTAACAGTTTTTCTTGAAAAAAATATATTAAATATCATTTTTTCACATTTAATGTTATTATAAATATTAAAGAATATTTTATTTTCTATACGATTTGATTGCATTTTATACCTAATATTAAATGGATATAGAGTTAAAAAATTATAAAGAAATTAAATTTCATAAAGTAGCCATAGCTGTGGAAACAGCTACTATATTAAGAAAATTTTGATTGAAAGATGTCAGTGTCAAGTGAAATTGACATAATGTGTTTGTCTTATAATTTTACTGGAAATAGGTATAGGATCTTTTGCTTTCTGTATGGAATTTGTATCAAATACATACAACTGCTTTAAGGTAATGTACAAGAAATAATAATAATAAATCTTTTATTTCTGCAGATACATTACACTGTATATAGAAAACGTCACAAAATAATAATTTTCTGTATGAAATTTGCATAAAATACATGCAACTGCCGGAAGGTAATGTACAAGAAATAGAATATTGAATTTAGCAAGGAACTTTCCGTATGAAATTTGTACAAAATACATAGAACTGACGGAAGGTAATGTGCTGGCCACATCAGATTTTTTTTAACTTGTTCTCACTTTTCTCAATGTGTAAATTATTCTGTAATTGGAATTTCATTCTGTTGAATAATAAAGCTTATTATTATTAATATGTGGGCTATAAATATTAATAAATTTGCAACAAGTCTAATATAAGATCAAGATCTTACAGTTACATAGCATTTCTGCCAGTACGAGCATATCGTTTCTTAATGCTATTAGTAACTCGAACATAATAAGTAACTTAGTTATAAATTGTAGTGCAATAAATCCAAGTATATTTATATTGTAGTAAATAACAGAAGGAGGTAAAGTCGTAAAATAGACAAGAAATAAAACAATTTTTATCCCCTGGCACATATCTCACATGTTAAGTTGCTGAGATAAAAACACAATCGCATTTCTTGCTGAGCAGGTCTACGTGTAGCTATAGCTATAGGTATACTATTCGCAGTGCAATAATTGTATCGCATAAATATAACTGCAATCAGCTCGCCGCAAAAACGACCTATGTTTTTATGGGAGCCATTTAGCTGGTATAGGCACCGTGCATATTAATTTTACAAATGATTTCTTGTTGTTCGATATTTAACCGCTGTTATTACGGTTAGTTAAGTGTCAAACCAAGCAGAACGGAACCGGTTACAAAGCGCTAAAGATGAGTAAGTCATACGATATGATTTTTCACTTCTCTTTTACGAAAGGATATAGGGATTTTTCCTTTAATCACATATTGAGTATGATAGATAAATTTCATTTATGTAATAATATAATGTAAAGGTGGCTTTAGACAATCAAATAAATTGAATTTTTATTGGACAAACATTTACAACATAATTTTTGATCAAATTGTTTTGATATTTGCTTATAAAGGCCTGTGTTTACGATCCTAGAATTCAATCCGACTTCTCGGATATAGTCCGCAATTCGATAACTCGGATCGTGGACACTACCAACTCGGACGCAAAAATCGAATAGAAAACTAGAATGGAAAATTGCGTTCTGTTTTACCTGCCGCTACCCTTGGTAAGGGAGGTATAGAGATCATGCTGAAAATCGCTTATCGAGATTTTGGTAAATGACCACGTTTTAAGGTCTCTAGAATCCAACTTTAACATTTTCACGATGATGTCTGTGTGTATGTATGTATAAATCCGCCACTATAACTCAAATACTATCATTCTGAAAAATTTGAAACCTTGTATTTCAAACTTTTTCTGTAATGGAAAGAGCCCATTAGATTTGGTACTAGAAGCTCAAAATAGTTTTTCTTCGAAAAATACCTTTAATGTTATTATAAAAATTAAGATTATTAAACTTTCTACAGATTTTTGCATTAATACTTTTTCTATATATTTTATGGGTAAATTTATAAAACTATCTATAATTTAAATACCAGATAAATGTTACTATCAAAGAACTAATCATTTAAAAATAATATTAGTAACGTTTTAAAAAGAAAAAAGTAAATAGAACAATAGAAAAGGAATTCAATACCATTTCCAGCATAAGTAAATATGTAGGAATGTATTAATAAAAATTAACGATTCACAAAAATGTTCAAGGTAATCCTCATTTTTGAATTAGTGAATTCTATTCTATCCCGGTATTTAAAATTTAATCTTTATTTTATTATAGCTCCGGTGACTCAATGGTTAGAGCAACGCCTCATATCGTGAGTACCCTCGGGGCTCTGAGTTCGAATCCAACTAAGGCATGGATGTGTATGAATGTGAACCCACTCTGTAATTGGGATTTAATCCTGTTGAGGGGTTTAAAAAAAGGTAGTTACTTGGATTAGATTAGACTATATTTTATAAAATAAACTGTCAAAATTAGAGTAAAATTCGCTAATCCAAAAAGAAGGATTAACTTAATCTTTTTGTGACTCGGCGGCTGTAAATGGCGGGAGGTATTGTGTTAGCCACACCAGATTTTTTTCGTACAAGTTGCTAATTTCATTTACATGTTACGTTTGATGTTTGATAAGCTTAAAAACTATAAGTTTATATAAATAATTAATTATAAATAAATTAATATATTAATGGTAAAAATTTAGTTTACTTACTGCCGGGATAATTTCTCTATTATGTTTTATTAGTTTTTACTATTGGTAAAAATGGCTGAAAGTAACTTCATAAATTCGACCAACCTGACATCTGTAGTCACACAAGTTCAATATTTATGATCAAAAAATGTGATCGAGAACTCGCAACGATTTCTAGCATCGTGGACACAGACCTTAAGTGGGCTACATAATTACATTTTATTTTGGTTCGATATTTCAACTGCGCGTTTGTCGTTTAGCTTGTCTTTAGTGTGAGTTTTAATATTTCGCGTTCATTTTTACCTCTCGCTACCCTTGGCGAGGGAGGTATAGGGGTCGTGCTAAAAATCGCATATTGAGATTTTGGTAAATGAGCACGTTTTAAGGTCCCTAGAATCTAATTTTAACATTTCCACGATGATGTCTGTCTGTCTGTCTGTGTGTGTGTGTGTGTGTGTGTGTGTGTGTGTGTGTGTGTGTGTGTGTGTGTGTGTGTGTATGTATGTGTGTATGTGTGTATGTGTGTATGTAAGTGTATGTGTGTGTATGTGTATGTGTGTGTATGTGTATGTGTGTATGTATGTGTGTTTGTGTGTGTGTGTGAGTGTGTGTGTGTGTTTGTGTGTGTGTGTGCGTGTGTGTGTGTGTGTGTGTGTGTGTGTGTGTATGTGTGTGTGTGTGTTGTTTTTCTAAACTATATAAGGTTTATCTATTCTAGTGTTTATCCATTTTTAGTATTCAATTCTACATGAATAGCGTTTATTTTTTCGCTGAATAAAACGATTTTTTAAAATATTTAATTTATTCTCTTAAAATTTTTAACTTTGTTAATAAAAACATAACCGTTTAAATTGGATTAACATGACCTAAAAATTTGAAAAAAGGAAAGTGCATCACTGCACAATTTTGGCTTGACTTAATCGGAAATTTATGAGTAAATAATATAGTAGGCCATGCGAATTTTACTTTGTTTTAAACCTTATATTTTATATAATCAGTTATTTCGTGGAAATATACAATTTTCTCCTTAAAAATAAATAAAAACGAAAATAAATTTCGTGGTATAATTATTTCATTTTCGTTTTCGATCATCACTAAAAATCTCCTCTCCGCGCACATGCCTGCACGTGTTGAGAGCATTTAATTTTTAAATTTAAATTCACTCTACATAGGAAATTATCTGCTGAAAACGATAATTCCCGTCTTTCTCTGACCCGAAGCAATTTACTAAAGTGTGAAACTGTTCACTTGGATTGCTTTCCGACGCAGCGATAATTGCCCGCGTATGCTGAAGGATATTCACTGTAATTATCATAATAAAAAACTGAGAAAGTAATTGTTTTTAAACGGGATTCGTATTGATGTTGCACCAGAGGCCGACAAATTGATTTTAAAGTGTTGATGTACATGTACAATGTGCATGTAGACCAATATGTGCCAATATATAATTACAGTGGTATATGATACTTATGGAAAGTTTTACAAGGATTTTATTAAATTTAAAGTATATCCATAAGTGCTTCATAAATCATAAATCATAATTATCTTAAATTTAATATTCTACAATGTAAAAATTTATTTACTTATGTACAAATTTTTGTGCCTAAAGTTGAGTGTTCTCAAATACCTATACTTTGAAAAAATAGTTATATGTGTATAAAGAGCGTAGTTATACTTTGTTGCTTAAGAAAGCATTATTCTTTCTACGTTCGTGAGTGACCAAAATGGCTGAAGGTCACGTGACAATTTTTGTTCCAAAATATGTCAAAATTATATTTCAATTTTCCATAATTCATCAAAACTGTATTCCATATATGACAAATCTTTAAGTAATTTCTTGTCATTATGGCTTCTAATGCAGAACGTGACATATTTCCTCTTATTATATTTTCGTTTGGGTGAAAGATGAACGTAAAGAAGATGGTACTTAGTATTATTCGTATGACAGTTTGCAAACTTCGAAAGGTACACCCGTGGAAATAGTAATAGTGGCATTCCAAGTAAGCGGCAAATGTCAAAATCGTACGAAGCGGCACGCTTCAACCATTTTTAATCACTCTGTGTATATACAGGCTGTAAATGAAATAAGTGCATTAAATTTAACCAGTAATGTAACTCGACGAGAGCAACAATATTTATTAATAACTTTTTTCTAAGTCTTTTAGATTTTGAGTTAAAATTCTTTAAAGATTTGCTGCATATTTCGTTACCCGCCCATTCGTATTCAAGTTTTAAAATAAAGAAATTTAAATTTTGGATAACAAAATTATAAAGTTGTGTATTAAACCAGGCTTTTAATCACCTGTGAATAGAGGATGACAAGAAGGAACGAGGGGTAGGAGGTATCGAGGAAGAGCAAAAGCATAGTTATTAGGTTATGAGATGAATATTTATCGTCGACAAATCATAATAGTTTAAATACGTTATTCAAAAAATGTAAGTACAAACTTTTGTCCATTTAAACGAGGTACATGAGTACCAATAATTAGTCGTCCATTTATTGTTCCCGCTCAAACATTTTTTAATTAAAATTTTTACAGCATTTTCGTCTGTTGAAATGTATATTGTGCATAATAAATACACCTTCCCAAGTAAATTCAGTCTCATTATTGAACATTATGAGCCATTCCCAAAATCGAAGTCTGCTGAAAACGTTGATCTTTTTGCATATGATATGGATACAACTGTTGCTTTATTTAAAATTGTCATATGTTACACTTCGAATTGTAATAAAGATGTACAAGATTAACAAATGTGCGAATATTAGGAACAACGCGCCGTCTAAAGGATGCCTTTAGGTTAATATGGCCGAAAGATGGTGGAAAAATGACAAGTCATTCCACCATCTTTCGACCTTCAAAATTCGTAATAATTTTTAAAAAACGTAATTCTATATAAATAAAATAAATATTAACAACCAAATAAGTTTTAATCCCTCAAAAACCTAGTATGGAGGAGAAGGCGAGGTGTCCGTTGACCTCTTATTTTTCATGTTGGGGCCTTGTGGGCAAACATACCCTGCATAGGGTTTAAAAATTTCATTAGTATAAAAATGTAACAATAGATAACAAAAAACAAAAATGCTGAAGATGAAGGCCATTGGGCCTACGAAACGTCCAAAGTCAATAAAATATTAAAAAAAAAAACAGTATTTTAAACATAAATCCCTTCCCAAAAAGGCCGAAAAAAGTCCATCCTCAAAACTACAAAAAAATCAGGGAGTAAGGAATTATTTGTCTAATATAATTTTTAGCTTCGGAATTTATATTAAAACTTGTTAAAAGTGTACAATCTATTTTAATATTGTAAATATTTAAATAAAAATATTTTTTATTGGGCGAGCGAGCAAAAAAGTTATTTTTCGCTCGTCTCCCATGGGAACGCTAAGGGGACTTACTACACTCTCTGCAACATTCTCACTAACCGTACATCTTCATACAGAAAATATTCCTCACTTACCGATTTTAAAAAGGCAATAGCTAATAGCAGAAAGCTTGAAAGTAGCAATAAGAATTAAGAATATAGTAGGTGTGTGCCGTAAATGTTAAATCAATTGACCACAAATCAATCGCGGTTCTAAAAGAATATAATATCCGACGTCATTTTGAATGCAGACATGGAGATTTGGCGCGCGCGTTAGTTGCCGGCTTTTGTTTTGGCCCCGGATTACTTTTGAGCTGTGCAAGCCTGACTTAGACGTTCGTTGTTCTTCTACATATACCAATTTAAGTTGGTTAGAAATTCTCATTGGCCGATTTATACATCCATTTTTCATATTTTTTCTTTGTGCCATCCATTAATTTGTTTCTTTGCGGTCACCGATTCTAGGAACAATAGATCACATAGTGGGCTGTGGAAGATTGCAATGACACCCCCACGTATCGTCTTCCACCCCCGCAACATGTGTGATGTTACTTGTTTTCATGGTTTCCTACGATGACTCACACGTAATTCATGGCCGAGGCTGCAATTTCTATATTGCGGGAATTCAAAAATCATGACCGTCCATCGATTTATCAAGATGGACGTAGTAGATATACATTATATATTTATTAGAATGTAGTTGAAAATTTATAGAAAACGTAAAGATAGTAAGTGATTAGGAATGTTTATAATAAATAAAAGGTACGCGGATGATTCTAAAGATGACAAAAAATTCCACGTTTTGCGATAATAATAGGACCCTCCACATTTTTACCTTCCGTCACCTCTCGGTAACGAAGGTATTGTCTTTGGTCAAAAAATTTGATGGTGAGTTTTTGATGAATAAGCACGTTTTGGGGTCCTTAGAATACGATTTTACTATTTTTACGATGATGTGTGTGTGTGTGTGTGTGTGTGTGTGTGTATGTATGTGTGTGTGTGTGTTTGTGTGTGTGTGTGTGTGTGTGTGTGTGTGTTTGTGTGTGTGTGTGAGTTAGTGTGTGTACATGTTTGTGTGTGTGTGTGTGTGTGTGTGTGTGTGTGTGTGTGAGAGAGAGAGAGAGAGAGAGAGAGAGAGAGACAAAAATTTCGTCTGCAATAACTGTAATACTACAATTCCAATAATTATAATACTTTCGTATTCTTCTTCGTTACATCCTTATGAAGAGCTGATTAGATTTTGGTTATATTTGGTCAACCGGAAGTACCCTCATTCGAAGATTTTAACAGTTTTTCTTATTTTATTCTCTATACGATTTGACTGCATTTTATACTTCATATTAAATGGATTTTGAGTAGAAACATTATAAAGAAATTAAAAATCATAAATTAAACAGCTATGCTATAACTCTGGAAACAGCTGCTATATTAAGAAAATTCTGATTGAAAGGTGTCAGTGTCAAGTGCAGTTGACAATATGTTTGTGTTATAACTTTACTGGAGATATAGGATCATTTACTAGAAACTGTATAAAATACATACAACTGCCTTAAGGTAATGTACAAGAAATAGAATCTTTTGCATGGAACTTTCTGTATGACATTTGTACAAAATACATAGAACTGACGAAAGGTAATGTGCTGGCCACATCAGATTTTTTTTTTAAATTTCTTTTATGAATGTTCATCTAAATTGAGTATTTTTCCTAATTTCGTTTCATGTCAACTTTTGGTTTGTCACTTTGAAAGTCAAAATAACATTCTTTTTTGCATAATCGAGAGGTTTTTTAATGTTTACCGATTGGGTTTCCAAGGCAGTAAGTTTATAAATTACTGATAGGTAAGTCATTGTATTATTTGAAGGATTAGAAACAAGTACATTTACTATACAATGTAATTCGATATTCATCTGTGACTCATTACAAATAACGGAAAATAAAATGCTTATTGTAAATATGCTACCCTAAACACTTCAAACTTTCATTCTTTCTTTTATTCTTTTATGTATCTATCTATTACCAGCCGTAACAGAGGACAAACAGGCCTATTCTACTAAAAAAATATATATCGTTACGAGTCGTTACCAGGCGACATGTAGTTACAATAACGATTTTTGCCAAAACCCTATTCTACTAATTTATTTATCGTTACTTATCGTTATTTTTTGTCGTTTATGAACGACAAGTTCACATGCCTCGTTGAAGTCGTAAAATTAGATATATTTTGAAAACAAAAGTAAAAATGGCTGAAGAAGATATTTTATTCATTGTAGCTGAGCAAGATATTATTATTATTGTGTTACCTATTACATTTTTTAATATGGCAATTTATATAATCGTCCTTTTATTGTACCGGAGGAAAATTTGAGATTTTTTTTTATGAGTAAAGAAGCATGTAGAGATTTATTTACGCAAATATCACCATATGAGGAACTCGTTGAAGTGATAGTTTGCCAAAAATTTCTAGATTATTTATAAATTATTATTTATGCGTATTACATTACATATGAATGTACATCAATACTTTGTTTTCAATTCAGATGATGGTAGCTTTGTATTTTTTTGCTCATGGAAGCTATTAGAAATCAATAGCAACGAGGATATCAGTAGAAAATAATTCATATGTGGTATTGTCAATCATTAATAATCATATCATTAATAGAAATTTGCAATATTATTGTTGATCATTTTATAAACATATACCTATATCAAATTTCATACGGCGCAAGTAGATATGGAGCGTGTACACTGTAAAACGAGGGTGAGAATAATAAATAATTTTATGTACGATGAAAATTTCAAATTTGAATCAACGTCAAATTTGAATTGAAAAACAAATATAAATTTATTGTGTCAAAATCAACATGAAGTTAGATATTATCGTTAAACTCATCATAACGATAACTCGATAAGGATATGATTAGTAGAATACCTTTTTGTCATTTGTCGTTATTAAAGTCGTTCAACCAAATGCTTAGCTACAGTCGTATGGTAACGATATCGTTATACATATTTTTAAATAGTCCTGTAGCCTGGTTGCGATGTTAACGAAAAAATAATCAAACCTTCCAGTAACCGTGTTCCGATATTCCATTGGTTGCTGAAAAAAATTACTGCGGTTATTCTAGTTCAGTTTCGGAATACACTATTAATTTGATTTTTGATTTGATTTGATATTTGCCATTTTATAATTGGC
This sequence comes from Harpalus rubripes, assembly GCA_963082715.1. NCBI lineage: Eukaryota > Metazoa > Arthropoda > Insecta > Coleoptera > Carabidae > Harpalus > Harpalus rubripes. The sequence continues at coordinate 75,071,449 of OY720450.1, forward strand.
GCCTTTATTTTTATTTTATTAAATTTATTGACTTAGATATCCATTATAATATAATATTAATAATTAGCACACCTTTTCATACTGGACACTAATCTTTTATCATAATATCTTAATTAATTTTTTAATATGCCCGTAATAATAAACCAGATTGCCTTTGGATTAAGCTTTGTTTTACCATCAGAATAAGGCAAGATTGTCCTGCTAATTAAACGATATAACTCACTATGACATTTCTAGAGTAATCCAGCTATTTGTGTTACTGAATTTCGAAATTTAATGACAAATTTACTCTTTTCTTTAATTAGTAAAACCAGTGTCAAGAATTATTTTTATACTGATCAATCAATACTTGTTCAAATCAATTATAAACGTTTTGTCGTGTAATTTTTAATAACATTTATGTAGCTAGTCTTCCACATTCCTATCTAGGAATAAAATAAATCATTTTAATTCTGTCAGGAACAAATTAATATGTGGCTCTAATTGAATTAATAAAGCCAGTCAACTGAACGAACTAAATATTCTAGTTTGACAAGTAAAAATTTTATTAAGCACAGTTATTAATACGAGTTCATAGTAGAATGAAAAATAACTTAATCAAATATACATCAATATTAATTACTTATACGATGTTAGAAGGAAATTAATGTAGTCTTGATACACGTAAAATCGTACCACCTATTGCGAGAATTATAAATTCATAAAGGGTAGACATCAGCGTGAAATTTAAGTCAAATAATTTCACGGCTATAAATCTTCTATTTTATTTATTTTCATCACGTTTTAGAATTTATTTACTATGTTACGAAATACAAAAAATCTGATGTGGCCAGCACATTACCTTCCGTCAGTTCTATGTATTTTGTATAAATGTCATACAGAAAGTTCCTTGCAAAAGATTATATTTCTTGTACATTACCCTAAGGCAGTTGTATGTATTTTATACAAATTCCATACAGAAAGTTTCTAACAAAAGATCCTATATTTCCAGTAAATTTATAACATAAACATACTGTCTACTGCACTCGACACTGACACCTATCAATCAGAATTTTCTTAATGTAGCAGCTGTTTCCAGAGTTATAGCAAAGCTGACTAATATATATATGATATTTAATTTCTTTATAATTTTTTAACTCTGTGTCCATTTAATATGAAGTATAAAATGCATTCAAATCGTATAGAGAATAAATAATTCTTTAATATTTATAATAACATTAAATGTGAAAAAATGATATTTATCATCGTTTTTTCAAGAAAAACTGTTAAATTTTTTTTCATTACATACACATTTCCCAAACTTGATTGGAGTGACAAAGCTTTACGTAATTGCATGAATTAATTTCATTGTTAAATTATTTTATGTAATAGTTATAACTAATTTCACTATTCCAAATATTATAGTATCCAGGGGTACAAAAAATGTTCTTCTTAAGTGAACTACCCTTAATTATAGGAATTTTGAAAAAATTCTTTTTGTTCCGTAATCAGGACATTAAGAACTATATGCCCTTCTAATATGTACCTGAAATTATGGGACACCCTGTATATTTTATGGATAATTTTATAGAATTATCTACAATTTAAATCCCAGAGCCTACGCTTGAAACAAACATAACGCAATGTATGTAACTGACATAAATATCACTATCAAAGGAATAATCATTTCAAAATAATATTAGTAACGTTTTAAAAAGAAAAAAGTATAAGTAAATATGTAGGTGTGTATTTAGATTAATAAAAATTAACGATTCACAAAAATGGTTAAGCTATTCCTTATTTTTGGATTAGTGAATTCTATTCTATCCCAGTATTTAACAATTAATCTACATTTTATTATAGCTCCGGTGGCTTAATGGTTAGAGCAACGCCTCATGTCATGAGTCCCCTCGGGGCTCTGGGTTCGAATCCCACTAAGGAATAGATGTGTGTGAATGTGAACCCACTCTGTAATTGCGATTTAATCCTGTTGAGGGATGTAAAAAAAGGGAGTAACTTGGATTAGATTAGACTATATTTTAAGAAATAAACTGTCAACATTAGAGTAAAATTCGCTAATCCAAAAATAAGGATTAACTTAACCATTTTGTGACTTGGGCTATAAATGGCGGTAGGTATTGTGTTGGCCACACCAGATTTTTTTATTTTTGTGAAAGATAGTAGCAAAAATGTGCTTTGTAATTCATTCGGAAAACATATGATTCTGAAACCCTATGCAAATTTGAATCACTAATTTCCCACACTTATTACAAAAATAAAATAACTACATATTACATTTCTGTCAAAAAATATGGACACACCTGCTGATTTGTATATTCATAAGAAAATTATTAAAATTGGTCTATAAAACATGTACCGAACAAATTAAAATTTAAAAAATCTCATTTACAGTTTTTACTTAATTAAAAACATTATCCGTATACTCGCTCCATATATCAATAATAATTAGTAATAATTATCAATAATTAATAAGTACTTGGCGTTGCAATTATGCGTATTTTAATTGCAGATTTTCAAACCCAAAGCTTCTTGGTTAAGCAGCCGCAGCCGACCAAAAAGCAAAAATCAACCAACTTCGATGTGTATTTTATTTAGTCATTTTCCAATCCCGGACAAATTGGCTCTCTTATTATTTTTAGTGTTGGATGCTGCAGTGCTGGTGTTTTTGTCCAGCCTACGTCGATGTGTTTTTTGCCGGACGGGATCATTTCTCACGGTGACACACAAATTGGAGCGGTTGCAGTGTAGTTTCTTTATAGGTTAAGTTAACTCAGTAGCGCCAAGTCTATGTCTGTACCTATTAAAGCTCAACTAGATTATTGTTTATTGCTATACGCCACATGGCGATTGGTTTTGTTGTACGCACTAAGAATATCAAGTTTTATATTTGCTTTGCTCAGTAGTAAATTGCTAAGCAAATAAACTAATCTGAATTTGCACACAAGGTATCTAATGTAAGTTAACACATACTATGTATGTCTACAAGTATTATACAGAAATGATAACTCGAGAAATGATTTCGAACTTCATAATTCCCATGATATTTCTAACTGGCTTATTCTTACTGAGTTTACATGCAGTTTTAAAACCGTTTTTAAAACGTTTTTAGTTTCGAAAACGCCATGTATACAGTGTCAAAACGGTTCTGAATTATCTCAAACCAAAACTAAAATTCATGGGTTGGACTTGAAAACTAGTTTCAAAACTACTCATGTAAACACTTAAAATTCAGTTTCGATACTGCGCATGCATACAGAGCATAACGTTTCTGTCGCTTTGTGTTACTAACCTTCAAATATACTGACAGTTGTGTAGTTTTAGTGCGTAGTGGTACGAAGTATAAAAAACAATTGGAATAATAGCAAAACGAAGTATTTGGAGTGAAAAGGATCTGTCACATCAGCTAAATGCGCATGCGCTGAAACTGACTTCAAATTAATTTTTAAACTTGTTTTGGAAACTGCATGTAAATAGTTTTCCATAATTTTGACTGAAAACTGAAACGATTTTCAAAATTACATGTAAACATAGTGTATGTAAGAATGTCGTTATACCATAACGTATCGTTATGATGAAAAAGTTGTTAAATAACGATTATTTTCAAAAAGCGTATTCTGTAAAACCAATGTCATTATATTGAAATCGTATTGTCGTTATTTTAAGTAGTTCATGAACGATAAGGATTCACTTGTCGTTATTCAATCCGTAAATGTCAAATGTTAGCAAATGGAAGGGTTAATTAATTTATTATTTATATTTGTGCAGTAAGAAATGGAAAATAGGTAACAAAACATTTATTCATGCATCAAATATATAATTAACAACTATATTTAAATTTTAGAAGTTTGTGGTCGTGAAAGTCTTTTATGGGATAATAATAATCCATTTGATAATCAATATTTGTACATATTCTTTACTCAATAAAGAAATATTAATTAAAATAATGTCAATATTTTTTTTTTGCAAAATGATATTGTAATAACAGTCTAATTTACAATAATAGTTACTAACTTTTCTAAAAAAAATTGGCTAAAGTCGTTGTGACAAACGGTATGAGGACGTTTATAACGATATTACTTAGTGAATATGATTTTTACAAAATGTCGTTCAGGATCACATCGTTACATTTATAAATAACGATAGTTGTTATATAACGATATTTTTACAGAATAAGCCTGTTAATAATAGACACCTATGACAAACTTTAACTCTTTAAATCCAATGGGTTCTATACAGAGTGTTTCTAAACCTGTGTCAATTTGTAGGGTTTATACAGGATGACACTGAAAACCGGGCCACAAATGAAAGTTAGGTTTAGATTTATAGTTTCTACTTTAGATTTGAAGACTTTGGCCGCATATTATGTAATGACTCCATTCACACTTCAGAATTTAGGGTCTCTAAATCCAAATCATAAAGCTAAACATTGCAAGGTCCAAACTTTGGGTTTATGATTTAGTTTGACGTCACAAACTTCACCAATGAGAATGAGTCTGAAATGATATAGACCCATCTTTATTTAGTATCCACTTGGTGGATTCGGCTTTTTAAACAAATGCGAGAAGAACATGGAGACTGTCATAACTTAATTGCTAAAATATAACCAATAATGCCAAGCGAATGACAGTTTCACGGCGCACAGGTGTCTTGTTGAGTACTGCTCTACCGATATTCTAATCTTGTTTTTGAAGCATTTACACAGATGTCTGTAAATATCAAAACTAATTTTCAGGTAATTTAAACTTACATTTATGAATGACTTACTTAAATCTAAACAAAAACCATAAACCTAATTTTCATTTGTGTTGTATGTAATTTATACAAATTCCATACAGAAAATTTCTAGTAAAAGATCATTTATTTCCAGTAAGATTATAAGACAAACACAGTATGTCAATTGCACTTGACACTGACATCTTTTAATCATGATTTACGTAATATAGCAGCTGATTTCATAGCTGAAGTCAAATCGTATAGAGAATAAAATATTCTTTAATATTTATAATAACATTAAATGTGAAAAAATGATATTTAACATAGTTTTTTCAAGAAAAACTGTTAATATCTTCAAATGAGGGTACTTCCGGTTGACATTTATTAATTTTTAAAACAACAACATTCTATATCGTTGATACAGACCATATACACCATCAGCTCTTCATATGGATGTAACGAAGAGGAATACGAAAGAATTGTAATTTGTGAAATTGTATAGTATTAGAGTTATCGCAACTAAATTTTTGTTACACACACACACACACACACACACACACACACACACACACACACATATATATATATATATATATATATATATATATATATATATATATATATATATATATACAGACATCATCGTAAAAATAGTAAAATCGTATTCTACGGACCCTAAAATGTGCTTATTGATTAAAAACTCATCATTGAATTTTCGACCAAAGACAATTCCTTCCCTACCTTAAGTTGTCGGAAGGTAAAAAGGTTTACTAGGTTACTAACTTAACTTTTGTAACTTAATTTCAAATAACAATAATAGTGCAAATTTTGTTTTCCACGTCTACTTGATTTTCTTATTGTCAATAGTAATTCTAGTGTAATCTTCGTATACTGGGAATAGGAGAATGTTTAAAAAGTTATAATACCTAGCGCATTTGAAATAATAATATTGATTTCTTAGATCTAATTACTTTATATCCTTTAATGATAACTTCGTTGCAATTTCATAAACATTTCATCGTATGATAAACCCTATCCAATCGCTTATAAGTGCTACAATTCATTGGCGATTTGTTTTTCTTTGGTCAGTTGCTTGTATAAAGTATACTATTGCAAGAACTGCAATGAGTTGTTATTAGATTTGCCTCGGGTGTTAAATGACGCGTGCATACATTCCAAGCTAAATGCAATTTGATTGGTGAGATGATGAGTTCATCGAGTATTAAATTGTTATTTAAATGTTGATAGTTTTGTTATTTTTTATTTGTTGTCTCTAATTGATTTGGTATACATTTTATTGAGGAAGCTGTATATTTTATCGTGACATATATTAATTAGTTTTTTATTTCTATGAAGAAAGAGGAATTCTAGTGGAAATTTAATTAATTTGAATGAATCTCTTGCAATTCAAAAACATTCTCCTTTTTCTGTAATAGATGCAAAACAAAATATCTGGTATGATATTTATTTTTATTTTATTTTATTTGACATCAAATGTTCTACATAGTTAATACCTGTTTTCTTTTTATTCTTTTTTTTTAAGCAGGGGTAATTTTACCTACTTGTTTAGTTATTACAGTACGAATGAGAAGTTTACAAACAACCCGACGAGGAGTTGAGTCTGGAATTTTGAACTGAGTACCGATTATGGTATGACTAGCGAATGACGTTTAAATTATTTTATAGATGTGATTTCTTTTGAAAACCCGAGAGAAGAATAGAATTGTATAGTCTGTCTAGAATTCTACCGTTATTACCCTCTCAGCAGGTCTATTGTTAGGGATTTAAGCTTGATTTATAGCGGGGAAAGGACAGGTACGTATTAAATGTTTTCCTGTTTTATTTTACTTTATTTTGTAATAATGAAACAAATCTTTTTATTTTTTTAAATAATAATGGAACAAACAATACATAAAAAACAAAATTAAATACATAATATAGTAAAAAAAAACGAAAATTCTTACTTAAAATTATACACTGCGGAGCAGTTTGTCATTTAATAATGAAACAAATCTTTTTAATTTTTTTAAATAATAATGGAACAAACAATACATAAAAAACAAAATTGAATAGTTTTGCACAGCGATCTTCTTCAACGGGTAAACTATCATTATCATCTTCAAATGGTCGCCACATAGTAAGTGTCTATATAATTGCTCTCAGTACGAAAAGTAAAGTAATACTGATTTTAAAATTTTGAAAACTCATTTGTATACGTTTGGTACGTCATTGCTAATCTTATTTTCCCTAATTTTAATCTATGGTCACAGCATGTTTCAACAAATCTTATTTGTTCCTAATTTGTAACAATGGTCAAATACGTAATTTGATTCTGTGAATTCATTAGCTAACAATTTTGAAATTTCGTAATGCATAACAAAGATTAGCAAATTTAAATTTTTCGGAGTCCGACCCTTACGCCAGGTAGTGCTACATCCCGCTGTGCCTGGTCTACCACAGGCTTAGTAAGTCAAAGCAATAACGGTAGAATTCTAGACAGACATACGATATACTCAGGTACGATATTTTTGCATGAACCCATTTTAATACTGGACTACTAAAGCACATAAATACATTACTATGTCTGGCTGAAAATAGATGGCCGACTAGGGTAACTGAATATCTAAACAGGGGTGCGTTTAAAATATTTTAAACATTTTTTGTTTATGTTGATTATAACAAAATATTTTGATCTTTAAACTATTTAGTTTGGCAATTCTATGATATAGGATTAATTTTTAATTTCCTTTAACAGTAATTCCGACTCGAGGGTTGCTTACACCTGAGACAAACGAACTAGAATTTACGGCATTAAATTTTTTAAATACATCCCTGAATCCTGTTGCTAAAGTCATTTTAAATGCCTCCTGGTATTGCGTATACTAATCTACTGTAACGGATTACATAAGGGTCAGTTTCTTTTCAAATCAAATATAGGGAAATATTTTCAAAACAAACCAAATCTAATAAATAATCTGCATTTATTTTATACTGTTAACGTGTTTTAAGTATTTTTAAATTAATTCAAAACTTGTCAATTTAACTTAGGTCACATCAACTTTAAATTTATGACGTGGTTATGTGTGTATTTGTTTTATTTGAATTACTGACTATGTTTATCTCGCTTGAATTTAGTAAATCCCTTTTCAATCTTCGAAATAAACGACCGAGATTAATATTTCAAGCCGCTTGATAATGTCAAGTCAAGCCTCTAAAATAACAGGCTTGGATTTATGAAGTGTCTTGACTTCTGGTGAAATAAACAGTGAAGCTTCAAATAATGTAACTACGCATGCACACATCCGCAATATGTTGCAGTGTTACTAAATTCATATTTTTTGTTAGTTGTTTGCATTTTACTTCATTTTATTAATGTCGCGACATAAAATTTGAAGTGATGAAGAAACAAATATGTTTTAGAAAGTAAAGACAAATAACAACATGACAATTTTTAGATTTTGGGGTTATATATCCGACCTGGAATTAGATCATATACTTTTCCCCGTCTGTCTGCAATCGAGTATTTAACTTTATTTTTTAGTCGATACGAATTTAAGGAAGATTGAAAATAACTCAATCCTATTTTCAATCCGTTTAGATAAACCAATAGGATTTTTCAAGTCATAATATACTTGAAGCCGCTTAAATTATTGAGATAAACGTAGTCACTGTCTTGCTTGTCAAAAATGAAAGCGGTATGTTCTTTTGGTGATATTTGTGATTTTTTGAGTGAAAGGCTACGGGGAAGTTTGTTCCCACCACCACTATAATAACTACCGATGGGGCACGTCAACTGTTAGAATTGGTCAAAATTCTAATAGGCTACTTGCGTGGTACTGAAAATCTGATATCTATTACTAAATACCTAAAGTAAAGTTGAAAACGTGTGTAAAAATATAAATTTTATTTAAAAAAAATTATATGTTTTATAATAAATTAAAAAAGAAAATTTTCTTTGACGTCATTATTTTGAACTGAAATGCATATTTAAGAATGTAACCTGTAGGTGGCGAACGAGTGCGAGTTTTAATTTGATTTTGACATTAGTTCATTTTTCTGTCACTGTCTCTTTTCTTTATTATTTACAATTTGCGTGGTTTCTGTTACTTTTATTATGTATTTCGATTTGTTAAGCAGGATTTTGAAGGATTTTAACTTAGCTTATACTCGTACAAGATTAAAATGACAAACGAAAATATTAACCTCCAAACTATTATTCAAACGTCAAACAGATAATCTGTAATGTATCAATTACCCGCACATTCCGTTGCTATTGGACGTACCGATGTTATTGGTTTACGGCCATTCATTGGTTCGGCGTAATTCTACGTCATACACGGTGGTAATTTAAATATTAAAATTTCATTAATTTTTTTCTGGCCAACTAATGAAAATTTTGCCAAAAGAAGAAATATGAGTAGCAAATTTTTATCGTCTCTTCAAAAATATTAAATAAAAAAATGGCACGCAAGTAGCCCATTGTACTATATTAATCGTCCATAAAAATAGCAATATCGTTGCTTGGAAAAGTATTTTTGAACTAAAAATTTAACACAGCAGTATTTTTTTAATGTGTAACTACATATAAAGTTACTAAAATTAGATCACATCATTTATTCTGAGTTTCAAATAGATATAATAAAGGTTTTATATTACCAACATATAGAGCAATGTCCAAGTCTAGTGAGAATTTGTATCGTGGGACGGTTTTATATGTAATATTCTCGTGTGATTGTCTGCGATGAATGTGTAGGTAAACAGAAGTGGCTTCTGATCTCATCAGCGTTAGTCTTCAGCAACCGTTTGCGTTTGCTTTCCAGATCGCGACATGTCACTTTATTACCAGCAATAATTTTAATAAGATTGTCGCCAGAGTCTTGTTACGCGCACACGCATCAATTATGAGTATCGCCGTACGAACGACTTCAAATTTTTCTTCACCAACACCTACTTCTCGTTTTGCAACGTTGTTAGTATTATTTTGCTGTGCTTAGCAATACGGATGAAGTGGTTGTTTTTGATTTTCAATAAGATTGTCATCCTAATTGCAGAAGCTTAAACCTACGGGTTGTAACTTGTAATGGATGGAGAAGACATTCGACAAAGTTTTTAATGAACTTGGTTGTTACTTTTTCAAAGTTTTATGCAAACAACGAAATAAATTCCTTGCGTAGTTTTCAATAATATTAGCATTGTTTCAGACGGTAATTTTGGACAAGTTTGCAACATGTATCTGATTTTATAAAGCTAATGTGTGTACATAAACCAGTTACTAACAAGTTAGAAACACCTAATGTTGGAACGCCGAATGAGAAGGTGACGGTACCAAAGCAAGTGTTTGTTGCAAACAAACTAGCTAATCCGAAAAGTAAATACATGATTTAACAACAACAAATACAAACGTATATGTCGGTCATTTTTCTAAAAATAATACTATTTTATGTACCAAGGGCGTTACGATGATGATAATGCCAGGAAAGCGACGAGGATCTAGCCCGAGGGCTTTCGGCCCGGGAGATAGATGTCGTCCGATGGGCATTATCATCATGTAACGCTCGTGGTGCATACAAGATTTTATGTCTCACTAGAGTATGTGAAATAAGTTTTCATTTATAATAATTATGATTACAAAAAAGCTTAAGCTTTGGCGTTGTTAAGGATGTTGTTTAATTGTTTTGTTTATTATCAACATTTATTTATTTTTAAAACATCAACGTTCTATATCGGAGATTTTGGAATGGGTGAATTTGATGTTTCGGAAGATATTTTATCGAAACGGTGCAAAGAAATTATTTTGAATACGTTGAGGAAGAGAAACGCATAAATGATCCACTAAATAATCCATTCTCGTGTGTACAAGATGTAAGTATTATATTTTGAGGTTCATTTTCACATGACAGATCTCAGTTCTTTATTTCTTATACACTTATTTAAGAACATTATTTCATTTTAGAGAGTTTGTACTGCTTTAGATGTGTCACATGTGAAGGTAAATAATATCAAAAATGAATTCCAACGTGGATAAATATCGTCCACAAAGAGTGGTTCACTAACAATAACAAATACCATCTTAAAAGATGAATTATATTCGTATGGATTGTCATACCAAATTTCATTCAAATCGAACAAAGCGTTTCGTTATTATAAGCAATATTATTTTTTTTTTAGAAAGACAAGCAGAATACTGACAGTCGGATAGTGGTAAGTTTAGTTAAATCGTCTTATTTTTGGCCCAGGAATTTGTGGTTAAGCCATGTCCTCCTATTTCCAAGACACACAGAAAATATATTGGACGAACCCACCAGCGACGACATTATGTTTTTCTTTTCTTCGATAATAATACTACCGTACACGCTATTAAATAATAAATATTAGCGCAAAAAACATTATTATTTAACATATTGAATATAGGTTATATTATAGCACAAATTTTTAGTAAACTTGCTGCTCCGTATTGCAAAGCAACTGCACTAATTTTCTATTTGAACGATACTTTCGCATTGCAATACAAATGCACTACCAACACTGCACTGGAATGGCACTAAGCCACTGGTACGACACTACCCTATACGTGTGTATTTGAATTTGGTGACCTTCAATAGGCTCGCTTTACGCGCTAGCATAGACGTACGTAAGATTTCTGCCTAGGTATCTAAGAGGAACGATTATTTATTTTGATATCAATAAAAATATAATAATTGTTCTAAATTAACAAAACCCCTTAAAAATTACATATAAATTTTAGTGTAACCATAATATACTGAGGCAGTCGATAGAAGTGTAAAATAAAATAAATATAATATTTTTCTGGGTCAATCGGTAATCTAAAAAAGCTTTTTACAATTTTTGTTTATCTTTATTAATAATAATATTTTATTCATTCGATGATCAAATACATGACATAGAATAAGTCAGAAAAAATTTACATACAAAATGAAAGAAGATTAAGACATATTTTATCTATTTAAATACTCCTGTACAATATAATAACATTTTTCTAACAAATAAAGTTTCAATTTTAATTTAAATACCTTAACACTAGTAATATTATTAAATCTACTATCTAACTTATTATATAATTTAACGCCGATTTAGTTAGGATTATTTTCAAATAGTTATTATTATTTGGAAAGCATTTTACACAACAATATATTATACCACCCGACATTATGTCTAGTAGTCTAGCGTGGTAGTCGTAATATTCTTGCGCTGAACCACCCTACACACGAACGCCGTCACTCTGTCCTCCGTCACTGGCAAAACCTGGCGTACTGGAGTACGCCCAATCTCCTTACGTTACCTCTCCCTGGTCCAAGTTCACGCACATATAGCCAATAAGCACACGGACAGCAATACATACAACAGTGTCGCTTCTGTTGACGTTAGTCATGTATATATTCTGTGACTAAGCTCTATCTGAATGGGGTTTAAGAATAAGTAGGTTAGGTTATGATGAGCTGCGTTTAGAAGCGAAAATGTCCAAATATTTATTTTACAATGCCTAGCCTTTTTAGAAAACTTCTAGCTAAGTTGTAAAATAACGCTAAGTGAACGAAAATTTGACAATTTGGTTTCGTTTTATAGAAAGACAGATTTTACAGTCTGGCTACGATTGTGCACTGGTTTTTAGAATGCACTGGCTTTTTAGAGTGCACTGGCTTTTTAGAGTTCACACCTGTAAAATAATTATGGAGTAAACAGTACAATTCAATAATTTGAACACAAATCATGAAAGCGTTATGTGAAATTAATTCGTCATTGACTGCGTCAATAATTATTTAATTATTATATTCCCTACTAATTACGATTCTTAATTACTTAACTGTTAATATTTTCTTCAGATTGTAGTTCTTCAATATACTGAATTTACATAGTAACATTTTAATGTTATTTCAGAATAATGCGTAAATAAGTATGACGAATGGCTAATTTATACAAACGCAAAAAAAAGTAATTTTCATAAAACATATGCATACAATTTTAATACCTTAAATTAAATCACAAAATTGTTAGAGCACTTCAACTTTATGTAGATACGTTTCTTTTGTGTTAAGGTAATAAAATTGTTTTTTCTACAAATCTATTAAAAGTGGGCTTTTTAATATTTGCTTTTAGCGTTAAAATTGTCATTTTATGACACCAGTGTTAAAAGTGACAGATCATTGTTACTTTTGGCACTAGTGTTAAAAGTGAATGTCAAAAAATTATTAGAAATACAAATTTAAATGAAAAAATAATGTTTGTAGAAAAAATAGTTTATTATATACGTGTTAAAAGTGATTTTATTTTGTTCCAAACTTCCTTCTCACAAAATAAAATGTCACTTTTAACACTTATATCCTAAATAACTATTATAGCTTGCTATGTTTAATTTTGTAGGGAATTTTATTAATAATTTGAAAATAAATGGTCGCCATTATAAAATGGTTGAAGTAAAACTATGATATTTTGATATCATCGTGAAGTTAATTTTATGTACATTCTGAAAAATTTATAAAAATACAGATTCCTTATGCTAGATTTAATATTGTACCCATTTCCGCTAAAACCGGAACTGATGCAAAATTCTTACTATAGTCATCTTATGAGCCCCTTTGTCTAGTTTGAGTTAGCTTATTAACATTTTCTTGAATCTCTCAGGATAAATGAAATATTCTTGATGCCGGACTTACGTCAAACACCCTGTACATATAGGGGGGGTGCGCCATTTTATAGGCTGCGGAAGGGCGCCAAATACTATACCGCCCGCCCTGTTGATATATGCAAGTATTTTATCTTTCTTTACATTCTATTTTCATCCTTGTATTAAATTATTTTCTGAATATAATTGTTTCTTTCCAACTTTTTCCAACTATACCGTGTGTCTATTTTAAAGGTGTACATAGGAGATTAACATAGGATACGTATCAGTTTTTTGCAATTTCCTGCTCGCCTAATTATTTTAAGCAAAAACGCGTCAAATAAAAGTTTTAGCATCTAAGTCAATAAACAGAATTATCTTTCCATGCATTGTAACGACAGAAATTAAATATGAAAATATCGAAAATTACGTTGAAAATATCGACAGCCATGGAATTGAACAAAAAATAAATAAATGCTTGACGTTTTATCTGTCACAACGTAATTTAACTTATTTGACGTTTCTGACAATTTGATTTTGTCTCTAGTTTTATTGTCTGAAATGATTAAAAAATGAACATTTATACGAATGAAGAGCTAAATTCGTGACAAAAATACACGTGAGCCGTGTAATCAGAATCAGAATATAGGACGAGCAGAACTTGCGTTACTCTAAGAAAGAGTGTTAGGAATGATAAGTGTACACCGCTTCTGTAGAACTAAGGTAGATGTATTAGAAATGAGTTGAGAGTACATAACAGCATCATACATAATTTTGTTACGCAGTGTTGAATTTTTGATATATTCATATTATTTAAACAAAACTATTTTCTTAACTTTATTTATTAATTTTATATTTCTATTATTGCCATAATTATCGATATTTGTTCAAATAAAATTGTCAGAAACGTCAAATAAGTTAACTTACGTTGTGACAGATAAAACAGGCATTATTTATTTTTTATATTTTGCGTTCATAATGAAGTCATTACGATACGCAATTGCGTATCGTAATGACCTACATTTCGATACGCAATTTTTTGTTTTAGACGGTTGGTACTAGATGACGTTTCTTTAACCCATTTTTACCTAATTTATTTTTAGTTAATTGACAATTCATTTTAATAATATAATGTCGAAATTATTATTTTTTATTTAGGGACAATTTTAAGGAATGTTTAATAATTAATGTATCCGTTGGAATATTTTGATGAAAATTGGTATACTTATGTTTTTTGGTACGAGGAATTTACTGGTGAGGTCGTTGAAGGTGTACCACACACCCATTTTTGGGTATGAGGATGGTGTGGTTTAAAAAAGGGTGAAAATTTTGAAAAAATTAAGAATTCTGAAAATTTGTGTTTAAGTAGTTTGAAAGGTGTAGATTTAAGATTTTAAAACCACAGGTCGATATCTCTTTTCGTGTCCGAGATATTCGGCCTCAAAACTTTGCTCAAAAATGCCCATTTTTGGGTCATATCTCAAAATTATACACCGCTGGCGATATCAGTATTGGATTCTACGAGCAAAATTACATAAGCATACCAATTTTCATAATTTTTGAACAAGTATTACAATCTCCAGAAAGAAAAGTCTGAAAATGACCAAAAATCGCAAAAAATCTAAGGTGTACCCCTTGCAATTTTTTCAGTTTTTGACAATTTTAAGGAATGTTTAATAATTAATGTATCCGTTGGAATATTTTGATGAAAACTGGTATACTTATGTTTTTTGATACGAGGAATTTACTGGTGAGGTCGTTGAAGGTGTACCACACACCCATTTTTGGGTATGAGGATGGTGTGGTTTAAAAAAGGGTGAAAATTTTTAAAAAATTTAGAATTCTGAAAATTTGTATTTAAGTAGTTTGAAAGGTGTAGATTTAAGATTTTAAAACCACAGGTCGATATCTCTTTTCGTGTCCGAGATATTCGGCCTCAAAACTTTGCTCAAAAATGCCCATTTTTGGGTCATATCCCAAAAATGGTCAATTATACACCGCTGGCGATAGCACCATTGGATTCTACGAGCAAAATTACATAAGCATACCAATTTTCATAATTTTTGAACAACTATTACAATCTCCAGAAAGAAAAGTCTGAAAATGACCAAAAATCGCAAAAAATCTAAGGTGTACCCCTTGCAATTTTTTTAGTTTTTGACAATTTTAAGGAATGTTTAATAATTAATGTATCCGTTGGAATATTTTGATGAAAACTGGTATACTTATGTTTTTTGGTACGAGGAATTTACTGGTGAGGTCGTTGAAGGTGTACCACACACCCATTTTTGGGTATGAGGATGGTGTGGTTTAAAAAAGGGTGAAAATTTTTAAAAAATTATGAATTCTGAAAATTTGTATTTAAGTAGTTTGAAGGGTGTAGATTTAAGATTTTAAAACCACAGGTCGATATCTCTTTTCGTGTCCGAGATATTCGGCCTCAAAACTTTGCTCAAAAATGCCCATTTTTGGGTCATACCGCTGGCGATATCACCATTGGATTCTACGAGCAAAATTACATAAGCATACCAATTTTCATAATTTTTGAACAACTATTACAATCTCCAGAAAGAAAAGTATGAAAATTGGTATACTTATGTTTTTTGGTACGAGGAATTTACTGGTGAGGTCGTTGAAGGTGTACCACACACCCATTTTTGGGTATGAAAATGGTGTGGTTTGAAAAAGGGTGAAAGTTTTTAAAAAATTAAGAATTCTGAAAATTTGTATTTAAGTAGTTTGAAAGGTGTAGATTTAAGATTTTAAAACCACAGGTCGATATCTCTTTTCGTGTCCGAGATATTCGGCCTCAAAACTTTGCTCAAAAATGCCCATTTTTGGGTCATATCCCAAAAATTGTCAATTATACACCGCTGGCGATATCACCATTAGATTCTACGAGCAAAATTACATAAGCATACCAATTTTCATAATTTTTGAACAACTATTACAATCTCCAGAAGGAAAAGTCTGCGATTTTTTCAGTTTTTGACAATTTTAAGGAATGTTTAATAATTAATGTATCCGTTGGAATATCGTGATGAAAATTGGTATACTTATGTTTTTTGGTACGAGAAATTTACTGGTGAAGTCGTTGAATGTGTACCGCACACCCATTTTTGGGTATGAGGAAGGTGTGGTTTAAAAAAGGGTGGAAAATTTTTTTAAAAATAAAAATTTATATTTAATTAGTTTGAAGAGTGTAGATTTAAGATTTTAAAACCACAGGTCGATATCTCTTTTCGTGTCCGAGATATTATTTTATTATTTTTTTTTTTTTTTTATTTAGGGAAGATTATTTACATGAAAATGTACAAACGGTTGCAAATATAAACACAAATTGAGTAAGTATATGTTATTGTAGAAGGCGCAAAATATAAAAAATAGTATAAAGAACTCATTTTATAATACTTTCTTTCGCACTTGTCAATTAGAAAACTCGCTAACGCTCGTTTTCTAAATTTTGACGCGTGCGAAAAAAACATGTCTTATAAAACACGTTCTTTAATATACTATTTTGTTCAATTCCATGGCTGTCGATATTTTTAACGTAATTTTCGACATTTTCATATTTAATTTCTGTCGTTATAAAGCATGTAAAGGTAATTCTGTTTATTGTTTTAGATGTAGAATTTTATACCCTAAAATTTTTATTTGACGCATTTTTGCTTAAAATAATTAGGCGAGCAGGAAATTGCAAAAAACTGATTTCCCATGTTAATCTCCTATGTACACCTTTAAAACAGACACACGGTATATTAACATAGCTCTGATGATGGTTTATTAGAAACCAAAATGTCGGATTATTAAATAAATGACAATCTCATAAAATCAGTTTACCAAGACTGCATCTCCAATTGTTTTTTTCTCTAACATAATCATTAAGAATAACTTTTAGGTACATTCCATATCGCCTTAATGATTATAAAAACGATTGTATTTTATTTTAAAGGGAATTGTATTTTATGGGAAGAAATGATTTGCGAAATTGCTGTTTTAAGTGAAATTTCTATTCAGATACACGCAATAAATCGCGTATGTACACAGAGTGAAATTTTATTCAATTAAAATATTATTTATCGGTATAAAAGTTGAATCACCGTCTGAACGGTTAAAACATTCACTGATAAAATCGAATGTAACATAACAAGCGATTGCACGATTGGTTGTTATATTTTACATTTATTGCGAATACAATTTCAGTTTATTAAGATTATTTAAGAGAACAGTAGGCGACGTAGGAAAAAAGTAAAAATATTCAATAATAATTTTTACCGGTTTCAGGATATTATTCCATTGTTTACGTGTACAAAAGTAGGCTGGTAACTAAGTAACAACTGTATCTGTATGGTAATATTATTACCATACTGACAACAACAAAATGAAAATAAAATAAAATTAAAATATAATGCCCTTCATTAATACATACAGATAACGTTAGCCTGTCGTTCTAAATACGGTTTACTTTATTCTAATGTAATAAACATGTGAAACAAAGCAAATAATTTGAATATTTGTAATATTGACATATGTCAAAATAATTGTTCTGTTAACCATAGCAATCTGAAAGTAGCATTAATGAGAGAATTTCAAAAAATGGTATTTATCAATAATGTCTCAATTTTCTGAAACCGATAAACTATTGAACAAACCACGGATGTTATTAACAATAACAAGCCTTAGATGTCTTAAAATCCTCGCTCTACGAGCTCGGATTTCAAACCTACATCTTCGGCAATCGGCAGTTATGATTATACTTAACATTCCTAGGTATGTTAATATACTGAAAATGAATAAGCAGAAGACTCACGTCATCGACCTGAAAAAAACCTTATAAAACGAAATATAACTTATAGAAATTATTGGGTGTTATTTATATTTCAAAAAAAAGGAATAAAAAGTACTAGTGTTAAGAAACGTATATATTAATGAAATTTACCTTCATATCCAAGTCAATCCTTATTCCTTTTAGGGAATACAAAATTATTTGAAATAAATGTAGTTAATTTTCGTTTCATAACGGTAGCACTACTGACAATGTCCATGTTTACATTGAATTTAAAATCGATCAAATATCGATCCTGTCCCTGTCACTTGATTGTCAGTGATCGTCAACTCATCTCATCCAGGCACAAGTGACTTGAATTAATATAAATGATTGCAAATATCAAAGTAGTTATGTATTATTGTTTTGTAAAAAATATATTGAACTGTCACTTTGTTGTTTGCTGTCAATAAAATATATATAAAAAAACCGTTTTAGTTTCTTCTGAATTTAGTATTTTGTGAGTTGTGTTTACGCTACAGTATTACTGCAGTGCCTAATTACCGGACAGGCTGACTAGGCTGCAGCCTAGGGCGCACAATGGAGGAAAATAGCTGGCCAAAGCGTATATTTCAGTGGATACCACCAGGGAAGAAGAAGAGAGGACGACCAATCGTCGGGTATTGGGAAGGCAGCATCCAGCAATTAATTATGTATTGTATTGATTATGGTGAAATATGTTGAGTACATACATATATGTACTTTAAATTGTACATAATTAAATCCAAATATATGTAATAAACAAATAAATTAATAAATAAATAAAAATAAATATATAAAAGAAAATGATTATTTTCAAAAATAGTTTAGTTTTGTTATTAATTATTTTAATTACTTACATGCATGTATTGTATACAGTAAGTTATGCAACACGCATTGCATTTTCTAGAATAAATTAGGACCCCATGTAAACGTAGTAACAAGTGACGTCATTATCTAGTAATATTTATTGATGACGTGAGTCTTCTGCTTATTCATTTTCACTGTAGCTATTAAGCAACACTTTTCTGACAATTGAATTGGTAATCTACCACGACAAATAATAAATGAGCACGATATTGCTGTTACCAGAATAGTTATTTATGTATTACATGTGGTAGAATTGCTAAAAATTTATTTACAGCATCTTTGTCGTACACACATAGCATATATGAGACTTTTATTCGCTATGTCATTATCGTAGGTATTATACGTGGGTCATTGAAATATAACCCGGAGTTGTGGCTTGAGACTCAGGAGAAATCGGGGCGTGGTTTGGGCTCTACGGGTAGTTGAGTGGAGAGACCTCGCAATCCGCTCCTGCCCGCTATTTGCATATAGTAGCCACATGACGGAGCAAGAAGAACCAGCGTCTGTTGGGCAACGCATTAGAATTAGATATCTCGTCAACGAGGACATTAAATCCAGTTAGATTTTCACTAGACTGCAAGCACAGTTTGGGGATGCCACACTAACTCAGACTCAGGTGAATAATTGAGCCAAACAATTGTAGAAAACGCAAGTCACGAAAGTAGTCCATGATCGAGTGTCACTGATAATTTGGGCCGTTAATGACCTTGTTGAAGCTAACCGACGCCTAACTGTTGACGAAATTGCATCGGTGCAGAACAGCTAGGGTTTGCAAAATGATGCCGAAGTGGGTCCCGTTTTCTCACTGAGGCAAAAAGAAATACTCAAAAAAATACCAGTCAAAATTTGAAGAAATTGACTGGACACCCCTTGAACACCCTCCTTACATTCCTGACTTATTCCTATGTCATTTCCATACATTTAGACCACTAAAGGAAGAGCTAAGATAATACCAATTTGGTGGCGACACGCCAGTTGCGCAACTAGCTTCGATGCGTCCGCAATCTTTTTATGATCAGGGGCCCGATTCTTGAAATCATGCGAAATTTTCCGCACGCGACAAAATTCGTATGGTTGGTTTCATGCACGAACAGTACTATACGTATGAGTGGTATTCTTGAATACCAAACGAAACTCAACCGAAGCCTACGCATACGATTCTCGAAAGCAAACGAACGTAGTACGTAGCAGCCAATCAAAACGAAACATTTGTACCACGTGAATTCTTCATCATATAATTGTCACTGTCAACTTGTCAACCAAAGCTGTCAGCCTTAGCTGTCAACAACGATTTCATAAGCCATAAGTGTTGTAATTTTAATATTAAAAATTTATTATATATATACATAATATATTATTTGATATAGTAGGCATAATATGGCAAAATTAATATACAAGTCTTATGTAATAATAATACTCGTAATTTTGCTAACCATTTCAGATTTGGAATGAAAGCTCGTTAAAAAGCACCTAAAATTAATTTCTAACAATCAATTGCATCGTTCTATTAATGCACGAGCACACATTTGTCGAATATTATAACGATACTCAAGTGTATGGAGACTCTAGATTTATAATTGGCGTCATTATAAGATCATAAAACGTACCCGGAATTATATAAAAACATAATTTGATTTATATCATCTAGGTACTGATACACCAATGACAAGTAACATTGACAGACACAGTTTCGTGTGCGAATGATACTTTCAAGTTATTCATATCTATGCGATATAATTGCGCACGGAATATTCACCTAAGACCACACAATTTCGTTTCAAGAATACCAATAGGCATTGCGCATGCGCATCTCTCCCACTAAGGCTCGGGCCACACTATGCGTTTTGGCGGGACCGGTTGACCGGGAAGACAACAACTTAGGCTCGGGCCACACTATGCGTTTTGGCGGGACCGGTTCAACCGGACCGGTTTAACGGGAAAACAACAACTTATTGTTTTAAATGAATGCGTCCACACCTATGCGGTTGCGGTCCGGTTACCGGATACTACCGCAGCATGTTGCGGTTTGACCGGACGGTAAATTTGCCGCATGTCAACCACAACACATTGAAAATAATGCGAGCGTTCACATTTGTCCGGTTTTTACCGCAGCCGCAGTTGATATTTATACAACATAATATAAAAATTGAGAGGAATGCGGAACATCAAGTGTGTATTTGTCATTGTCAATCAATAAGTATCTATGATAAATAATATGTTTGACACAGATAAATTTATTCAGTATGTTAAAGGGTACCCTGCCTTGTGGGAAAAGAGTAGTAATGACATACGATATTAATAAAAAAAATTATGATTATACTTTCGTATATTTCCGAAAAAAGTTGGGAATCTTTCTTTCTCGTTCAGAATTGAATGGATGAACCCAATATTGGCGTTTTACCGGCTCGCGAAGCAAACCAGCAGCTTCAATTTCGCAAATAAGTTTAATTTTTGAAATCATATCTACCTATACGGACCATTATACGGGGCGAGCAGACACGTGACTCGAGCGACCTTGACGTGCTTAGAATCAGCTGATTTGTGTGCGCATGTCATTTTGACAAGAACAATGTCACGTTGACAATACCAATGTTTTGATTTATTTTGATTTTGAACTACTTTAATGTCATTATTTTATAATTTTTAGGCAGTAGAACATATAAAATTAAAAATACTAACATTTTAGCAGTTAAAAATCAAAATAAATCAAAATATTGGTCTTGTCAACGTGACATTGTTCTTGTCAAAATGACATGCGCACACAAATCAGCTGATTCCAAGCACGTCAAGGTCGCTCGAGTCACGTGCCTGCTCGCGCCCTATTAACTTATTTATGTACTTATTTGTCTGTCACAGAATACCAACTACTTGATTTAAAATACTCGTATTTCGCTTGTTTTTTTTTAAATAGAATCGAGTTGTCATTGTTGCTGTCCTGTTTTGCGGGATATATGTGGACGCTGTATGATTCATCCCGTTTAACCGGATGCGGTTTTACCGGTCCCGCCAAAACGCATAGTGTGGCCCGAGCCGTTTTAAATGAATGCGTTCACACCGATGCGGTTGCGGTCCGGTTGCCGGATACTACCGCAGCTTGTTGCGGTTTGGCGGGACGGTCAATTTACCGCATGACAACTACAACACATTGGAGATAATGCGAGCGTTCACAAGGTCTAGTTTTGTTTTTTAATAGACAACGTACTACTATTTGGGCTCTGCACTGATCAGATGTTCGTCTGACTGTGCCCGAATCGGGTTTTCATTGCTGCCGTCCTGTTTAGCGGGATATATGTGGACGCTGTACAATCCATCCCGTTTAACCGGATGCGTTTTGGCGGGACCGGTTTAACGGGACCGGTTGACCGGGAAGACAACAACTTATTGTTTTAAATGAATGCGTCCACACTGATGCGGTTGCGGTCCGGTTGCCGGATACTACCGCAGCATATTGCGGTTGGACGGGACGGTCAATTTGCCGCATGACAACTACAACATTTTGGAGATAATGCAATCGTTCACAAGGGTCTGGTTTTGTTTTTTAATAGACAACGTATACTATTTAGGCTCTGTACTGATCAGACATTACTCAGACTGTGTCCAAATCGGGTTGTCAAAGCTGCCGTCCTGTTTAGCGGGATATATGTGAACGCTGTATGATCCATCCCGTTTAACCGGATGTGATTTTACCGGTCCCGCTAAAACGCATAGTGTGATCCGGGCCTTACGTATGCGAAAAATTTCAAGAATCGGGCCCCAGGGGAGCAACGCATTGCCAATCCGATTGAAAAAATGCATTTCTGTTACGAGTACCTATGTAGAATATAAAATATTTGTCGAAATTTTTCCTCTTCACAATCATAATACAGCATTAAACAAAAATTCCGGTTTATATTTGAATGACCTAATAATAAATAAAGACTTTGCATATGATACAAGAATATATTATAAAATATCCTAATAGTAAATACTGTAATCCTTCCAATTATATTTCTATCAACAGGTCATAATAGAGTTTTTACTATTACCTACACCTTTGTGGTTAGTTTCTAGAGCATGCACTTTAGGTCTCCATCCTAATATAAATCAGTTTAAAGCAACCTAATTTGTGCAAGATTACGGTCGTATATTTGCTTTACGTAGCTTAAATCCCCTTTTAGAAAGGATTATTTTTATTTATGGTTGTAATACGAAAAACAAACTCCTGAAAGTTATTGTTGACGCAGACTTGGACCTTTCCAAAAATAAGAGAATATCATACGAGGGTAACGTTAGAATTATTGAGAATAATAAACATCAATTATTCCGTAGAAAACAAAATTAAGTTGCGAAAGTTAGATTAGTCAGAATTTATAGTAAATCCAGTAGACCTATAGTGCGTATAGCAATCTTTTTGCTCTTTTCACTCTAAATGCACTTTGTGTGTTCGGGTATTCAATTTGGAGTGAAAACTAGTTTTATAAAAGTGTTCGGGTATTTTGGAGTGGATCAAAAAGAACTCGCTCGAATTTTGTCTTGTTAGACATGACATTCGCTGATGTTGAAGCTCAGATCACGGCTTCAGATATCATTAATATTGTGTGCAAAATGGATAATAATATTTAAAAAAGAAACACATGTATTTTACAAATATTTAAGTTATTTTAAAAGATAACAATGGTTATAATTCAAATTGCCAAATGAACGAATTGTTCGAGCATTCGTTCAGATTTTCTTGTTTATTTCAGAGCAGTAGAGCGCTCTGACGTTACATGACAAACATCCACTCCAACTCCTTTCGAACACCAACTGTAGATTGGAACTTCGACTATTAATGGGGTTATACAAGATGTTAGTTGTTTTGTGCCACATCATCTTTCTGGATTCCAAAAATCTGAACGAGTAAGAATTTGCAAAGACAGTTTAACACTGTTAAAAACCTGTCAGAAGTGATCGACCCCGGTGGTGTAGTGGGCACCATCGCCGACTCACGACCTAAGGTTCCCGGGTTCGAATCCCGGGTAAGGTATGGAAGTTTGTGTATGTCCCTTTCATCATCCCATTTCCATCAAATGCAATATTACTACGCAAGAGAGCCGGGTATATATTCACTCAATTACATGGTGCATTTATGTAAATCTGCTCAGCTTTTCTAGTACACATATATTGCATGAATATTATTATTTACATTATTTTTGCACATGTAAAGCAATATATACATAAGTGACATTGAAGTTTTTTTAACGTATGTCTACTTTATAAATTCCATTAATTATATAATAATCAACCACTGAGGGTGCAAGCCAACTCAACTTGGTGCCGGTCCCAAGCCCGGGTAAATGGTGAGGGTTGATGGCAGGAAGGGCATCCGACTGTAAAATCTTCGCCAAAACCAAAGATGAAAGTGTAGGATAGGAAAGTGGTATAAGAGCTAGGGTGTTCCTCGCAAGTGAGATACAGTTGCAACCTCGCCTGATCCTTGTGCAGAGTCGGTTAGAACATATTCGTCCGTCAAAGAATATGAAACAGAAGATGTATCTCCATCGCTTAGAAGAAGTGGTAACTAGCTGTTCGGCGCATGCTTGCATTCTATAATTAATAATTTTTAAATTGCGTTAATTTATTTTTGTAAAAATTGTAGTTCAAACGGTGACAAATAATTCAAATTAGAATTGAAAAGTAAAACAAATAATAATAGATATTTTTACAGCAATGACTTATCATAATGTTTATTCAATGGGCGAATGGGCCAATTTGGAAATAACAAACCATTTTAAATTTCCTTCTCCAAAATAAAAACTAATCATCTAGATGCCTGTGCATTAATTATAATTGACGTGTAGTAAAACAATGAAAACTATTACTTTAATTCACTAGCAAATAAACAGTTTCTTATAGTTGTTCCTATGAAATTAATGACAGTTTAAAATGCTAAAGTTGAATAAAATAAATTCTTGTGTAATACATAATTAAATATAATTTAAAATATTTGTTTAGTTACCATAATTTCATTGAATTTTAAATTTAGTTTGTTGATATTTGTATATTTATTTATTTAATTCTAAATATATAATTGTGACTGGGAAGAAAATATTCCGGGCCGCTAAGAAATATATTTTAGTTTCACGAGTATGGGCACACAAACCCATTTACCGCTTCTTATGAGGAATGCAGATATAGTTCATATTCTTGAACGGATGCAAAATACATTGGCGAGTTAGGGGATCAGCAGTTTATTTAGTTAATAGGTATGTGGGTTAGAGCTACCCCGTCATGAACGGTCGACATTAGAGAAGCCATTCCTCAGGATTAGAACTCTCATTTTTAGGAGAATGAGGAAGGCCAAAGTAAAGGTGGAAGGACTGTGACGCAAAAGACTTGAGTAGGAAAGGACAGTGTGCAGAAGATGTGTTGGACAGGAATGAGTGAAGAAGAAGAAGTCTAAGGAATAACGACCCCTAATAAAACAGGGACAAGCTGAAGAAGAAGAAGAGTTACCGATAAATGAAACACTGTAAAATATTTATCTGAAGCATTAAGTAGAGTCCATAGACAGAAATTATGTTACATACTGATGCGTCTTCATATAGAACAGTTACACTTCAGTTTTTGGGGAAAATAAAATTAAACCTGATATGGCAATATGCGACCTTTGGTTATTTTCTTTAAAATTTAAAGTATAGAATTCTTTCGTTTGTTGCTGAAATAGTGCAATTTATACTTATTTTGAAAGCATTTCAAAAGAAGATTGATTATTATTGCAGGAATTAAAATTCTAAATAGTATACATCATATGTCTTATTCTTAATAATTCTAGCGTGAGCCTCATAATAGTTTTGGTTCGTAATAAATATTACCTATGAATGTCAATATAAACATAATATTCGCATATTAAACGAAATATTTATTGTAAATGTCAAGTACACGGTATCAATTTATGATAATTACATCTTATAACCATAACTCACAGCCAATTGTCATAAATAGTTACAATTCCATTAGTTTGAAACTATCATTACCGACAAAACAATTAAAATCCCTAACAAACGAGGGCATTAACAATAACATTCAAGCGTCAGGGTTGCTTTTGTATAGCTTTAGGTGCTTGCGTTGCGCTGTACTCGTAAGCGCAAGCGAACGAGATGATGATTAATGAAAAGACACAAAGTAACGCACTAAACAATACCTGGCAGCTTGTTAGCGCCCGGATATTAAACTTTAGCAGACAGAGGAGGTGTTATTCAAAAGAGCCTACGCAATAGTAATCGGATACTGCAAATGACATTCGAAATGGAACGAAAGATTTGAAGATTGTGCTTTCAAAACGAAGTTATGTTAACACAATTAAAGTATTTTAGTTCCAAAAAGACCTAAATATCACTTTTATTTTTTAATAGTATATAATGTAACAAGGTTTTTAAGGACCAGATAATGTGAAAGAATATAACATTAACAGTATTTTACTCGTATAGTGATGCACGCGAGGCGAGACGAGACGAGAAACATAAAATATTGATCTTGTCTCGGTTTCGGATCTGTAATCTCGATCTCGTTCTCGCACATATTTTTGGGTCTCATCTCGTTCTCGCTATGAAAATAAGCGCTTGCGCATTACGTATTTACGAAACTGTTTAACTACAAGAGACAAGTTTGTACCAATACCACCGTCTTCCATATATTTGCAGTCGTATAACTATAATAAAGAGATGAAACACTAAACTCTGGCTACCAAATTATTTCAATACGAACATAATATTTACTCATTTACGGTCAACAGAAAATGTAAGTTAAATAATTTAATTTGCCTCTATAATATCCAATTTATCATCAAATTGTGATCTCTAAACTATTTGAATACGCACATCTGTTAATACATTCTGTCATCAGTAAAACGAATTAAACATTTAAAAAAAAATTTGTAACTAAAAGTACCTACACTTTTTCATTAAATATATGCCACTAGTTAAGTAAAATTTAGTCATAAAAACCCGCCGGCAACCAATCACTCCGCTTCTCTCCCTGTTGGCTCTCATCGACACTTAATATAAAATATCCTGAAATACTAATCGACTCTAGATATAATTTTCACATTTACGTGTTCTATGCATGAATTAGCGTTGACTCCACTCCTTGTACGGTGTATTTTTCATTTAATTTATGAATCAAAGCTATAAAGTTACAAATACTTTCTATTGTGAGAATCTCACGAGATTTCTCGCTTCTTGCAGTTGTTATATCGATCTCGCCTCGAATTTTAAACAGCAATTTCGCTCTCGTTCTCGTCTCGCATAATGCAACGAAACGAAACGAGATGCGAGAGTACTCTCCCCTCGCAGTGCATCACTATACTCGTATAAGTACATCTTTTGACTTCTGTGGTACGAACTTGTCCTGTGCAGCCTCAAGTTCATCCGATATTTCTTTTGAATAACCGATATCCTCCATTTTAATTTGACTTTAAATTAAAACTCGGAGAAGTTGAGTGCAATGAGGGAGTTTATCACATTGAAATTTAATTATTTTTATACATACTGCAATACTATACATGCAATATTACTATTAATGCAATAAAAGTAAACTATTATTTACGAAAGATGACTATTCAAGGTTATTCATGAGCCGTCTGATATAATATTGCTGGTAGATAACTTCATTGTATTTCGTACCCATGAGTAATGCAACACGAGATATTTATGAATACATATTAACTGAAAAAATAAATGTACATTATATGAAAATTTTGTTTCTTTTTAAATAATGCTTTTCTTAAAATTTTATCTTCTTCACATACGTTTTTGTATAAAAAATATAGACTTGACGTAAACCATAAAATATTAATTTGATTTGAATGTCAACGCCACTGGATAAACATTAGAACAGAGTCCTGCAGTCAAATATTGTACATGGCCCTCCGGAAAAAACTTGGAAATGGTCCATCATGAGATCAAGCCAGCCCTGCATTAGACTACCATACTATTCATTTCTATTTAATTCAGAGTAGATTTCAATGTTCATTAGCTCAATTTCTTCCAGAAAGTTTTCTCCTCGTGAGTCATTTCCAAATAATAAAACGTTTGTCAGATGTTCCGTTTCAGTAAGTGACCTTTGCCCTTGGAATTAGCGTTATTTGTTGGTCGCTAGACGATGCGTAGGTGAAGAATGTTGCAACCAATGACAGCAACCATTGTTACCGACATGTGTACTTTGTTCCTCTGGCAAAATGTAAGCGTGATGTATCTATTTGTTTGACATACTCATTGTTGCCAGCGATATGCTACGCTTCATAGAATGTATAGCAGAGGAGAAATGTTGTGACGTAGACGTCAAATTGTTTGGAATAGTTTGACAGAGGTTGAAGTTTGCTAATTAATTTTGAACTCACAAATGGAATTTTGCTATTGTGAAGATGATACAATGATCTAAATGCTGACAAGGAGATTTTACCGTATTGTAATTTGTAGTCCTGTTCTTTATCAAAATAGTGTAAGTGCGAACGTGATAGAACCTTATCTGCCTAGCCCCTAGCCAAGAAGAAAAAATTTAATAGGCAAATACGGCCCAGTATGTACCGAAAATCACATTTGTATTAGTTATATCGGTGTGGTTTTGCAGTCTACACATTCATAGACGAAGGTAATATAAAAGTAGGGTAGGCGACAAAAGAAATAAAAAATCTGCTGTGGCCAGCACATTATCTTCCATCAGTTCTATGGGTTTTGTAAAAATTCCACACAGAGATTTTCTTGTAAAAGATTCCATATTTCCAGTACATTACTTTCAGTTCTATGTATTTTGTACATACAGAAAGTTTTTTGTAAGACATATATTTCCAGTAAAATTATAACACAAACATACTGTCAAATACACTTGACACTGACATTTGTCAATCAGAATTTTCTTAATATAGTGGATGTTTCCATGGTTATAGCAGAGCTTGCTGCTTTATGAAATTAAATTTCTTTATAAAATATTATTCTATGTCCATTGAATATGAAGTATAAAATATAATCAAATCTTATAGAGAATAAAATGTTCTTTAATATTTATAATAACATTAAATGTGAAAAAAAATATATTTAACAGCGTTTTTCAAAAAACTGTTAAAATCTTCAAATTAGGGTACTTTCGGTCGATCAATTGTAACCAAAATCTAATCAGCTCTTTATATAGATGTAAAGAAAAGAAATACGTAAAAATTATAATTTTTGGAAAGGTGGTATTGAAGTTATGCGATCCGAAAAAATCGTCATTCACACATATACGTACATACATCCATCCATCCATACATACATACATACATACATACATACATACATACATACATACAGACATCATCGTAAAAATAGAAAAATCGTATTCTAGGGACCGTAAAACGTGCTTATTCATTAAAAACTCATCATCGAATTATTTGAGCAAACAATACCTTCCTTACCTAAAGGTGACGGAAGGTAACAAGTATAATAGAGGTTTGTTCACGGTAACATTCTCCGACAGATCCCAAACTTATTTCGTATGGTATGACTAGCGAATGAAAGTCGACATTTAGATTATTTAATAGATATGGTTTCTTTTGAAAACATTTTTTTATATTTGATTTGAAAGGAAACTGACCCTTATGTATTCCGTTACAGAAGATTAAAATTGTACTCAATACCAGGAGGCATTTAAAATGACCTAAGCAACAGGATTCAGGGATGTATTTAAAAAAATTAATACCACAAATTCTATTTCGTTCGTCTCAGGTGTAAGCAACCCTCGAGTTGGAATTACTGTTAGAGGAAATTAAAAATAATCCTATTTCATAGAATTGCCAAACTAAATAGTTTAAAGATCAAAATATTTTATTATTATCATCAACAAAAACGAAAAATGTTTAAAATATTTTAAACACACCCCTGTTTTGATATACATTTACCCTAGTCGACCATCTATTTTCAGCCAGACATAGTAATGTATTTCTGTGCTTTCCTAGTCCAGTATTTAAATGGGTTCATGCGAAAATTTCATACCTTAATATTTCGTACAATTCTATTTTTCTCTAGGGTTTCAAAAGAAATCACATCTATAAATTAATTTAAACGTCAATTTTCATTCGCTAGTAATACCATATAAGGCATTTGACCTTGAATAGAGAAAAATTCGCATGCGGCACTTTTTTCCTGAATGCCTTACCTCACCCAAGTTTTTGTGCTTCTAAAAGAAAATTAACTTTGTGTTTTTTATAGTGAACCCCCATATCCAAATTCCTGGTGGCGCCACTGGTTGTTAGGTGAACAAATACTTAAATCCCAATTATATTCCATATTTATTCTTATAAAACTGCCAACCGACGTTTTCTTGCGATTTATTTTCTTCCTTATTAATTTACTGGCGATAAATTTTCAATGTAACAAATTTTCCTGCGATCAATTTACTAGCGACAAATTTTCGTCGCGATCAATTTTCTTGCGATCAGTTTTCCGGGAATTCATTGCTTTCAAGGTGCATTCACAAATGAAAACTAGGTTTATGGTTTTTGTTTAGATTTAAGTAAGTCATTCATAAATGCAAGTATAATTTAACTCTAATTTAGTTTTGATTCTACTGACATATATGTGAATGCTTTAAAAACAAGATTAAAATATCGGTAGAGCAATACTTAATAGATACCCGTGCGCCGTAGAACTGTCAGTCGCTTGGCATTATTGGTTATATTTTAGCAATTAAATTTTGACAGTTCAGTTATATGTTCTTCTCGCATTTGTTTAAAAAGCTGGTTCCACCAAGTGAATACTAAATAAAGATGGGTATATATATATATATATATATATATATATATATATATATATATATATATATATATATATATATATATATATATATATATATATATATATATATATATTCAGACGTTAAAGGTGCATTCACAAATGAAAATTAGATTTAGATTTATGGTTTATACTTTAGATTTAAAGACTTTGGCCGCATATTATAGTGACTTCATTCACACTTCAGAATTTAGGGTTTCTAAATCCAAATCATAAAGCTAAACATTGCAAGGTCTAAACTTTAGCTTTATGATTTAGTTTGACGTCACAAACTTTACCAATAAGAACGAGTCTGAAATGATACAGATATATACACCCATCTTTATTTAGTATCCACTTGGTGGATTCGGCTTTTTAAACAAATGCGAG
The DNA here is from genome assembly GCA_963082715.1 of Harpalus rubripes. Classification (NCBI taxonomy): domain Eukaryota; kingdom Metazoa; phylum Arthropoda; class Insecta; order Coleoptera; family Carabidae; genus Harpalus; species Harpalus rubripes. The sequence goes on from OY720450.1 coordinate 75,102,608, forward strand.
AAAAACATGGAGACTGTCATAACTTAATTGTTAAAATATAACCAATAATGCCAAGCGAATAACAGTTCACGGCGCACAGGTGTCTTGTTGAGTATAGTTTGTTCATACATATAAGAAAACTATTCCCATTAGACCCTTGGAGTGAGTAAACCCTAAGTGGATTAAAGAAAATTTATGGTTGCAAAAATGTCAAAATTTCCAGTGATGGATTTAGAATAATTGAAAATTTATTTTCCCGAGGTAATTTGTTTATTTTCATGGAATAAAACACAACATATAATAATACACAATTTTTTTTATTAACAAAGTTAAAAGTCAATATAAAAATAACAATCTAAGAATTATTTATTTGCTATTGCATGTATGTCACTGTCATATACATAATATTTTATAAAGAATGTTAAAAATCAACTTAAAAATAACACAATTTTAGAATTATCAATCTACTATGAACCTATATGTCACTGTCATTACAAAAATCTAACTAACTTTCAGAACTGCTACCACATTCATTAAGATTAATAATGAACTCGTCATTAATATTATATTAATATATTGATCTTCAATATCAATAACATGTCGAATACATTTCGTCCATCTTTCTTCACTTATGTTTTCTATTTCTCGTTTAATCAAGGATATAACACTGGGGCAATTTGATGGTGACACATTGTTTCTTCTAATATTTGTACTGCTCTACTGATATTTTAATTTTGTTTTTGAAGCATTTACACAGATGTCTGTACATATCAAAACTAATTTTCAGGTAATTTTAATTTACATTTATGAATTACTTACTTAAACCTAAACAAAAACCATAACCTAATTTTCATTTGTGAATGCACCTTAAACTTTAAACGAACTCTAAATCAAAATAAATATTGCCGCACCTTATATATGCAAAGTATATAATTCCAATTCAATGAAAATTGCTTAAAAATTAAATATAACTATAAGAATCCATTTAAAGCCTTTCCTTATGGTAGATACCCTGTTGCGAACAAATAACACCTATCTTAATTTATATAAGGGATTACTTTAAAGCCCTTTCCATAAATCTCTGCCACAATGGCTAACTGCTTTTTAATTCCGAGCTTAAGGACATAAACAAAGATATGTGAGCGCTGAAGAGAAATGTGGGTATTAAATGCACATATGCGAGCCGGTCGATGGACGTGGAGTTGATATGTTAATTCTTTATGCTATTTCAACCCATAACTAACGTGTGACTTATGGTAATTTACAGTATTGTGACAATGGCGACAGCACGCGTAATAAAACTGTAGTAATGCAGAATTGTTTGCATCTTTATGTACTCGTGGGTTTCTCAATGATTTTATTTCTTGAAGAATTGATTATTGGTTTCCCATAAAACTGAGCAAGAATACCTATGTAATATATTTTGTTATCTCTATAAGTTAGAAGTTTAAATGCAAATACGTTTTATATTATTATTATATTATAGTAAAACATATTGCCATAAATAACGGACATAAGACGAAGATTCATATAAAAAATAAAATTGAAATTCGTGCGTCGTTAAAATTTTTCTTGATATTTATTCGAATATATACAGGATGATAACCGGCCTTGCTGAACCTATAGGACTTTAATATGTAAAATCATGCTTTCGTAATTTCCTGTTTCACTAAATATTTTAGGTAAAAAAGGTTCAAATAAAAGTTGTAGAGCTTCAAATTTTACATCTGAATCAATAAGCAAAATTAATTTCCCGAATTTTAATTTGTTACGGCAGCAATTAGGTGGGAAAATTTTGAAAAAACATCCTTAAAATAGTGTAATGTTTTTATTTATTTGGCTGAAGTGTTAGACAATTATTTATTTATTAAACTATAATAAAAATTACTGTTACTAATATCAAACAATTATTAAAAACTAATTAAGACTAAAACTATAATTAACTAGATAACACTAAAACTATTTATTTATTTAACCGATTAACACTACTATTTATTTCCACGATATTACTAACTATTTATTTCACTACGCGTTCCAATCTTAGACTGCCACTCTGTTGCAGACTCTTGTAAACTTTTTACGCGATATTTATATCACTATATTTATGTCACTATATATTTATATCACGTTTAACTGTCCGCCTACGGACCGCCACAGCGGCTATATACTCAACTGACTCAACAGCGTCTGTATATTCAACTGCTCGGACAGAAGTCACATCTTTCACCTCACTGTCTGTGTATTTATGTAACAAACAGTCTAACTTCCACAGCTTCAATATCACCGACTGTCCGTATGCCACAATTCTTCACCACTACTGCCGAGTATCCACTTCCACTTGCCGTTACTGTCCTCGTATACCTAGCTTCTCAATACTCTTCAACACTACCACGTATTCTCTTTCACAGCTATATTTTGAATTTTTTTTCTAGAATATCTGTTTATAGCTTTAAGTAAAGTACTATTTCCGGATTATCAATTTTAGAAAAAATCCAATATGTCGTTCACATTAATATAAAAGTATTAAATACCAAATTTGAAAAGTATTGGATTATATCATATTTTCACAAAAATCTTTTCAGAGGCTCAAGAAGAGTATCACTTCCGGTTCATCAGTTATAGCCAAAATCTAATATGGTATTCCCTTTTATATCAAAGTCTTCAATACTAAAATTGGAAAGTTTTGGATTATTTTCTAATATAGTTTTCCATTAAAAACAGTTGTGGGCTTCAAGTAAAGTACTACTTCCGGTTGTCCAATTTTACCCAAAATCTAATCAACTCTTTATGTGAATACAGAAAGCTTAAATACAGAAAATAGAAGTTTTTGGAAGTTTGATATAAGAGTTATCGTGGACGAATCATTGTAAAAATAGTAAAAACGTGTTGTGGGAACCATAATTCGTGCGTATTTACTGAAAACTCACCATCGAATGTTTGGACCGATAACATTACCTCCCTTACCTACGGTATAACGGGAGGTAAAAACACGTGTTGTTAGAAAAAATGACATTACCTGCCTGAAAAAGTAATCGTCGTAGATACGCCGAACTATTCTAGTGTACAATATAATTACGATTAAGTTGCATTCGCAAATTAGTTGTTGCCTCATTTTAATTTTTAGAATAATTAAATATGAAGAAATTCGACATTTAGTTGTGTTAAAACATTAACTGTGAAAGCAAAAATTAGTATGCAAAAAAATGAAAATTAGATCCGAGTTTTCCTGTTATGTTACTTTAAACATAATTATTACTTAATATGTGATTATACTAATCCAGATCTAATTATAAGAAATATTTATTTTCTCTTAATATTAATTAACATAATAATAATTAATGCTTCACTGATAACTGTCAGAAATTGTGTTAATTAATGCTGACAAGAGCGAAAAGTTTGAAAAGTTATTAATTATACGGTAATCCAACAGATAAAAATAAGTACAAACGTAATAAACAACAATAATAATAGTAATACTTGGTATCATATTACATGTATTTATGTATTCAAATATTTATGACGGAATACATAATGAATTTATATGAGAATTAGCATAAAATATAATTTCTATCGGCAATAAATAAAATAAATCCAGGAGCCCGGTTAAAAACAAATATTGCTGAATTCATTACATTTCCATGACTACGGGCGGCCTCATACTCGCAACACTAAACTCATGTTACGCATTTTAACTAAGAAATAAATTGAAGAAATAATTATCTAACTAACGCGAAGGAATTCTCCTCTAGTATTTCCTCAGAGCAGAGGTTCCCAACATTACAAGAACAAGTAGTATTATATAAGACTAGGTACCACTACCACTGAACTCAATATACAGGATGTTAAAGAACAACAATTTATAGAACATAGCGAAGAAGTCAAAATCAGGGTTGTGCGTCTACGCGTAATCTATGATAGATTACTTACATGCGTAAAGAAAGCGTAAAAATGTAAAGAATGATGATAAATAATCTTTAAACCGTTTTAGACCAAATACAGGAGAAAATTTAAATAGAGTATTCCTTATTGTCGACAATTAGAATAAAAGTAATAGTATGGACAATGCACTAAGGAACCTAATTTTTTATTTATCTTCCGTCACTGTCACCAAAACTAATAATTTTTTAAAAAACTTTTTTCGTCTCAGTCATCATTTCTACCTTCCGTCACCATTAAGTAAAAAATTCGGTGGTGAGTTTTTGATGAATAAGCACGTTTTAGGGTCCCTAGAATACGATTTGACTATTTTTACGATGATGTCTGTATGTGTGTGTGTGTGTGTATGTGTGTGTGTGTGTGTGTGTGTGTGTGTGTGTGTGTTTTGAATTAAATTTTCGTCTATTATAACTTCCATACTACAATTCAAAAAATTATTCGGATTCCTCTTCGTTACTTCCATGTGAAGAATTGGTCAACCGGCAGTACCCTCATTTGAAGATTTTAACAGTTTTTCTTGAAAAAACGATGTTAAATATCATTTTTTCACATTTAATATTATTATAAATATTAAAGAATATTTTATTCTCTATGCGATTTGAATGCATTTTATATTTCATATTAAATGGATATAGAGTTAAAAAATTATAAAGAAATTAAATATCATATATTAGCCAGCTATGCTATAACACTGGAAACAGCTGCTATATTAAAAAAATTCTGATTAGAAGGTGTCAGTGTCAAGTGCAATTGACATCATGTAAGTGTTATAATTTTACTGGAAATAGAGGATCTTTTGCTTTCTGTATGGAATGTGTATAAAATACATAGAGCTGCCTTAAGGTAATGTACAAGAAATAGAATCTTTTGCAAGGAACTTTTTGTATGACATTTATACAAAATACATAGAATTGACGGAAGGTAATGTGCTGGCCACACCAGATTTTTTACATTTATCTAAGGAATAGTACGAGTATACAGGATGTTTGGCGGTACTAAGAATATTTCGTTTATTTTGAGAGATACAAAAAAATTTAATAAGCAAACTTAACTAGACAAAAAGGCTTATAAGATAGATGATCATAGTAAGAATTTTGTATCACTTTCGGTTTTAGCGGAAATGGCTACAAGTTTCTAGCATAAGGAATCAGTATTTTTATATTTTTTTCCGGAATATAAATAAAATTAGCTTCACAACGATACAAAAATATAAACCATTTCAAAATGGGCGTTCATTTATTTTCAGAATATATATTAATAAAATTCAATACAAAATTAAACATAGCTACCTATGAAACAATTTTATTACCTTAAATTAAATCATAAAAATTTTAGAGCACTTCTACTTTATGTAGATAAATAGGTTTCTTTTGTTTTAAGGTAATAAAATTGTTTCATAGCTTGCTATGTTTAATTTTGTATGGAATTTTATTAACACATATTTTGAAAATAAATGGTTGCCATTTTAAAATGGTTGAAGTAAAACTATGACATTTTAATATCATCGTGAAGTTAATTTTATGTACATCCTGAAAAAATATATAAAAATACAGATTCCCTATGCTAGATTTAAAGTTGTACCCATTTCCGATAAAACCGGAAGTGATGCAAAATTCTTACTATACTCATCTTATGAGCCCCTTTGTCGAATTTAAGTTTGTTTATTAACATTTTCTTGAATCTCTAAAGATAAACGAGATATTATTGATGCCGGACTTACGCCAAACACCCTGTATTGAAACATAAGTTACAGAAGGAAACGTATTCTAGCACGAGTTACAAATTCGCTCACGCGCAGCGGGGAGTGGGCGAACGAACGAGTGCTTGAATTGCTTTCTGTAACGTGTGATTTATACTATTTTTGGTAGAATTATTAGATTGATGACAGTGATTTATGGTTTATTCTACCCACTGCTTAGATATTTAGTTTGTTTATTGCAGTCATGCCAATCTGAAATAACAAAATATAACCAAAAATCGTTTAAGAATGAAGCTTCTTCTAACATCAATATGCGTGCTAGAATGTGACATTCTAATTCCGAAATAGAGATATAAATTTTTCAGTCACTATAGTAAACTATCTAATCGGGAAAAAATGTCCCTTTCGCTCATGTTTAAGAAATATTGAACTAGACCTGTCTGATACTAGACAATAAATTCCTGGATTAATTATAATATCAGTATCTTTTTGATAAATTATATGAGACAGTGCTTCATGACATCCAAACGTCTTCATCGTACTAATCTAGATAATTCAATAGTCTTTCAATCATTCCAATAATTGGCCCTAAACCAGATTCTTTCTATGAACTTGGGTTAATTATAAAATTTGTTTCAAATAATTAAGATATTCTCTATATACGTCACAAACTTAACAAGCTACAGCTTCTGTGTTACGAATTTCATCAATTATTGTTTAACATTTTGAAGCTTTTGACATCTAGACAGGGGTTAAGAGATAAGAATAAAATTTCAAAACATTTTCAAGGGTATTTTTTGTTTTGGGCATCCTACAATTCTTTGCAGAGGTAATATCTGATAAAATGTGAATAAAAAACTCGATTATGCCATTTTTAGAAAGTTTTAAATAATTGTGCCCGACTAATTGTCCTCAGTGACAAATGTCAAGTTCATTGGCAATCCTACACAGATTTTTATGTTTCACCATCCTGTTTTAATTGTTTTTTGCCATTTGCAATTTCATACAGAGGCGTATTAGCATCTAGTTTGGTAATAGCAACTTTCCAAATATATTTTTGCGTTAAATAAGGCTTGCATTCCTTTTTTTATAGGAGCTGTAAATTATTATACAGCACTGCTAATTTGTTGCTTATTCAGCAATAGTATGCTTCCATACTTTGTAGGAATTTATTATGCAGCCAAATTTTGTTTTTGCAAAAATTTATATAAATAAAATTAATAAATACTGTGAGTATTTTTTAACGTGATACATAGGATTTACAATTTCCATAGTAACTAAATGACAACAATGTATAAGAGCGTTCCATTTATAATAGAACATACGGCCTAATTCACTAAGATAGTTGTTAACATAGTCGTTAGGTAACAACTGAGAGTTAACAACGATTTTTAGCAACTCTTGTAACAACTGTCATTCAATTGGTATTGTAACACGTTTGCTTAGCGGCACCCTTTTGTTTAAATTATTGGAGCCGGACGTCAAGATTAGTTATGGATCTTGCGTTCAGAACTTTCATGTTTGTAAAGTATCCTAGTTTTTTTTTGTAAATTCCTAAATTGCTTTTCGAAGTTAAAGTCTTTGTTAGATTCTGAGATGGGTTTAGTTCTTGACATTTTGTGAAAATTATTGGGAGTTGTAAAAGTATTTTTAAAAGTATAAAATTACAAAAGAAAAGTGCTAGAAAAGACGGATGTTCTCAGCAGGGAAGAGCAATTTGAGTAATTTGGTTGAGTAACTTTTGTCACACAGACGATGTGAAACGCCGTTAGGAATTCACTTCTCCCCTGTAACACTCGAAAAGTTTCTCAGTTACTTGACCAATTATATCGTGTTAATTTTTAAGTTAGCCAATAAGGGTATGAGGGTTGGACTTCCTTGTTGGAAGTGGGGTGCAAATCTAGAAAAGATGATTTTGAGATGATCTCATCTCGAGGAGTCTTGATCTGACTGTTGATTGTGACGTTCTCTTTTCCATTCGGCTGTTTTTAATTATCTTAGTGACTTATAAATTTTTGTTGTTCTTGTGACTAAAGTAATTGTTGAAGTCTGCGTTCTCCCAAGTTGATTAGAGTGTTAATCCAAATTTAATAATTTTTCTTTGTTTCTTCAGTAGTGTGTTAGTTTAATAATAAAGTGCTTCATTTGAGGCCGACCTGTGATGAAAAGTAAGTAGCCTAACAGATTACTTGATTCTTGGTAGTTGGTGTTGAATACTTAGCGCTGATAGCAATTCACTAAGCTTAAAGCTTATTCTGAGATCGCCCTTTTAATTACTTTTATGGTACCGTCCTTTAAACTGTAGTCGTCACTATCACTAGTCGTTAGTTCTTGTATTGTTGTTTATTATTTATTATTGTGTAAATAAATAAGTTCATCTACCAGTTCTCAGTTGTATTTGTTTAAGTTCTCCCAAGTATTTTCAGTCATTGCGGAAGAGTAAGTATTCTGTGTGAATATTGTTTATTTGGTAAATTAATCTTTTTCATACTCTTTGTATTGAGTCCTGCTATCCGAGGACTTTTAAAACACGGATAGTGGTGGCAGTGATACCCTTGATCCAAATTAAGTTTTACATTAATTAAATTAGTGTTTCACTCGCGGGTCAAGTATTGAAACAAACCGTTTTAAACGGGTAACAGGAAAGAGTTAGATTCCAAATTGTACCTCGCATCCTGTTATAGTATTTAGTAAATACATCATTGACGACATTATTAAAAACGGTCATTCTGAACAATCGTTGTTAAATATAGCACTGAAGTTATTAACAAGTGAGTTAAAAGGCATGTCGATTCTCATTACTTATACATATTTCTACTCTATTGACAACCTAAAGTGACAAATTTTGATTCGTTTGATGTTTTAGTTGTTAATAATGAGTGATAAGAATATAATATTCTCTAATGATAGATTTCATAATAATTTTGGACTTATTAAATAACAAAGCTAGTTTTGCATTTCAGTTGTGATAACTTCTAGTTGGAAATTTTGCAAATGGTTGATTGACTTGAAGAATTGAAATTTTGCCCTGTAATCTTTTTATAAGACCCATAGTTAGAAGTAGAAATTAAGTGTTGGAAGAATCTGATGAAGTTCTCCAGTTTAGTACCTAAACATGTTTATTCAATTCGTTTCGATCGATTTTGAAATTTCAAGAATCTTATCATCAGGAATGACGCATGACCATTAGCAGTAAAAATAATAAAAATTTGACTTTGTTGAAATGGCTGTTTAAATTTAAATGTGTAAGATAAATGAAAATAAACTTCAAAAAATTAAATTTAGTTCTTTTTGGGAAAGAATTAGAAAATTAGTTCAATATTTAGAATTAAATATTTAAGTTTGGAATAAACGTAAACCCTTCATCTTGTAACATGAGGCCTTCGGGCATATACTGACTCAGTATGCTTCACTGTAAAGTTTTGAGGTAGAAACAGGGAAGATGAATCTACAAACAAGTCGCTGAACCTTCTTTTGGGTCGGTTTAGGGTAGAGAGGTAGAAAAATGGGAAGAAAAGGGTAGGAAATTTTGGCCAGGCAGATCAAGGTCCCTTACAGGTATCTGAGTTGCACTGTAAGTAAGTCAGGTAGACGCTTCCACCCGTTTTGCATCTTTAGACCTTTAGAGTTGATTCTGCGAATATGAAATACAGTCATACCAAAAATATGGGTACGCAATCCACCGTTTCGAATAACAATAGCTTTTTTTGCTATTTGTCGCAAGCTATTGACTTTGTACTGAAAATAATATTTTGTGATAAATTTCTTTTCTTGGTGCCATTTTATTTAGGTATTTAGTTTCTATAATTAGGAATAGATTCCGTACTATCAATAATTCCATAATGAGAATAAATATTTTGTTAATCAAAAAATTGATATTGGAATAACGAATAAATTCAACTTAACATTAATAACACAACAATGTAATATATCTTGAGAAGAAAATTGAAATAGTGGGTACTGACGGTAAACTAATGTGTTGTGATTATGTAAAATTTTAAATGAAGTAAAGGGAAAAGTGGCAAATAAGATTTATGTTTTATTATTTTTATTAAAACACAACACATACTGCATATTGTTAATATAAATAAATTAAATTTCTCAATTAATACTAGCATATTTTATAATTCCGGAATGCATACCTACATTGTTTTCCATGTTAAAAAAAAATAGTAATAAACTCTTGAACAAGATAGAACGTTACAGCATTAACAAATGTGTGAAATAGAAAACTTGAATATAACAAATTACAATAGAAATTAAGTATAAATCACACGTAGGTATTCAACAAATTATATGAATGATTAAAATTTGTTTGAAACAAAATTGAGGATGTCGATGTGTAAGACATAATATAAACAAATAGCAAATGATATTAGTTATCTGTAACATTTTGGAAATGAAAAGTGGTTGAATCAAATGATGTTTAGCATTTCTCAGAAATTGTGATAGCATTGCACGTGCATTGCAAGGTCAAAGCACCCGAATGGGTTTTTCGGCTAGCTCGGAATAACCGAATATTTCTTGGGTAAGGGTAGGGGGTGTCAAGGAGATGCGAACTTGTTGTTTTACGTATAATTCTATCATATTGTCGACAGTGAAACTGATCAGTTGTTCTATAGTGGTATTGTGCATTATTTATCTGGTAAGTTTTCAAATGTTATTTTGCTTGATTTCGTAGTATTTGTTCATTTTTCAATACTTCAATAATATAACGTATATTTTAGAAAATTCAATATGGCTGTTTTTAAGTGCAGTATTATATCCAACATCAGCTGAGTACAATTTGGTGTGCTCAAAATTAATTTATGTCTATCCAGGATTGACGGATAAACAAATTCCTAGGCAGTTATACATAAAAAATTCTAATTATTATGTAAGTATATTTATGTACTAACTATAGAATATAACACGTACCAATATTGTTATAGGACACTTGGTTAGCAAGCTTAAAAACCAAATTTAAGACAGAAAGAGGCAAACTGCAAGATGACGAAGAAGTTTTTGAAATGAGAAAAAAATTTGCAACACAAAGGAAAAAAGACGTTGTCGCTACAGAAGACAGTTCCAAACAATACAGAGGGAACAATATTGAAATTCCAGTCGTAATTGGGGAAGACAACAACACAATTAAAACACATATAAATAATATGAAATTAGAATTAAACAATCCGACACCCGACTTACTCATAATATCTGATCGTATGGAGCGTACTAAAGGACACAGATTTGGGATGTTTCGTGAAAATACAGTGAAAGAAATTTTGGAAATGTATCCTGTCTTAAGACTTGAGAATCAGGTAAAAATATGTTTTATAAATTAAGTATATGAAAACTAATATTCTACTGTTTTTAGCTCCATCTTGATTTAGAGAGGTATTACAAACGTAATATGAAAGAATTGTTACTACAATATTTCTCACAACCAAGTATAAAGAAGATGGTATCTATATCCGAAAAACGTGGACATTTTGAGAAACTGCGTTTTACATATAAGAATAATAACTTTCAAGGTAATTTTTCTTTATTTTATATTTCTACATATTATTTCATTTTCTTTTTATTTATAGATTTTCATTTATTCCATTCGTAATTGTATAATATCGAAATTATAGAATTTTATCTTTCCGCACACAGTGACTATTTAATGTTTATTTTTCATTTAACAATATATTTTTATTATATATTTATATATGTATATGAAAAACTTGTATTAAGTATACCTACTTTTGAAAAGAAATCTAATAATCTTTTTTGTTTACCAGATCTTTCGTTAGACACGTCCATGATAATTTTACCGTGCCTGCTGTAAGAAGATACGCAGAAGATCATTTTAGTTACTGATAATGTTCCCCCAGGAACTGCAATAGTTGGAGCAGTACCCAGCAACAATGATCTTTTTCTAAACAATTTGTTTTACGTTTGCGTAGATAAAATGAAAATTTTAGTCATCGATTTGATGGCCGCAATATATATTTTCAATTTAAAATATCCTCCCGCTTTTAAAAAAACACTCACGTTTTTAAGTGAATTTATCATAAAATTAATAAACCCTTGTAAAAATATCACAATCCAGAGATTGTTTAATACCTTATCTGATTAAAACTATGAATACCATGTATATATTTTCTTATTATGTAAAGTTATTTTTCAGTTATGTGTTTTTTTTTTATATGATATAGTGACAAGAACTCCCGAATATAGGACTTTAACATGTAAAATCAAACTTACATCTGAATCAATAAGCAAAATTAATTTTGCATGCCTTCTAATGACAAATTTGAAACGTCGAAAATCACCCCAAAAATAGCGTTAGCCATGAAAATGAAACAAATAAATTAACAAATTATCTATCAAGTTAGGTTAATTTATTTTTATTAGGTCTTTTTTCTAATTTCTGTTTAAGTGAAAAATGATCTATAATTTAAATATATAATTGTTCACTCGAACAGAAATTACAAGTAATAATATAAATAAACTAAACAAAGCTTGACCAATAAATCATTAATATTTGTTATTTTTTGTTTCAATTATATATATATATATATATATCGCTATTTTTGGGGCGATTTTCGACATTCTTACAAAATATGCAAAATTAATTTTGCTTATTGATTCAGATGCAGACTTTTATTTAAATCTCTTTTGCCTAAAGAAAAAGAAAGCAGGAAGTACGGAAGTATGATTTTACATGTTCTATATTTGGTTTTTTTTTTAATAATATGTACCAACTTTATTTATTTATAATATGTGTTTTTTTGTAATGTGTACTTATTTTATTTGTGTTTTTTATAATATGTGGCTTTAATATGTTTTTTTGTTTATTATGTTTTTTGTTTTTTTATTAATAATAATTTTTATTATTATAAACATTTTATTATTTTTCCTAAATCCTAATATTTTTAAAGGAATTTGCAACTTCCTTATGTGGGGGATCATATAAATCACTATAAAGCATTTCTAACAACCATACAGATATTTCCAAGTACCTTGTGTTACGTTATTTACAAATCACTATAAAGCATTTTCAACGACCATATAGATATTTGCAAGTACCTTGTGCTATGATATTTATAAATCACTTACAAGCATTTGCATAAACCTCTGTAGGTATTTCCATCCCACTATATGAAGGGTCGCATCGTGTCTACCTGGGTGTGAGGTAGGTTTTCCTACCCTAAGCAGAGATTGGTGCATCGACCTTTTAATAAGGAAGGATAGTTCTACCTTGGGGTTGCATATAGTTTCAACCCAAAAAGGTAGGTCCAGCTACGCCAAAACTTTACAGTGTATGTGTTATAATTTTACTGGAAATATACGATCTTTTGCTAGAAACTTTCTGTATGGAATTTGTATAAAATACATACAACTACCTTAGGGTAATATACAAGAAATAAAATCTTTTGCAAGGAACTTTCTGTATGACATTTATACAAAATACATAGAACTGACGGAAGGTAATGTGCTGGCCACATCAGATTTTTTTATTGTCAAAATTTGAATTACACCACTGAAAATATTTTTTTAGCTTTTCAACGTTGATTTTCATTTGTTTCAAACTACAAAAATTCAACAATTATTATTTTTATAACGTAAACACAATGATTGTAGCACTAAAAAAATTACAAATGTCCCATTAATGTTGATAAACTGCTTGAAAATACTAACATAAATCATAAACTTCCATATTTTTCTAAGAAGAGATCTGCCACATCCGAAAATAAGTGTTGAAAGCTTGATGAATATTAACAATTTCTTCCTAATCTGAATATTCATTTTCGTATTCCTTGCCTATCCATATTCATGTCCGCTCTTCTCTGGTGGCGAAATAGCTCATTTTATCATCGCATAATTCACATCAAGTCCACAAGTCCACGAGTGCTGCGCAGAAGAGATCGGCTATGAATCAAGAGGCGAGAAGTAACACAATACGTCGTATATTATAACCACAATGAAACTGGTTGCTGAGTGCAATCTGCAATGTGTCCTGGACTACCGAGGTGCCAAGAACCATAAACCGTGCCTTGTCGCCAACAAGAACACAAGAAAGAGAAGAGAAGACAAGATGATAGTGACTTATAGAACAAGAGAATTGTTTGCATAATTTAAATATTTTATATCTTTTATTTTTATGGGATACACAATGCAATATTTTATTTATTAAAAAAATTATAATAATTTAATGATATTTTCGTAAATAATTAAATAAAAAGATTGGCTACAGAAATACTCATGAGAAACATATACCCCCCCCCCCCCACTAGTGTGACGTCGTATGTAGGTACAGCACGTCATTCATATAGCCGATAGGAAAACAGTTTGTCTATCATCTACGCTATTTTTTTTAATTGTAACGTGTGAACCCCGCCGCTACGCTGAATCGTCTAAGTATAGCGATGACGCAATCGCGCTAGTAGCCGAGCTACGTAAACAAGCAATCCGCAACGTGTTCAATTACTGCTGGTCGCCTGAACCTTATGTGTTCATTGTTATTATGCGGTCGAACATTTTAGAGCTCTCTGGAAGTTAATGGCAGCTGTATAAAAGGGACGCAGTTGTGCTCGGGAGTTAGTTTGTTACATGGAGAGACATATAGAGGGTGCTTTCCAATTAGACACAGAGAGACACTGAGCGTTCCTTTAACGACACAAGTGAACACAACCTGACACAAGAAATTTTTGAGTTTCAGCGTGTGATGTTTGTTTTCTTAACCTGTAAATTTGCTATGAACTGAAAATCTGTTATAAACTGGGCGATAAATTTAAGTAACGTATCAAAAACTACCACAATACTTATTATAGTTTGTTATATAGATTCCAGATTAGTTTAAATCCCAAAAAAAGGAAAATATTGACAGAGACGCAATCTGGTGCACTTTTGATGAATTAAAGTGCGTTCCATTTGATGTGCAACACAGTGTCCGTGTGTGTTACACAGTGTTACTCTGTGACGCATAATTGGAAAGCCCCCAGAGACATTCACATAGAGCGTTAGTGAAGCACAGCAGTATCGTGGTGAGCGTATGCAGTATAGTGTTGAGTGGAGGACTCGGGAAGTTACTGGTATACAGGGATAACTGTGGAAGTGAATACTCTGTAGTGTTGAAGAGTATTGAGAAGCTAGGTATACGGGGACAGTAACGGCAATTGGAAGTGGATACTCGGCAGTGGTGTTGAAGAATTGTGGCATACGGACAGTCGGTGATACTGAGTCTGTGGAAGAAAGAGAGTTACATAAATGGAGAGATAGTGAGGTGAGAAGTGTGACTTTTGTCCGAGCAGTTGAATAAACAGACGCTGTTGAGTCAGTTGAGGCTATAGACGCTGTGGAGGTCGGTATGCAGACAGTTAATTGCTTAAATAAATAAATAGTGACATAAATAGTCGAAATAAATAATCAGTAAGATCGTATAAATAGATAGTAGTGTTAATTGGTTAAATAAATAAATAATGTTAATGTTATCCAGTTAATTATAATTTTAGTCTTAATTAGTTTTTAATAATTGTATAATATTAGTAATAGTAATTTTCATTATAGTTTAATAAACACTTATTTTAATTAATAATAATTGTCTAATATTTACACTTTACCCAAATAAATAAAAAACGTTACAATATAAATAAAAGTAGGCGGTAGTTTGTCACATGTTTAACTGTATGTATACTCTTACGTCACATTCAGTTTCAGGTCACTTGGCTTTTTAAAAAATTGTACACAAATTTCAATAATTAACTGTAAAATATCTAATTGATATTTCTTGAAACTTTCAAAATTGATGCTCTTTAAAGAACAATATTTTTTAAAATTTAGTACTTAGAAGTCATTAATTAATATTATTAATATTATTACTTGCGGTTTTCGAGTAATTCATAGTAGACTTTTAATTTTTAAATGGAACATTCTTTATATTTATTCAAATTTAAAAAATAAATGCAATTTGCTATCCAATAACTTGCTAAACACCTCCTTCCCCTGTGAAAATGTATTCGTGCGCCACTGGTTTCGGCACAGCATCCTAACAATTAAGATGAATCTGGATTAGGGAGTGGCAAAGCGCGCACAATAATTGACTAACATGGGTAGCTGGGTAGTCGGGCAGTGAGCTATCACTGTACCACGGCTACCTCTGATGCCTTCCGCTGCAACTGGTTCTGGTTCGAATCCCGGCGCGCCTATCTCCCATCGGACATGGGCACCGGGAGAAATAATTAGCCAGACAAATGATACAGACACGTAGGAGATGCTCATGGTGTTCTTTTGCAAAGGAAGCCAAGAAAGAAAAAAAGGTAATTAGATGCCATGAGGTGACGCCTGGTAAGCGCCCTCAACAGTACAAATACACTGACAGGCACGGAAAACGGGCCATTTAATTTTTTTTAAGAAATACTTGAATCAAATTTATATTTAAGTATTTACTACACAAAATATTATTATTACTGTGTTCCTGTATCTTAACGGAATAATGAAATTGATAAAATGTATACTTATCGTGATTATACAATAAATTCATAATTGATTCAGCTAATGACATATAAGAATTTTACTAAGTTACCATGTATTGATATTATTAAGCGAATATACCCTTGACGACATGGTATTATCGCTTTTGTATATTCGCTGGGTTGTTTTATTTATCAACAAACATCAAATTGATGAAAATATGTTGTGTTGATACACTCAACGTATTATTTTAGAGTACCACTCCTCCTTCGGAGTCGTAATATTCGTGGCAATACAATATATTCGATAATACCTGAACACACGTGTGGCATTATACAGGGAATTTATTTTAACATGCAACATACGGACAATCTCTTCCAAGGTTACACACTTCCTCCGTCAAAAAATGACAGCAATATAATATTTGTCCATTTTAAAATGCAACGTACAAAATTTGTAGTTATGTACAATGAAAACTAATTTCCAATAAATTAACTTACATTCGATTAACAAAAAATCAAAACTTTAATGTAGCACATCTTAATAAATTTTGACTTACAAAACTCATAATTTTAATGTAATAAATCTTCAAAAATACCCACATTCACACTGAAGCAATATCCTACTCGATCGTAGAATGAATTGACACCATTTGTGATGTGTTCTGAAAGTATCTCTTATGCTGCAATCACAGCTGCAATACTATTTATAATGTTGCATTTTAAAATGGACAAATATTACATTGCTGTCATTTTTTGACAGTAGTGTGTAACCATGCAAGTGATGAACCCTATGTTGCATTTTAATAGTTATTTATTATACGAGTGTGGAATGTATCACATTAGTCAGGAAAGAAAAAGTTTAGCCACGTAGCCCGCAGGGCGAATGGCTAATATACATTCCACACGAGTGTAATACAACGTTTTATCCAACACTGTTTTAAAAACTTCTTAAATCTTTTTTTTATGTTTACACTGTTCGTTTGACACTGACAAGTCAATTGATGTAGTATTTTAAATTACAAAGTACCATTGAATGGTTGTTATGTATTTGTTATTTAAAAAAAATTGCTGTAATAATTATTATTTCTTATTGGGAATTATTTGAAAGAAAAATACATTAAAATGGGTGAAAATGAGGACCTTCCTTTCACACGTATTCACTCAGACGCACTAGCAGCATCTTTGAATTTATTTCCGAAACAAGTAACCACTAACTCGTTTCTCATTTTCGTTTCATCAGCCGTACATGACAGCTGTCATTATGTAAAGATAAGTAACCTATTTTAGCATAAATTTTAAGATTAATTTTAATAAATAAGCTTCATAATGTTAAATTATTTCGATAATAAAATAATTTTGTAAAATTGCTTTTTATTTATATGAAAAAAATACACAAAAATCAGCAATAATTCTTCCGTGACTTCTAAAATATTCTCTCACGGAGTGACTGATGTTGTACATTATTTATTTCAAATAACCATATTAACAGGTATATTATGAGTCGGTGTTGGATAAAATAAATTCTCTGTATATGAATATCAGGTTCGTTTCTTTCAATCTCTTGTTTTATTATTTATTTGTCATTTTAGTGCGCGCAGATACTGTATCTTCCGTGGTTTTTTACTTGAAGACAGAGGAAGTCAACATTAAGTAGCTAACAAATACATGATTCAAGAAGTACTGCCAATTAATCTTCTATAGACCCTAATTAAATATAGATTATAATTATTCATTGTAACAAAGAGATAACAACAATTTTCTAAAAATAAAAATGGCCCGTTTTCCATGCATGTCATTGTGTAATGAGTAAATAATATTTAAAAATATATTGTATTAAAATTTTATATATTATACATTTCCAAATTTACAATATAAAACTTGCGTGTTAAGTTAAGTTTACCAAATGAAACAGGTGATTGTCAATTGTCATAATAGTGTAGATGAGCAGTGTAATTTGTTATACATTTTGTGAATTTTAAAGTGTATTTAATGTACAAAAACTATTACAAACTATCAAACAAACTACATATTTGGTGTGAATTGTAAGGTAAGACATCTTATTCACAATTTCAATAGTTTCATTGTAATATGTAGTTATGTAAATCATTTTAATAATGTGACAAAACTTATCTTTATTGGAGCGATTGAAACAAAAAACATAATGGTATCAACGTAGGCACGTTCCATGTTAAAT
Organism: Harpalus rubripes; assembly: GCA_963082715.1. Lineage (NCBI taxonomy): Eukaryota > Metazoa > Arthropoda > Insecta > Coleoptera > Carabidae > Harpalus > Harpalus rubripes. Next base: position 75,120,858 of record OY720450.1, read on the forward strand.
TATTTAACAAAAAATAAAAATCGTTTTCTATTGACACCATAGATCTTAACGCTTGGTTCACAATACATTCAGAGTAACTGAAGCGGAAAAATTGAATTAATTTCAACTCTTTGATCGTGACATTAGAATAAATTGCTCTTCTAATACAGATGTTTGAATGAGAATAAATTATGCACATGAATTAATTAATATTTTAATAATTTTATGAAGGATATGTGGAAAGAATTTGATATAATTAGCAATCAGATACTTATAAAAAGTTGAAGTTATTTGTTTGATTATGTTTACATTCATTACAAGCAGATTATAATTGTTAATAACGGTTTTATTGCAATAAATATATCATATAATCCTACACAATTATTATGATGCATAAATATAGCAATTTTTTTGATAAATAGGCCATACATTTTTCTATATTTTCTATGGATTAATTTACCGTTTCTCTAGAACAGGAATCCGCAAAGTGTCGATATCAACCTGCAGGGGTGACATTACTTATTTATTTTAATACTCAAATGTTTAGTCTCTAATAATATTTTTGATGTAAAACTAATTGTGCTCAAATTGATAAACATGCTATCACACAACCAGTCTAGATTTTGTGTACCGATTATGAATAATTTGGGGTTGAAATTGCCCGCATACATAACGTATGTCGCGGTAAGTTTTGGCACAAATTTTGTGATAAAATATCTGGTGTGGCCAACACAACACAAAAAAAATAAGTCAATTCTTATTTTTGGATTAACGATATTATTTACTCTCATTTTTGCAGTTTATTTCTTAAAATATAGTCTAATCTAATCCAAGTAATTACCTTTTTTAATAATAAAATGAAGATCAAATTTTAAATACCGGGATAGAATAGACTTTTTAGTGAATAGTGGGATCGATTTCGAATTATAAGAAATTCATCTTCGGGCACCAGCTGAAAAAACATGAGTTTATATATATTTTATTTTTTACATAACTTTAGTCAATAGTCATTGGTAGACAAAATATAGATATAAATTGTCTCTGAGAAAAGATTATAAAAATGAACATGTGGTTAAATTTAAATTTAATTTCTATGTTAACACATTTCAAGCATTACTTATAATTTGAAATCGATCGCAGTCATAGAATTTAATAAATAAATATATTAAAACTCAGTTGGCTAATGTACCATCATTTAATCCCAAAAGGGCTGCTGCAGGAATTTTATATGCCCTCTAAGTATTAAATTTAAAAAGATATCGTTATTTAAATAGCCTCAAATTTGAAAATATCAGCAAATATCCATTAGATATTTTACAATTAATTTTTGAAATTTGCATATTTTGAAGAAGTCACGTGATCTGAAACAGAATGATGTGACGTCACAACACATACATCTTCATCGGCTCTAATTGGTCTCTTTATAGTGTCAATTCTTTGTGTTTTGTTACAAATGTTATGATAAGTATACTGTCAAAGTTGTCAAACAAGTGTCAATTTTTTTAGTTTGGTTCGTGTTAGATAATAAAAAATCCAATACAAAATACGTAATTTACAGTATCGTATTGTGCTTTCTTGCAAAATTGCTGCTAGGAGCAAACCTACTATTAAATTTATAAATATGCCAAAAGATGCGAAGAAAAGAAAATTGTTGCTGGAAGTAGTAGGTCGAAGAGCTGATAATTGGGTTTTTACATTTAATTTTACTTTAACTCTTTAACATCCCCATATTTCGGCAGCAGTTAAACAATCGTTTTCTGATATAAAACTGTTCGACTTAGCTTGAGTGTAGTCTGTATTAGCAATTATTACTTTATTACTCATTTATAATGGAAAATGTGACACTAACGCCTGCTTTTATTTATCTAAATAACAAAAATAAACGAAGGTGATGGAAACACTGTTTTTCTATTGGCTGTGAATGACGTAATGTATGTTCTTCTACGACACAGGAGTGGGGGATTGTTTTTCATGACTATTTTTGGCACCAAACTTTTAATTTAATACTTACGAAAATAACAACAAATTATTTAAAAAATTATTATTATATAAACTTCCATTTAAAATACTTTTTGAAAAATGTGGAACAGGCTCATTACTTAAGACTTTATATTTATTCTAAAGTATTGTTGCAGTGCTCGCTAAAGCGCAAAAGTTATATTATGAAAACGAACACAACTTTAATTTTAATTTAAAGTATGAAAGTAAAGAAAACTTTTATTATGAAAACTGCCCTAAGTACATATTACAAAACATTAAAGAAATACATTTTTTTTAAATTGAAATTTCCGCAAAAAAATTATGGGATATACGTTATTGATATTAATTTGAATGACAAATAACAAATTTTAGAGATCAAATCATATAACTCTGATGCGTAATTAAATATAAATAATCCATTAATATTAAAACAAACTTATATTCAATGAATTTATTTCTTTCATGTTTAAGATTATTCTCATGTGTAGACAAAATTGTACTCCTAATAGAAAAAATATGTTTATTTTTTGTGAAGCCATCAGCAAAATATTGTACCCTTGGTTGTTAGTACTGACAAGCAATACATAACTGTCAGTTATTTTGATATGTTTAAATCTAGATAGAAAGTTGCGTGTGGTCATGTCAAATCTGGGAGCAAAGAGCAAATAAAACAATGTTCAATTCCAACACTTTCTGCTAGCGAAGTAACAATGAGTTCCTTTATATAATTTACTACAAGACGAACGTATACGCCAAATTTCAGCCAATTACTGCAACAGAACAGAGAACTAGATACGATAGAATATAGATAGTATCATCTATCATAAACCAGGTTAAGGCTATTACGTTCTACAAGAAAACATTAAATATTAAAGAACAAATTTTCTCAATTTTATATAGTTGTATCACTGACGTATTGTTTGATAATTTAAAATGGCGCAATCTCTCATTTTTGTTGATAAAAATATGATAATGAACCTTTTCAATTTAACGGCTATATCTTTCTATCGCTTCAAATAGTAAGAAAATGGCGCGAACAACTGCCAGTTGGGCTGTCAAACGAAACGTCAAAAATATTGCAGTCATTAAAATATCTGTATTCTCGGTGAAAATTTGCATCATCAGATATTTTAGCTGCAATAAAACCTTTTGTAACTTATTTCGATAAGATTTTTTAAAGTTATCTGAGATATTCTCACATTTTACGTTTAAATTTTTTAGAAACAATTAAACGTCATAGATCTCAGTTGTTCTTACTATGCGCAGATCCCCATTGCGCATATCTTCTATCTCTTTAAATTGAAAAAGTCCATTGCCAATTTTTAAGCCCAAATAACTTATTTTTATTTATTAATACTGTTCTATGATTTTTGTGTAAAGAAACTTTTTTATATTTTTTTGGAACAAAGCAATTGAGTTTCAAAATTAAAAACACAAAAATCTTGCTTTGAAAATAATAACACCGTATCTGGATGTCTCTCTGAGTTCTTCATTTATAATTCAACCTCAAAAAAATACAACAAAAACTTTTTTACGGAATCCTATACAGAAAAATCAAATGTTTCCGAAAATCGGAATATGGGAAAAATGTCAACATATTTAGCACAAAAATATTAAATACGTAATATTGTTTATATTTGATCGTATCGAAATTTTGGATGAAAAAATGTGAACTGAATCGACTTGCATTACATTTAAAATTTTAGAGGATTTTTTTGTAAGGTAATACATAGTATGAAAGACAATTGCATGCTGAATTAAAATTATCAAACCGCGTAGTCCTATATTTACAACAGGATCAGAGTGGTCTATGAAAAACGAAAATTTGTAGGAAAGTGTTGACAATTTACTTCTTTCGATGCCATGCCGAATGTAAACGGTTATAAATAGTAAACCCTATAGGGCGCGAGCAGACACGTGACTCGAGCAACCTTGAATTGCTTGGAATTAGCTGATATGTCACTTTGACAAGACCAACGTTTTGACTTATTTTAATTTTGAACTGTTGAAAAATTATTATTTTTAATTTCATGTGTTTTACTGCCTGCAAATTGTATAATATTACATTTTAGCAGATCAAAATCAAAATAAGTAAAACATTGGTTTTGTCAAAGTGACATTATTCTTGTCAAAGTGACACGCGCACACAAATCAGCTGATTAAAAGTACTTCAAGGTCGCTCGAGTCACGTGTCTGCTCGTGCTCTATTAGACTAAAATATTAAATACCTACATAATATTTTTTATTACCTTCCGTTACCTTTATGTAACGAAGTTATTATCTTTAGTCAAAAAATTCGATGATGAGTTTTTAAAGAATAAGCACGTTTTAGGGTCCCTAAAATACGATTTTACTATTTTTACGATGATGTATGTATGTATGTATCTATGTATGGATGGATGTATGTGTGTGTGACAATTTTCCGAACGCATAACTCCAATACCACCTTTCCAAAAATTATATTTTTTGCGTATTCCTTTTCTTTAGATCCATATGAAGAGCTGATTAGATTTTGGTTATAATTGCTCAACCTGAAGTACCCTAATTTGGAGAATTTAACAGTTTTTCTTGAAAAAATGCTGTTAAATATCACTCTTTCACCTTTAATGTCATTATAAATATTAAAGAATATTTTATTCTCTATTCGATTTGATTACATTTTATACTTTATATTCAACGGATATAGAGTTAACTAAATTATAAAGAAATTAAATTTCACAAAGCAACCAGCTGTACTATAAACATGGAAATATCTACTACAGTGTATTCAAAAAAATCCTAACTCGGAATAGGCTATGAACAGTGAAACGTATATCTGATCATTGTTTAATTCAAAAGTCAAGTTGTCAAAATTTATCTTAAAATGTAATTTTAAGGAGAAAAACAATAAAGTAGGATACGGTATATTCACATTCACCGTTTTCTAATTTGTTTCCATTTCTAAAATAAGATTCAAGAAGAAAAGCTTTGATTTCTTTAGATAACATTTTTGACAATATCTCATGTCAAATTGACATTTAATTATATATTTTTAAATTGACATACCTTTCTTTGTTCAAAGCCTACTCCGATTTAGGATTTTTTTAACACACTATATTAAGATAATTCTGATTGACAAATGTCAGTGTCAAGTGTAATTTACGTAGTATGTTTGTTTTATAATTTTACTGGAAATATATAGAATTTCTTACAAAAAAAATTCTGTATGAAATACATAGAACTGACTGAAGGTAATGTATCTACTGGAAATATGGAATCATTTGCAAAAAACTTTCTGCGTGGAATTTGTACAAAATACATAGAACTAAAGGAAGATATAATGTACTGTCCACAGCAGATTATATAACTCTTTTAGAGTTCATCCGAGGAAAAAAAAGCAAAAATCCAAAAAATTACGAGCTTTAATTTTGTATTGTTGTAAAATTTTGATATGGACCACAGGTTTCCGAATGGCAAAAACCTAAATATGTCCCCATTTTTCCCAATTGGCGGGAGATTCACATGCTCTGTTTCCGAAAACTCTTGATATGTTATTCAACGCATTTTTCTGTACAGGCTTCCGTAAAAAAGCTTTTGTTACAATTTATTTTATATTAAATCGTTATACATTCCCTGAACTATTATAGATTTAACATCCAAGGAGTTGCGTTTAATTTTGTTTTATGTGGCTATTTTTTCATTCTTTCCAACCTTTTCTCAAGATCACATTATTGCGAAATTAGATTAGTAGTTAAAAAACTCCACTTGTATTTAGCTGTTCGTGATATTTTATTTTTGCCGCAACACCTACTGGGAATATCAAATGGCTATCATTTATTCGAATCTGAACTTTTCCCTGTGAATTGTTGTTGTCAATATAAATAAACATGTGTTTAGCACTTGGAACACGGCGTGCGACGTTCTTTACTTCACACCCACATCGGTACAGAGTGCAAATTACACGCGCGCAATATGCAATTGTAATTTGTAATGAGAGAAGTGAAGTGACGGTGACGCCAAACGGGTGATTCATTCCAACAAGAGCGTTTAGAGAAACGCGATAGCTTTTACACGACTCTGTAACATACTCGTAGAACTGATTTCAGTTGCTTAACAATTGCTAGGGAAATTAATGACATTAAAGAAAAATTAATTAGGTTTCGTAAAAGGAAAAGTACAAAGAGAATTGTAACATTTAAAGCAGAAAAGTTGTTTTAACTTACATTAAGAAAAAAGCAACAGGAGTTGACATAGCACAAGTATTTTTTAATTTAATTCTGAATTCAGTGATATAATATTTTTTACCTTCCGTCACCTTTAGGTAAGGAAGGTATTGTCTTTGGTCAAAAAATTCGATAGTGAGTTTTTGATGAATAAGCACGTTTTATGGTCCCTAGAATACAATTTTACTATTTTTACGATGATGTCTGTATGTGTGTGTGTATGTGTGTGTGTGTGTGTTGTGTTGTGTTGTGTTGTGTTGTGTTGTGTGTGTGTGTGTGTGTGTGTGTGTGTGTGTGTGTGTGTGTGTGTGTGTGTGTGTGTATGTGTGTGTGTATGTGTGTGTGTGTGACATCTTTCAATCAGAATTTTCTTAATATAGTAGCTGTTTCCATAGCTATGGCTACTTTATGAAATTTAATTTCTGTATAATTTTTTAACTCTATATCCATTTAATATTAAGTATAAAATGCAGTCAAATCGAATAGAGAATAAAATATTCTTTAATATTTATAATAACATTAAATGTGAAAATATGATATTTAACATAGTTTTTTCAAGAAAAACTGTTAAAATCTTCAAATGAGGGTACTTCCGGTTGATCAATTGTAACCAAAATTTAATCAGCTCTTCATATGGATGTAAAGAAGAGGAATACGAAAGAATTATAATTTTTGGAAATGTAATATTAGAGTTATCGCATTAGAAAATTTTGTCACATACATACACACACACACACACACACACACACACACACACATAAACACACACACACACACACACACACACACACACACACACACACACACACACACGCACGGACATCATCGTAAAAATGTTATAATCGAATTCTAGGGACCTTAAAACGTGCTTATTCACTAAAATCTGGATATGCGATTTTTTGCATGAATTCAATACCTCTCTTAGCGAGAGGTAATATATGTTCTTATTGAAAATAAAAAAGTTAAGTCTTGTATTTTGGGAACCACTGGTCCAAAAAAATAATTTTTCTTTTCTTTAAATTTTTCTTGTGATATAGAAATTGTTAGCCCATTTAACCGTCTTTGTAGCTCTTACAGTTCTCGAGATAGCAATGGTGGCCCATTTAAAATGAACACCCTGTATAAGACAATAAATCATTACTTGAATTATGTAATAAAAGAAAATATCGCTACCCATATTTCTTACAAATACTTCCTTTTGAAGAAATACGGTCCGTTACTAGCCAGCAATTAAACCATAGTTATTGTACATAAATGAAGTAACTAAGTTTTTCTCCGTGTGGGAAGGAATGGCCACTGATCTAGCAAGTAACAAGTAACGTGGCTTGGACATTACCTGCACATGATCAGCAGTAACTCCAGCTCTTTAGTTACACTTCACAATGAACCAAGTAATTAACAGCGGAGAATAGAAGGAACAAAGAAGTGCTTAACACTAGCCACGGATAGCTTTGATCTTGCGCGGACTTTTTTCTGGCGCCCAAGACGCGCGAGTATTGTCAATGTGGGAATTCGTTAGAGTTAGAGAAGAAAGGAACTTTTTATGACGATGACATTTTACTCATTTCTTAATAAGAACAACAATAATCATCTACGACTATGACATTTACTTCCGTGATTATATGCTACATTACGAATGCAAAGTGTTGACCGCGTCACCGGAACTTAGGACTTTAAGGCCCAGTTTTGCCATTGTTAATTAAAATTTAAGTAATAGTTAACTAAGAGTTATATATTTTATCTGTTTTAAAAGTAGTAGTTAACCACAAAAGTGCTAATTAGGTACGTTCTATCGGTGTCAGAAATCTTTCTACTTCTTCTACTATGACCTCAGTGATCGTTCTTTTGCGTCAAAAAAATATGAATATTCCTACGAATCATTCCAACTTCAGAGCTGAAAGCGCTGGTAGGAAGATATATAGAGAGGAGATAAATTCAAAAATTTACTATAGGTGACTGTCGCGCGTTCCTTTCTGTTACATTTGTGAATGCTCAGATTAGACTGTGCTCAACAAAATACCTCCTTTACATTTTTATTATTTAATATATTTTTATATAATTATAATCTCTGTAATATTTGCATAACATCATTTTGAAGATCCAAAATAAATATACAAAGTTATCTTTAGTTGTTAACTAACAATAACACATAACCACTGCCACTGTTCTATTGTATTTATTTTTTACTTGACAGTTATTTGCTACTGAGCATTCTATTGCTTTAAGAATATTCTTATTCTAGTAGGAATATTTCTGACAACGATAGAACGTACCTATTACTGTGAATAATACCTACTATGTTAGTTAAGTTGCAATTATTCAAGTGACAGGAATGTGACAAGTGACACGTTACTAAAATTGATTGGGATTTTGATGCCTTTGACGATCATAGCGAAATTTTATTAAGACGTCCTAAAACTTATTGTTGGAGAGGTTTAGTAAATAAATAAATAAATAAATATAAATATATCATCACGGCTTATTACCCATTGCATTGTTGAGAGGTTTAGTACCAATTAAATATTTCATTTCCATGCTAATATTTGTTATTTTCGCAAAATCTGGGGGTCCTCCGCCAGTTCGTAGCATAGGGCACGAACAGTCATATGACTTTGTTGGCCTAGACAAGCATAGATATGGGGGCTTGTGTCAGAATGACAGCTAGTAATTATGTCAAATATCATATTTTTTCAATCCAAATTTCATGATTTACCAATTGCATGTGGTTTATTTTCCTCGACAAGAAAATTCCACACTTCTGGTGACAAATCTGCTTATATTTACTTATGCTGAAAACTGTATTAAAGGTGGATTTATGACCTATTTTTTATTTTATTTTTTCCTTTTCTTTTACTTTATAAAAGTTAAATATGTGTTAGTATATGTACTGCTTTATGTGCACACTTTTAATTTTACTTTAAGACCTTAAGTTGACCAACTTTCAACTTAAGACCGTTAAAGTAAACGAATATCACAACAGCGCATGAGCTTCACTTCACAAACGTCAGCGTGTTGTGTATTTGTTTTTGTTTGTAGGTTTTAGGTTATGCAAACAAAAATTCAGTAAAGAGCAAGATTGTATATTATAAGATTTAATTCATAAATATCCCTACTTATATGATAAAACAGATATTTTATTCAAGGATAAAGTGGCCAAAATAAATGTTTGGAAAAGTATAGCGTCTGTATTAAATGAAACTGGTTAGTATATTTACTTACTCTGTAATAATATTTTTGTATACACAAATTATTACATTCTTGTCCATTTTAACAGGATATATTTATCTATTTACATTTGCGCCTATATGCCAGAAAAATTACATCTGCGTATGTGTATTCAATGCTTTAAAGTAGCCAGATAAAGTACCAAACTTAAAGTAAAGGTAAAAGCGAAAAGAAAAAAAGTAAAATAAAAAGTAGACTGCATAAATCCACCTAGTCCACTTCCATATAACTATGGTTATATTTACTATTTTCTTTTTAAAAAACTTGTATTTGAAATGATTGGTTCTTTGACAGTGACATTTATCTGTTAGTTGCAAACATTTAAAATATGAACTGTGTAATCAAGGGGTTGTGTTTGTTTTATGCGTAGGCTCTGGGGTGTAAATTATAGATAATTTTATAAATTTATCCATAAAATATATAGAAAATCTATTAATGCAAACCTGTAGAAAATTTAATTGTCTTTAAGTAAAGTGCCATTTCCGGTTATCTTATTTACACCAAAATCTAATGGCTTCTTTCGATATTAGATTAAGGTAGAAATATAAGGTTTAAAAATTTTCTGAATGATAATATTTAAGTTAGAGCGTAAACGGGATCCACACAAACACACATACACACAGACATCATCGTGAAAATGTTAAAATTGGATTCTAGGTACCTTAAAACGTGGTCATTTACCAAAATCTCGAATTGCGATTTTTAGCACGATCCCTATACCTCCCTTACCAAGGGTAACGGGAGGTAAAAATGGAAATAAATTGATAACAAAAGCATTTTTTTTTTATTTGAAATAATCAAATAAAATACTTTGGACTTGGTTGTTTTTGCTCTTCAATTAAAAATCGGCGAATGGCAATATTCTTTTGCTTCCTGTTACAAGATTAATTCTGACAACTTGACTTTTGAATTGAATAATGATCAGACATACGTTTATCGGTTCATAACCTACTCCGATTTAAGTTTTTTTTAACTCACTGTATAAGTTTAACGTGGAATTAAGTGCGTATATTGCCTCTCCTGTAACTTTTAAAACAAAACTATAAGAATAAAAAGTTGTTTAGAATTAAATTCTACATTACACAAGATTAAATTCAATGTAACATCACAACTGCACCATGAGATATTTAAAATATAAAATGTTACAATTTCGTCAAGAATCAGACGGCCATGGAAATAAAACAATGGCTCGTACCACATGCCTTTTTTAACTAAAACGCTGTCATATTTAATTATACTCTTATGTTTAAAGAACGAATTTTTAATAATATTTGTTTGAATACAAACTATGTTCTGCTTTAAAGTCTTATTTTGATAATGTTTATTATTAGTATTAAATAATGAAACTTGACATTTCTTAAAACAGCGTTGAAGTTAAAACAATGTTTGTGGTACCAGCGAATATATCAAGACCCTAATTGAATCTAAAATTATATTTAATTAAAAATTATATCCGCGATTGCCTTCACTAAATGAGTCACTTGTGATTTCTACTGCAATCTACTTAGAAATTCAGTAGAGTTTCACAATAGCTTGATTCTACATAGGGAATACGGTATTTAGAAATGCAGTATGCACGTCTTAGCTGTTAAGAGTGGAATTAGAGTGAATGCAAGTTGGTAATGATTCTGAAAAGGAAAGGCAGTTTGTGTGGGGGTGGTGTCACTTATAGCAGTGAGTGGCTACTGTACCGCCTACTAGTGGAAACGTAGATAACTTTCTAAGGAAAGAAAATGCAGGCAGAAATTGTTTGTTTAAACTCGAGAATTGGAAAATATTGCAAACAAATATTTTTATAACTAATACAAGTGTGAAATATAATTTTTTACCACCGGGAATATAAATCGATATCTCTGCTGTCAAAATCATGACAGGCATAAAACATTTTACCTAGGTATAGGGAGAACATATTGTCAAAAATAAACCCTAAGAATTTTATGTTTCTCGTATTAGGACAGTTCCATTGTTTACTATAGGTTAGCCTGCATCGCACAACCTCTCAAGATTTCGTTGGTTAAAAGTTGAGAACAGGTGTAGAAATTAAAATTAATCTTCTGAAGAACTGTTTCTATTCAGTATATGAATATCTTCAATAAACTAAAGATTCTTTACCGTCTGTAATATTTATTTAAGTAATCTGTTTAATATATATTTTTATTATATTAATTTACTTAGGTGTATTTCATATTTAGTTATTTTTTTACCTCCCGTCATACCGTAGGTAAGGGAGGTAATGTTACCAGTCCAAAAGTTCGATGGTGAGTTTTCAGTAAATAAGTACGAATTAGGGTCCCCACAACACGTTTTACTATTTTTACGATGATGTCTGTGTGCGTGTGCCTGTGTGTGTGTGTGTGTGTGTGTGTGTGTGTGTGTGTGTGTGTGTGTGCGCGTGTGTGTGTGTGTATGTGTGTGTGTGTGTGTGTGTGTGTGTGTGTAACGATTTTTTTCGTCCACAATAACTCTTATAACAAACTTCCAAATATATCTATTTACCGTATTTAAGCTTTCTGCATTCATATAACGAGTTGATTAGTTTTTGGGTAAAATTGGAAAACCAGAAGTGATAATTTACTTGAAGCCCATATGAGTTTTTAATGAAAAACTATATTAAAATATAATCCAAAACTTTTCAATTTTAGTATTTAAGACTTTTATATCAAGGGGAACAACATATTCAACCAGGGGTAGGATTCTGTAACTCGTCCTTTATCAAACGGTACCGTTATCACTATAGCAACTTTTTTTTTTATAAGATGATTGGCATACTTACGTCATAGTTGTCAAATAAAATGTCATTTTCTATGTAACCATAGTGATAACAGTACCGTTTGATAACGGACGAGTTACAGAATCCTACCCCAGAAGTGATACTTTACTTGAAGCTCTGAACAGATTTTCGTGAAAAATATATAATGATATACTCCAAAATTTGTCAAATTTAGTATTAAGACTTTTGTATGAAGGGGAACAACATATTAGATTTTGGCTAAAATTGATAATCCGGAAGTAATACTTTACTTCAAGATCAGAACAGATTTTCGCGAAAAATATATGATATATTCCAAAACTTGTCAAATTTAGTATTTAAGACTTTTATAAGAAGGGAAGCAACGTATTAGATTTTGAAAACAATTGATAAACCGGAAGTGATACTTTATTTGAAGCTCTGAACATATTTTCGTGAAAAATAAAATGATAAAATCCAAAACTTTTCAAATTTGGTATTTAAGATTTTTATATTAATGAGAACGACATCTTAGACGTTTTCTAAAATTGATAAACCGGAAGTACTACTTATTTACAGGAAGCTATAAACAGATTTTCTTGAAAAAATATATTTAAACATGATCCAAAACTTCTTAAATTTGGTATTTACAACTGGTGTATAATCTGAAACAAAATAAGATTTTGACTATTCCTATATGATAAATCGGAAGTGGTACTTTTTGCTAAAAATAATAAAATATAAATTTGAGATCGTAACAGATTTTCGTGGAAAAACATAAAAAAATATAATCTAAAATTTGGTATTATAGACTGTTCTATTTATTGGAACAACAAATTAGACTTTGTTTACAAACGATCAACCGGAAGTGATACTTTAGTTAAAGCTCATTGTTATTTCAAACATGGAATTGACGGAAGGTTATGTGTTGGCCACATCAGATTTTTACCTTCCGGCACCTTTAGGTAAGGAAGGTATTGTCTTTGGTCAAAAATTTCGGTGGTGAGTTTTTAATGATTAAGCACTTTTTAAGGTCCCTAGAATACGATTTTACTATTTTTACGATGATGTCTGTATGTGTGTGTGTGTGTGTATGTATGTATGTGTGTCTGTGTGTGTGTATGTGTGTATGTGTGTAACAAAATTTTCGTCTACGATAACTCTAAAACTACAATTCCAAAAATTATAATTCTTTCGTATTCCTCTTCGTCTATATGAAGAGCTGATTAGATTTTGGTTATAATTGGTCAACCGGAAGTACCCTCATTTGCGGATTTTAACAGTTTTTCTTGAAAAAATTATGTTAAATATATTTTTTTCACATTTGATGTTATTATAAATATTAAAGAATATTTTATTCTCTATACGATTTGACTGCTTTTTATACTTAATATTAAATGGATATAGAGTTAAAAAATTATAAAGAAATTAATGGGTCGATGCTGTTCACATCTGTAAGACTTACAGATCTGTAAATTAGTAAAAATCTGACAAAAACGCATCTATTTTTGTTGATTAATATAAAATTATACATAAGAGTGCAGTTTTCGTTGCGATTTTGTTCATTATTTACAAATTTACAGATCTGTAAGATTTACAGATGTGATCAGAATCGACCCATAAATTTCATAAAGTAGCCATAGCTATGGAAACAGCTACTATATTAAGAAAATTCTGATTGAAAGATGTCAGTGTCAAGTGAAATTGACATAGTGTGTTTCTCTTATAATTTTACTGGAAATATAGGATCTTTTGTTTGTATAAAATACATACAACTGCTTTAAGGTAATGTACAAGAAATAATAATAATAAATCTCTTATTTCTGCAGATACATTACACCGTATATAGAAAACGTCACAAAATAATAATTTTCTGTATGAAATTTGCATAAAATACATGTAACTGCCGGAAGGTAATGTACAAGAAATAGAATATTTAATTTAGCAAGGAACTTTTCGTATGAAATTTGTACAAAATACATAGAACTGACGGAAGGTAATGTGCTGGCCACATCAGATTTTTTTTAATTCGTCTAGTTATTAAATAGCCTATAATTATATTTTTATACTTATACCTGAATCACTTTAATAAAAATTCTTTTCTTCCTTCTTTCTCTGGCGTGTTATAAATATAATAAAATACCTCCGTCCGATTACAAGCTCGATCTAATTTATGATTCTCTCCATGGCTGGTTCTGGTTACAAAACCCTGGTGATATTGGCTGCGCTGCGGCTTGACTATTCAATATTCAATCGCAGGCACACATCTAGAGAGCGCGCGCGCGCGTGCTTCATAACAAAACAGACCCAGATGCTGTCACTCGCCAACTCCAACCTCCATTCATTCCCAACTTATCAATCATAACAGATAACACACAACGAGTTGAACTATATTTTTAATTAAGTTGTCCGAGATTGTTAAAATATTCAATGCGCACTGAATCAATCAAGAAAAAGATACGGTGTAGTAATTTAATAGACAAAAATTTACATAGCTGGTGTAGTATTTGAGGAAGAGACTTGCTCGAATTAGATTTCAACAAAACTGATTACACTACGAAAAATAAAATAAGGAGAATTTTTATTTGTTTCAAAAAGCAATACATTTTTAGGAAAAAGTAATTCCAAATGTTCAGAACAAATAGGAAACAGAAAGTATTTAATTGAGTATGAAAAATAATTCATAACACTTACCCTACTGCTTGTCACTCAAATTTGTATTTTGGAAATAAAAGTATATGCTCTCCTAAATATTTAATTTAAATAAGAAACAGAAAGTATTTAACTGAGTGTGCCTAAAGTTTAAAAATAATGTATTATTCTTCCCCTACTGTTTGTCACTCAAATTTGTATTCTGGAATAAAAGTATATGGTCTCCTAAATATTTAGTTCAAATAAGAAACAGAAAGTATTTAATTGAATGTACATACAGGTGAAAAATAATGTATTACTCTTCCCCTATTGTTTCTCATTCAAATTTGTATTCTGGAATAAAAGTATATGGTCTCCTAAATATTCACTTCAAATATGAAACAGAAAATATTTAACTGAGTGTACCTAAAGATGAAAAATAATGTATTACTCTTCCCCTACTGCTTGTCACTCAAATTTTTATTCTGGAAATAAAAGTATATGGTCTCCTAAATATTCAGTTCAATTAAGAAACAGAAAGTATTTAACTGAGTGTACCTAAAGATGAAAAATAATGTATTACTCTTCCCCTATTGCTTGTCACTCAAATCTGTATTCTGGAAATAAAAGTCTATGGTCTCCGATATATTCAATTCAAATAAGAAACAGAAAGTCATTAACTGAGTGCACCTAAAGTTGAAAAATAATGTATTACTTTTCCCCTACTGCTTGTCATTCAAATTTGTATTCTGGAAATAAAAGTATATGGTCTCGTAAATATTCAGTTCAAATAAGAAACAGAAAGTATTTAACTGAGTTTACGTAAAGATGAAAAGTAATGTATCACTCTTCCCCTACTGCTTGTCACTCAAATTTGTATTGGGAAATAATAATCTCCTAAGTATTCAGTTCAAATAAGAAACAAAAAGTACTTAACTGAGTATACATAGCTCACCTCAGTTGCCTCACTAATTTTGACCGTTCTTTTTGTTGTAACTGAAGTGAGATAAAGTGAGACCTAAGTAAGTAGAGTTCCTTCCCCCTTCCCTATTCTTAATCATCTCAGGAGGTTATGCTTGTTGAGTTTTTAACAGGGATTTGTTAACTTGGATGGAGCAAGTGAATCTTCGCATGTACCCGGCCAGATCGACAGAGAGAGTGATACACAATTCCGATTTGTTGTCTTTATTTCCGTTAGTTGTCATTCGTTTGTCTCAGAGGTGTGACAGTTTTTAGGTTATTCTTGTTATCGTCAACGAAATTTAATTATTTAATTGTCAAATTTATATTCTTAAATGTGTTCTAATTTGGTATCGTATTCGTATTTATTTCACGTTTCACGATTAAATATATTTTAAATAAAAAAATTGACTTGAATCTGACAGATGTGAATTTGACAGTGATGTGAATATCAAATTCACTTGTCCAAAGTGGAATTATCTATTTCCTTATTCTTACTCACACTTCCCATGTTCTCTCTTAATCTGGCCGGGTACACAAGAAATACATGTATCGGAATACGCTTGCTCTATTCGGGTAGTTAACAAATCCCTGGTTTTTAATCTCAGATGAACGGTGGGGATGAATGTTTTGCTGTCACTGGCTGCCACATACAATTAGTCTGGTTATTGAAAAGGTTATTTGTTTATTTCTCGAATAATAATAGCTGTATTTTTTTTGATCCAATTGAAACTCAGCTCAGTACGTAACTGAGTTGAGATGAAGTGAATTGTGGTGTGCAAAAAGAATAAGTTTAATTCCATTTTATCACTTCCTTCTTTACCGATAGTATTTGCTGTAACAGTTGTCAAAATTATTGACTTATATTCTGATCTATGATACTATTTAAAAAAGAAAAATGAATAATGTTGAAAATATATAACTGTAAGTATATCTAATATGTGAATATAAAATTAGTTGTATTATATAAACTTAAAATGCAAACTGAGTGTTTCAAATCACTTTGAGTTTTGTAAACTGGTAGTGTAGCATCGGGAAGGGGGAAGTGAGTTTACTCAGAACATCTCAGATCAGTTGTATCAAAAAGAATAACGATTTCCTGAGTTTATCTGAAGTGATCTGAGACGAGCTGCGATTTTGTCCAAAAAGAATACAGCTATAATTACAGGTTATTTAAGGAAAATGACCGATAATATTAAAGATATTGTGCTGGAGTTTAAGTAATGATTATTTAAAATTTATTATAATGTTTTAAATTTAATTTTAGGAGCAATTTTTAAATGATGATATGATGAGTGATATGAACAATTTGTTATTTTCGTCAAGTTCAGCGGACAGTACTTCGGATTTTGTAACAGACAATTCTACGAAATTTGTTGTCGTTCTTTTTACTTCACAAAAATCTCAACTCTGCTCATGTTAAACTCATCTCACTTTGAGCTGAGGTGGGTTGAAGCAAATGTTAAAAAAATCTCTTTATATTCAAAACTGTGCACAAAAATTACGGTAATATAAATTCAAAATTGTGTATAAACATTATTGAATCTTCTGTTTTTTATAACAAAATACTGTTCTTCTCTTTCTTACTGACATTCTCCTTGGTGAAATCTTGTCCAAAATTAATTTGTTAGGTTTCTTTGTGGTGTAACTCCTATCTTGATGACATGTTGATTGTCCGGTAGTAAACATTTGAGCTCGCTTTTGAGTGTAATTGTTGGGCAGGTGTTTGATTTGAGCGCGTGCTATCATTAGAGTTGCGCAACTCTTTATTCTCGCCGGTCGAATAGAAATTTTGTTTGGTTTCGAAGCTTTTAACACATGTCAAAACTGATGATAATAACCAGTCATTTTGCTTTCGACGGAAACACCACAAATTACAGATACTAACATCTAGAAGTCAGTGAGTATGTGATTGGATAATCTGCCACTATTGTGTGCATTTTGATATATAATTGTCTGTCACATAACACGAATTTTGCAATAGATTAAATCGTATTTTATTCATATTTCAATATTTTTTTCTCTAGTTTACCGTAAGTAAAAGATGTAATCATTTAGCTTCCATCAAAATATTAAGTAAAAGGATTACGTGGCTGAGTGTGATGTGACCTGGAGACGTGATCCGTAGCACATCACTGACTAGGTGGTGACTCGAATAATTATAACATAAGAAAATAGGCTACTTGCGTGGTACTGGAAATCTGATATCTATCACTAAATACCTAAAGTAAAGTTAAAAACGTATATAAAAATATAAATTTTATTTTAAAAAAATTATGTTTTTTAATAAATTAAGAAAGAAGATTTTCTTTGACGTCATTATTTTAAACTGGAGAAAGGGATGCATATTTAAAAATGTAACCTGTAGATGGCGAGCGAATGCGACTTTTATTTGATTTTGATATTAGTTAATTTTTTGTCACTGTCTCTCTTCTTTATTATTTACAATTTGCTTGGTTTCTTTTACTTTTATTACGTATTTCGATTTGTTAAGCAGGATTTTGACTTAGCTTAAACTCGTACAAGATTAAATTAAAATGACAAACGAAAATATTAGCCTCCAAACTATTATTCAAACGTCAAACAGATGATCTGTCATGTTTAAATTACCCGTACATGCCGTTGCTATTGGACGTACTGATGTTATTGCTTTACGGCCATACATTGGTTTGGCATAATTCTACGTCATACATGGCGGTAATTTAAACATTAAAATCGCATTAATTTTTTTCTGGCCAATTAATGAAAATTATACCAAAAGAAAAAATATAGGTAGCAAGTTTTTATCGTCTCTTCAAAAATATTAAATAAAAAAATGGCACACAAGTAGCCCATTATGTAGTCTGCGCAGCGTGATATTGTGATAGTGACATTTTAGTGATTTTTGTTACGTCAAATTTTAGATCT
Organism: Harpalus rubripes; assembly: GCA_963082715.1. Taxonomy (NCBI): domain Eukaryota; kingdom Metazoa; phylum Arthropoda; class Insecta; order Coleoptera; family Carabidae; genus Harpalus; species Harpalus rubripes. The sequence continues at coordinate 75,139,470 of OY720450.1, forward strand.
TGTAAAAATAAAGAATATGCACAATTTGTAACCATATACTGTATTATAAAATTTTTTTTAGATATTTTAGAACTCTTACTTTTCATAAAAAAAATATTAAAAGATAAAAAAATTTATATGACTTCTAGGTATTGTATGCCTATAGCGAATGAAAGTTGACGTTTAGATAATTTAATAGATGTGGTTTCTTTTGAAAACATTTCCCTTAATGTATTCCGTTACAGAAGATTAGAATTGTACTCAATACCAGGAGGCATTTAAAATGACCTTAGCAACAGGATTCAGGGATGTATTTAAAAAATTTAATACCTCAAATTCTAGTTCGTTCGTCTCAGGTGTGAGCTACCCTCGAGTCGGAATTACTGAAGAGTTTAAAGATCAAAATATTTTGTTATAATCAACATAAATGAAACATGTTTAAAATATTTTAAACGCACCCCTGTTTTGATATTCAGTTATCCTAGTCGGCCATCTATTTTCAGCCAGACATAGTAATGTATTTCTGTGCTTTCCTAGTCCAGTATTTAAATGGGTTCATACCTGAATATTTCGTACAATTCTATTCTTCTCTAGGGTTTCAAAAGAAACCACATCTATAAAATAATTTAAACGTCAACTTTCATTCGCTAGTTATACCATACTAAACAAGACTGCTGGCGGTAGCACTTTGGTTTTAAATTGTGCGTAGACAGATTGGATGTACGTATAGTCTATCATAAAACACTATCGGCTTCGCCGAGTTTAGCCTAGTACCATACTAAATTTTAAAAGATATTGTTCTTTAAAGTGCCTCAAATGTGAAAATATGATGAAATATCCATTAGATTTTTTACAATTAATTATTGAAATTTCTGTAATATTTTGAAATTGTCACGTGATCTGAAACAGAATGTGACGTCAGAGCACACAGTTTAATATGTGACAAACTATCGCCTACTTTTATTTATATAAATAACGTAAACTGTTTTCCTATTAGCTACGTATGACGTACTACATGCTAGGACATCACAAGAGTGGGGGGTTGTTTTTCATGACTATTTATGGCGCCAGTCTTGTTATTTAATTATTTACGAAAATAACAATAAATTATTATTTAAAATACTTTTTTAAAAATGTAAAAAATAAAATAAACTTTTATCAGAAAAAAAATTTTACTTCCATATTCATTCAAAAGGCTAATTTCCGATCAAGTACAAAGTTGGTGTAAGTTTGTAGCTACCAACTACCAGCTACCATCTATACCTGCCGATCACTCTATTTTCCAATTAACAGAACCGAAAAATATTGATCGTCCGCCTTGGCGTATTAAATTTCGCCGCATGGCATGATGTAATAAATAACGTATTATTGCCGCAGTCTTGGTGCTACAGTTTCGAAGGCGTTTTTAATGACCAGGCCCCGAGCCCCTGGGTACTACAGCTGCGCCCCAATATCATTTCATCCTGTACTAATTCATCCAATTATCAAAAAATACAAATTTATTAGTTTTATCACATTTTAAAAGCAAAATAAAATAGGTTACTTGCGTGGAACTGAAAATCGAATATCTATCACTAAATACCTAAAGTAAAGTTGAAAACGTATATAAAAATATAAATTTTATTAATAAATTAAGAAAGAAGATTTTCTTTGACGTCATTATTTTGACCTGGAGAAAGGGATGCATATTTAAAAATGTAACCTGTAGATGGCGAGCGAGTGCAAGTTTTAATTTCATTTTGACATTAGTTCATTTTTCTGTCACTGTCTCTCTTCTTTATTATTTAAAATTTGCGTGGTTTCTGTTACTTTTATTACGTATTTCGATTTGTTAAGCAGGCTTTTGAAGTATTTTAACTTAGCTTATACTCGTACAAGATTAAAATGACAAACAAAAATATTAACCTCCAAACTATTATTCAAACGTCAAACAGATAATCTGTCATGTTTAAATTACCGCACATGCCGTTGCTATTGGACGTACCGATGTTTTTGCTTTACGGCCATTCATTGATTTGGTGTAATACTACGTCATACATGGCGGTAATTTAAATATTAAATTTTCATTAATTGTTTTCTGGCCAATTAATGAAAATTTTGCCAAAAGAAAAAATATGGGTAGCAAGTTTTTATCGTCTTTTAAAAAATATTAAATAAAAAATCTGATGTGGCTAACACATCACCTCTCGCCAGATATTTTACCTGGCTGTACGCATAAAACAAAACATATTTTTAAATACAAATACATATATTCATGTCTCACTGCAAAATAATTCTCACATATATATTTGCAAAATCTATGGGATATTTTAATATAAATTATGTACAATACATACATTTTCTTTATATTTAATATCCTGAAATTTTCTTTTTCTACTTTCCTTTTCTTTTCTTTATATTCGTCATTTTTTCGCAAATTCCTTTTATATTATTTTTTACGTATATTCGTTTGCGTTGTTGACTTTTTTTATTTTCATAATCTTCATAATGATGTACAAATATTTTTGACAGTGGCATACAAATATTTTTGACAGTGACATTTATATGTCAATTAAAAACATTTGAATTTCTTGCCTTGAAGTAGTTTCATCTGAAATTTTTTACATCAATTTATTTTATATGCATTTCTTTATCTCTAAATCTATAGAATATATAATAATGAATTTATATTTATCGAGTAAAGAATTTAACGTTCTTTAACATAAGTATATACATAAATTTTCGATAAATAATATTTAGATGATTTTTTTTCTTGTAACTACTACTTCCGGTTGTCAAATTGTTACCAAAACTTAATCAACTCTTTCCATTATTGTTAGATTAAGGAATGCGTAGTTAAAAACGTCTTAAGTCTTATAGTTATTTGAGAAATCGTGGATCCAACATCCACACATCCACACACACACACACATACGGACATCATCGTAAAAATGTTATAATCGGATTCTAGGGACCTTAAAACGTGCTTATTCACTAAAATCTGGGTATGCGATTTTTAGCATGAATTCAATACCTTCCTTAGCGAGAGGTAAAAAATGACACGTAAGTAGCCCATTGGAGATCATATTTTATAATCATTAATTTCAGAGTGAGATACTCAAGAAATACTCGGGAAAATTAATATTCTCCGCTACGCGTCGAGCTTTAAACATTCCCCTGTGCTACAATCTTTTGATTATGCCCTTAATACACAAATAACTATTAAATTAACAATGGAGAGATTTAAATAAAATATATGAAATATGAATTAAAGTGTTGTATTTTTATGATTAACAAGAAATGAACGTCACTAGCACAAAATAAATTTAAATTAATATAATAGTAACACTTCAGAAAAATAATTTTCTCATGTTAGGTACTCGTTTGATGCCGGGATAATCCAGCATGGTACGATCCGCTCGGCTCTGCTTATTGGCCCGTAGGCCCGCAACGAATTAGCCCATGAAAACTGATAAATAGGTGACAGGTATTTGTAATGGTAGCATACGAAATTAAAATAAATAACCTGCTTCTATTCCGACCACTGCTGCCAGCAACAGCAATGGACCTTGAACGTTCCGCTTAGGCTCAGCGTATCACTCTAACATCCATGACAATTCAATATTTTCTTTATGATTTGCTGGGAGCCAAACGCAACTTGATGTAATTATTTCAATGGAATTCAATCTCCTTTTCTACGTAGCCGAAATGTGTGGGATGATTTAGAATCAAGTAGATTGACGAAGACTTTGAATTGGATAGGACTTTATTAAAATTATAATCATAGGTTATATGCGAAATATTATACATATATAATTATCCCCCAAGTTCTCAAAACCGAAACATCAGATTTCTAAGAATAAATGCAATATATGACTGAGAATTCGAAAAATTGTTGACACCTAATCTACGCCACTGTGGGGAAAATTGCCAAAATTTATGAGCCCTAAATATTAAAAATTAAGCCGGTTTACATTTTCAAAAAACTATAAAATCTGCACAAATGGTTAGCAATTTTTTCAGGTACTTTAAAAACAGACTTAAATGACTGGTGATAATAGTGTGGCGTAGCTAGAACTTTTGCCGCCCGGGGCGGTCCATGGGTTTGCCACTCCTCTCAATACCCCAAAAATACTAGAAAAAGTTAGAGTAAAATTGAATATGAAATTTTATTAGTATTGCTATTATTTGTAGTGATAGCTATGGAATTGAAATAAAATTACAAACAAATGCATATTGTTTGAATAGTCAGAAATTCTGTTTTCAAATATGGATGTAGAACACTAAACAGATTTTATTTTTATATTATATAGTATTGTTATTATTTTCACATTTTGTAACCTATAAAATCAAATTTCAGACAGTTCGAACAATATGTTTTTCTTAGTTATTTTATTTCAATACCATGGCTAGCACCACAAATGAGTTATATTTATAAAATTTCAAATTCATTTTCACAACGTTACAAAACGTGCAAAATAAAATTTGTATAGTGATTTAGGTGTAGAATTTTTTCATCTGCAACCTTTATTTGAAACATTTTTGTAAGAAGTTAATGAGTAGGTATAAGTAACTCTGTAACTACAGCAAAATTTAAAAAATACATTATATTCCCTACATAAAAGATTTCAAGTTCACAAGTTCACAACTGGTATTTTTTACTTTTAAGTATAGTTTTTAACAACTAATTATTATTTAAGTAATAAAAAGTGCCACCCCCAAAAAAGTGCTGCCCGGTGAGGACCGCCCCCTCCGCCCCCCACTAGCTACGCCACTGGTTTCGACCGGAATTTTAAGGCTCATCTTCTAATCCACATTTAGCTTTTACCGAAACCTTGTTCCTTTGGTACAATGGAAAGTATCTTCGTAAAAATCCAGTGCACTTAGTAAAAATGTGCCTAATAGCATTAAAGCTGGTATTACTAATAAAATCAATCTAACGCAATATTGCGTTACGCGGTTATTCAAATGTATGTAACTGACAGATAAATGTCACTGTCAAAGTACTAATCATTTCAAATTAATAATAGTAAGGTTTTAAAAAAAAAATATGATGTGGCCAGCAACTTATCTTCCGTCAATTCCATGTATTTTGTACAAATTCCATACAAAAAATTTAATGCACATCCATATTTCAAGTATATTACCTTCTGTCAGTTCTTTGTATTTAGCAACGTTTTTTTTTTTTTTTGAAGAAATACTGTTTATAATCTTAAAATGAGGGTACTTCCGGTTGACCAATTATAACACATGGCTGTAAAGAAAAGGAATACGAAATAATTATAATTTTTTGAATTGTAGTATTGGAGTTATCGGATCCGAAAAAATCGTCACACACGCACGCACACATCATCGTAAAAATAGTAAAATCTTATTCCAGGGACCCTAAAACGTGCTTATTCATCAAAAACTCACCACCGAATTGTTTGACCAGAGTAAATAGAACAACAGAAGAGGAAATCAATACAGTTTCCAGCATAAGTAAATATGTAGGTATGTATTTAGATTAATAAAAATTAAAAATTCGCAAAAAAAATGAGCTAATACTCATTTTTGGATTGGTGAATTCTATTCTATCCCGGTATTTAAAATTTAATCTTCATTTTATTATCAAAAAAGGTAGTTACTTGGAATAGATTATACTACATTTTAAGAAATAGACTGCCAAAATTAGAGTAAAATTCGCTAATCCAAAAATAAGGATCAGCTTAATCTTTTTTTGTGACTCGGGCTGTAAATGGCGGGAGGTATTGTGTTGGACACACTAGATTTTAGACTTTGTTTTAAAGTTCTTGAAAGAGTAAAATAAATACAATTTTCCCTATAAAGACCGCTCTGGTTCTTGTGATATATTTTATCTAAAAACTGGTGCTCCATTTTCATTCAATTAAATGAACAAAACTACACTGTCTTAGTAAAAACCCTACCATTGTTTACGCCCTTTTTATCTCGGACATTGTTTAAAAACGTTGCACGGTATTATAATAAAGCAGAACGGCATTAATAATACATTAGCACCTCTTGTCTGCAGATACTACTAATGGATTGGAGTAATCGGTGGAAATTTTTAATTTCCCAGCCACCTTGCTCACATATTAAACGGCGTGATTTCTCCCGGGATGTAACGTAGGAGTTAAGTGTGTTTTGTAGTTAGTAGCTGGCCGCCACTGCAACTGTATATCGCCTCGATTAATTTCACCGGACAAACGATAGATAGCTTATCGTCGATTTATTGTTATATTAAAATTGCATTAAATGTGAATTATACACCACAGAATAATGGAAAGATATTTTATTTTCCTGATAATATAACAGTAATTTATTATTTTTGACGTTATCAGTTAAGTTATATTTGGTTATGGAAAATGAATACCTACAGATAATATTAACACCTTTCTTAAGTTACGCTATGCAAGATTTTTTAATAAATGAAAATCACAGTAATTATTGAGAATATAATACATGGTTCTTTTTCATAGAATTTTATTTTAAATATTTTCAAAGTAATTTCCTTCCGAGAGTAATACAAATTACTATTCTTCTTAAAATCTCCCAATCGATCTTCTTTTGAATGCTTTCAAAAAAATCTGATGTGGCCAGCACATAACCTCTCGCCAGATATTTTATCTGGTTGTACGCATAAAACGAAAAATATTTTTAAATACAAATACTTATATTCATGACTCACTACATAATAATTCTCACATATATTTGCAAAATCTATGGGATATTTTAATATAAATTATGTACAATACATACATTTTCTTCATATTCAATATCCTGAAATTTTCATTTTCTACTTTCCTTTTCTTTTTCTTTATATTCGTCATTTTTTCGCAAATTCCTTTTTTATTCTTTTTTACGTATATTCTTTTGCGTTGTTGACTTTTTTTTATTTTCATAATCTTCATAATAATGTACACATATTTTTGACAGTGGCATACAAATATTTTTGACAGTGACATTTATGTGTCAATTACAAACATTTGAATTCCTTGCCTTGAAGTAGTTCGATCTGAGAATTGTTACATCAAAGTATTTTATATGCATTTCTTTATCTCTAAATCTATAGAAGATATAATAAAGAATTTAACGTTCTTTAATATAAGTATTTACATAAATTTTCGATAAATAATATTTAGATGATTTTTTTTCTTCTATCTACTACTTCCGGTTGTCCAATTGTTACCAAAACTTAATCAACTCTTTCCATTATTGTTAGATTGAGGAATCCGTAGTTAAAAATGTCTTAAGTCTTATAGTATTTGAGAAATCGTGAATCCAACATCCACATACACATCCACACATACGGACATCATCGTAAAAATGTTATAATCGGATTCTAAAGACCTTAAAACGTGTTTATTCACTAAAATCTGGATATGCGATTTTTAGTATGGATTCAATACCTTTCTTAGCGAGAGGTAATAATCTTGAATAGCAGCATCAATCTCTTTTTCAGAAGAAAACTTTCTACTCTGTAAATTTTAAATAAGTCCAAAAAATTAGCAAAAAGTAAGGTAAATAATTCTTGTCAATGGAACTCTAATGATCAATTCAGACAAACATTTTCAGTGTACCATTCAACTGTAACTGTAACCGAATAATGTAAAAAAAGATTTGTTTCTGAAGATGAACTGTGTGGTTTACATTTTTCTATAAAAAAATAATTTTGACAATGAGTCGAATTCAGCACCCTTCTTTAAGAAGCTTTTCTTAAGATAACAAAATAAAGAGAGACATATGCATCCATGCATTGTTGTATAATTCAATAATTCTAAACAAATTTTCAACTCAGTAAGTTTACATTTCCCTGAAGAAGGCATATTTGGTGCCGAAACGTCGGCTATGTAATAAAACATTTTTCCTACAACCGTGCGCGAAAAGTACTTTACACGCACTCATTACAGTGTGTAAAATTTCACTTTTCAAGCAGTAGTGCGTGAAAAGTACTTTTCACGCACTAATGCTTGAAAAGTAAATAAGCGTTGCTAGGCAACATTAAAATTCGGTTAATTTACCTGTCAAGTATATAATTAGGTAGTAAATAATAATGAAAGTAAGAAAATTTATTAAGAAATATGAATATACACTGTAAATGAAACAAATCTAATATGTTTTTAACAGATTGAGTACTAATCTAATTTTTTATATTTTGCGTTCATAAGGAAGTCATTACGATACGCAATTGCGTATCGTAATGACCTTTATTTCGATACGCAATTTTTTGTTTTAGACGGTTGGTACTAGATGACGTTTCTTCAACCCATTTTTACCTAATTTATTTTTAGTTAATTGACAATTCATTTTAATAGTATAATGTCGATATTATTATTATTTTTTTATTTAGGGAAGATTATTTAAATGAAAATGTACAAAAATAATCACAAATTGAGTAAGTAAATGTTAATATAATGTTCGAATTAGTCCACATAGATGGACCTAGTAGTACTAAAAATTTGTAGATTGAACCTTTGAACGATAGAAAATTATTTTTAATTAATTTTAAAGCAAGTTTTAATTCAAATATAAGAAAAAATAAAAATTTCCTGTACACTGAGGCTGAAAGGGTTAAATTGTCAAACGTCAAAGCTGGAAGATAAGAAATTTCAATATAACCTCAAAATTTCTTTTACTTAATTAATCACTTTATTTAATGAATATAATAATAATAATACATATTTTCGTCTTACTTTGCATTTCAAAATAAGCAATCAAAACATTCTCTGTTACGCCTTTGACATTATTTTCTTTACACCATGTGACAAAATTTGCAAATTCTTTCACATAAATCTCGCGCGATTTTTTAGGAAGTAGATTATTTACTGTAGTCTGAGCTATATACGTAGCTCAGGCGGAGTGCAACTGATTTCATCTTCCACGATTACACTAAATTCACTTAAATTTGTTCGTAAATTTTGAAATGACATGAACTTTCAAATAATAATTGAATGTGGTCAATTCAATGTTACCAACTACAACATTTCACTTACAAATTTCCCTAAATCAACTCGGTTTAATATTAACAGTTTTTTAAAAATATTTTAGTTTGTAGAAGGCGCAAAATATAAAAAATAGTATAAAGGACTCATTTTATAAGACTTTCTTTCGCACTTGTCAATTAGAAAACTCGCTAACGCTCGTTTTCTAAATTTTGACGCGTGCGAAAAAAACATGTCTTATAAAACACGTTCTTTAATATACTATTTAAGAACAGTAACATTTTTTTGACACGTATTCTAACTCTAACCTAGCCTAATTTTTAATATTAATATTAAATGTACAATTTGTACATTATAAAAGACTAATCATCGTCTGTTTGAGATTCTTCCATGTGTTTAAGTTACATTTTGTACAGTGTTATGAGAAAGAGTACTAACAGTATTTGAAGCTGCTGGATGCCTGTACACTCAATATTATGAGAAACATCAATACGATTTCAGTTGTAGGAAAAATGTTGTATGCAACACATGTGTAAAATAGTATTTTTTGTCTCGTGCTAGAAACATCGCACTCGATCAAAAAAGTACTACTTTACACACTTGTTATAGTTCGGCTAGAGTTCATTGCCAGCTACTATTTATCTATTTATGATTGCGGTTTGTTACATGTTTTTGCGCTATGACCTTTGAAATGAAAGGAATTTAATCTTTATATACTATACCATAGTGACGAATATTGCATGGCAATGAATGTTTTAGAAATTTTGGAAGGGTCCAGAGCAGGTGCGAAACAGACACGTATTTGGTAACTATTTGTATTTCGACAATTTCGTCTACCCAAGAAAAACATATCATTCATTTTCATAAAACAGCTATATCAAGGTTTTTTTTTATTAAAATAAGTCAAAATTTTATTACGTAAGTGGTTCACAATTTACGAACAAATTCTGTTAAAAGTATGGGTACCTATATTTAATAAATGAGAAGTTCTAGATATAGCCGCTGCGGACTCTTCACCTTCCTCCATTAAAGTTTTGTAGCAGTGCAGAACCAATATTTGACTGTTCTTGCAAAAAAGGTTTGAAACTATCACTTTTATTAGTATCGTCAGAAACCCACGGCTGCCACATTTTTAGAAAAAGATGTTACTTTAACAAAACTTCAACAAGAATGATATCTGAATTTCATTATTTCCAGTTTTATACACTTTAAATCTCAAATACTAAGAACTTACGGTATTCACTTAAGGGTAGTTTAACGGAATACACTTAACAGGAAAAAATAATTAGGATTAAATGATTATATTTAAGTAACTGTTAAGTACATATTTAGCGATATAAAATCCCGAAATACATCCCTGTTTCAGGCTGTCCAATAAGCCAGTACAAGTATTTATAATCCTACCAATACTTTTAAATACATTACTTAGACGAGTACCTGTTCTGGACCCTTCCAAAACTTCTAATACATTCATTGCCATGCAATATTCGTCACTATGGTATAGTACATAAAGATTAAATTCCTTTCATTTCAAAGGTCATAGCGCAAAAACATGTAACAAACCGCAGTCATAAATAGATAAATAGTAGCTGGCAATGAACTCTAGACGAACTATACATAAATAATTATTTCAAACGTTTTCATCAGACTGTTTTTCTTCAAGTTTTCCCAATATTACTTTGATCCAGTCGAGAAATAAATATTTAAAGAGTTTAAAGATCAAAATATTTTGTTATGATCAACATAAACTAAAACTGTTTAAAATATTTTAAGCGCGCCCCTTTTTTGATATTCAGTTACCCTAGTCGACCATATATTTTCAGCCAGACATAGTAATGTATTTCTGTGCTTTCCTAGTCCAGTATTTAAATGGGTTCATGCAAAGGAACCACATCTATAAAATAATTTAAACTTCAACTTTCATTCGCTAGTCATTCTATACCAATCTTGTACTTCTAAAGAGAATACTGCTTAAATATTTTTTCATAGTTAGCTGCTTCTTGGTTGTTTGTGTTTCCTCATTTTTTTGGAAACTGTTATGACGGCAAACGATTGACAACTTTTTTTGTAGGAGGGCAAACTGTTTCTTTTTATTCAAAAAGAAAAACCTTAAAAAATATAACAAGTAGAAGAAGTTTAGAAAGAGAGATTGCGGAGACAGAAACATAAGTCCCTGGCACCCAGGATTAATATTATTAATACAATAATATTACGACGGTAAAAAAATATAGAAAATATTTGCTGACTATACTATTTTCCACTTTTTGTATTTACTTTATATGCGTCATATTGTTTTTACACCAATATTTAAATATCAATTTTAGGCGTGAAATTATATTTTAAGTAGTTTTTCCTCTAATATTTTAACGATTAGTTTTTACTGAACATCGTTTCATACTCTATTAAAATTGATGTAAGAGCATTATACTTCCACTGTTGGATTCTTTGTAAAAACGACATTGTTCCACTACATTCAAAAAAAGCATCTAATGAAGCTATAATCTTATTTTCCCATTCCCATCGAATGATTTGAATATTGCAATCAAGGGTTTCTGCGAATCGAACAGAAGCACTAAACAGATATAATTACAGTAGTGAGTCATTATTTACGAGTTTTATTTATTCGCGTTTGAGAGCGGAGCGGTCATATTACAAGTTTAATTTAAATAGAGTAAATAGTCTGGGAGGAGCTAATTATCGCTGCGACCCGCTGGGTGCATATATCTTTGTTTTAAATGCGATATCCGCCAACTTTTGCGAATCACCGTCTAATTGCCACTGCCAGATCGGGTCACTTCAACCACCGCTAATTCAACCACTAAAAAACATTTTTGTTTCCCCATTTGGGTGATTGGCAACACTGAATTCGCCATTATGTACTCTATTGCTTACTTAAGTTTTCTAGTAATAGGAGGGTCACGCTAGAATTATCGAGAATAAGAATCTTCTTTTTAGTGCTTTCAAAATAATCATGACTAGGGTTTTCCACGATTTTTACCTTCCGTCACCTTTAGGTAAGGAAGGTATTGTCTTTGGTCAAAAATTCGATGATGAGTTTTTACTTAATAAGCACGTTTTAGGGTCCCTAGAATACGAATTTACTAGTTTTACGATGGTCTGTATGTGTGTGTGGATGTGTGTGTGTGTGTGTGTGTGTGTGTGTGTGTGTGTGTGTGTGTGTGTGGATGTGTGTGTGTGTGTGTGTGTGTGTGTGGATGTGTGTGTGTGTGTGTGTGTGTGTGTGTGTGTGTGTGTGTGTGTGTGTAACAAAATTTTCGTCTGCGATAATTCTAATACTACAGTTACAAAAATTATAATTTTTTCGTATACTTCTTCGTTACACCCATAGGAAGAGCTGATTAGATTTGAAGATTTTAACAGTTTTCCTTGAAAAAACTATGTTAAATATATTTTTTTCACATTTGATGTTATTATAAATATTAAAGAATATTTTATTCTCTATACGATTTGACTGCATTTTATACTTAATATTAAATGGATATAGAGATAAAAAATTATAAAGAAATTAAATTTCATAAAGTAGCCATAGCTGTGGAAATAGCTACTATATTAAGAAAATTCTGATTGAAAGATGTCAGTGTCAAGTGAAATTGACATAGTGTGTCTGTCTTATAATTTTACTGGAAATATAGGATCTTTTGCTTTCTGTATGGAATTTGTATAAAATACATACAACTGCTTTAAGGTAATGTACAAGAAATAATAATAATAATAATAATAATAATAATAATAATAATAATAATAATAATAATAATAATAATAATAATAATAATAATAATAATAATAATAATAATAATAATATTAATAATAATAATAATAAATCTTTTATTTCTGCAGATACATTACACTGTATATAGAAAACGTCACAAAATAATTTTCTGTATGAAATTTGCATAAAATACATGCAAATGCCCGAAGTTAATGTACAAGAAATAGAATATGTATTTAATTTAACAAGGAACTTTCCGTATGAAATTTGTACAAAATACATAGAACTGACGGAAGGTAATGTGCTGGCCACATCAGATTTCTTAATGTAGAGATACAAATATTAGACCCATATTTTCTTAATTTGCATAAAAATTTATAGAAAAATGCATAAGAATTTTGCAGTTTGCTATGATGTCAACCCGTGACGTCACAACTCAAGCAAGACCTTGGCCAGCCCCAGGAAGAGAGAAAACTTGATATACTATGAGATAAAAACAGTTGTGTCAAGTGAATTTAGCTACAAAAATGTAGCGCGGGAAAATTGAATGTAACCCACAAATAACCTGCATTGACTTGCATCCACGTCAACTGGGCGGTTACTAATTGAGCGGGTGTATGCTTTTTATTTGTATGTATTTTTAATTAAAAGTCTAAATTTAACCACAGATTTCTTGTTACACACGTGTATTTAACCTCTGACCGTCAAAAAAACCGCTGTAAAAGCCAGGCATACGCACAAACACCATTAAATGAAATTACTTTGTTATGTGACCTCGTTAGGGTTGTGACGTCATTTGGCGACCGATTTGAACATATGTATTTTTCAATTTAAAAATTCATTTATAAATACTATATAATTTATTATTATTTTTATTTCCGTTGCCTTGCAAAACCCTACTGCAGCATCAATCTCTTTTTCACGCAAAAACTTTCTACCCTGTAAAGTTTACATAACTCCAAAAAATTGCAAAATGTTGCAAATTGAGAAATTATCATGTAACATAATTCCTGTCAATGGAACTCTAATGATCACTTCAGGCAAACATTTTTTAATGTACCATTTACCTGTAATTGTCTTCCGTTCCTCCGACTTACTTGCTTTACCATGCAGTCAAGTACTTCTAAAGAATATGTTTTGCTGCTTATTGGTTATTGCTAGTTTTTTCTCATCTTTATGATGTGGTACAAAACGACTGACAACTTTTTTTTTGTTTTTATTGCTGAACAAAAGTTCTTCCGCCAAAAACTGAAGTATTGATGCTGCTATATGGGAAAACGCGTCACCATGAAGTAACATAATTCCTGTTTCTGGAACTCTACTGAGCAGTTAAGGCAAACATTTTTCAGTGTACCATGTAGCTGAACTGTAACTGTCTTCTGGCTAATTCAATCTAATTGTATTAATTCAATGGAAGAGGCTGTTGGTACTCGGTGAAATATATTAAATAATAAAAAACATAACTCTCGGCTTTTCACAAGAAAAAGTATATTTACTTTATTGTACAATTTCGCAAGTTACGGCATCATCAGAAGTACTGAAGAAAGAAATGACAAACACTTATTTATATTATACGGACCAAGGAATTTGGGAAGTTCTATAGTTTTATATGTGGTCGATTTGGAGAAAAGGCAGAGATCACGCAATCGAAGAATGGATGGTCGACTAAGTCCAATTGCTCCTTCATACGGGAAATTCCCTTATGCAGATGTTCCTTTATTTCAAATGATTCTAGGAGAGTTAATCTCCTCACCCTGCTCATTTTTAGTGCTAAACAGAATTATTTTTTGTTTAAATTTTTTATAAACTTTTAAGCTTTTTAAACTTTCTTTGCACTCATATAAGCACAAGCACTCATGCCCAGTTGCACCGCTGACCCTTAACTTTTAAGCTAGGCTTAAACAAAAAAATGCAAATCGAAATTTTGACAACATTCAATTACTCATTTGACGTTTCGTTTCGATACGACATTGTCAATTTAAGGAACACTTAAAATATAACTGTCAGCGGTGAAAACGGGCATCAAACCGTTTTGAAATCATAATAAATTATGATTCGAAAATGTTCTTTGGACACACTTGTTTTATTTATTTTTGTCCATTTCCAGGATATTATCAAATTCTATTATTGTTTACCGCCCGCTACCCTTGGTAAGGGAGGTATAGGGATAGTGCTAAAAATCGTATATCGAGATTTTGGTAAATGACCACGTTTTAAGGTCTCTAGAATACAATTTTAACATTTTCACGATGATGTCTGTATATGTATGTATGTATGTATGTATATGTATGTGTGTGGTGTGTAAGTGTGTGTGTGTGTGTGTGTGTGTGTGTGTGTGTGTATGTGTATGTTTGTGTGTATGTTTGTGTGTGTGTATGTGTGTGCGTGCGTGTGCGTGTGCGTGTGCGTGTGCGTGTGCGTGTGCGTGTGCGTGTGCGTGTGCGTGTGCGTGTGCGTGTGCGTGTGCGTGTGCGTGTGCGTGTGCGTGTGCGTGTGCGTGTGTGTGTGCGTTTGGTGTGTGTGTGTGTGTGTGTGTGTGTGTGTGTGTGTTTTTGTGGATCCTCCACTCTAACTCAAATACTATCATTTGAGAAAATTTTGAAACCTTGTATTTCTACCTTATTCTAATTCGGGAAGAGGCCATTAGATTTTGGTGTATATCAGATAACCGGAAATGGCTCTTTCTTGAAGCTCAAAAAATTTCAAATTAATAATACCTTTTAAAAAGAAAATGGTAAATAGAACCATATTTATATGGAATGGATCTTAATACATAATTAATAAACATTAAATAGCGACAAGTTTTGTGTTGGCCACATCAGATTTTTTGAATTTATTATCGGTTTTTGTTGAATTAGCCCAGGTCAAATTATCTTTATCTTCTTCTTCTTTCCTCCCCTTTCCGTTATGTTGTACGCTGCCTCATCTCGAATTTATGATTTTGTATCTTGTGTTAATTGCTGTTAATTATATCCAAATTGAGTTGGGGTCAACGATAACGAGAACTTTTCGGGTATCGTTCCCGTTCGTGGGCTAATTATTCCGCACCTATCAAGTGAGAAGCTCTTATAAAATACACGAGGTTATGTTGTTTATATTGCACAGAGTACAAAGATGAAAAATCTACCGTACCTTAATTAATTCAGATCCTGATGGGGATAATTAATTATTCGCGGACGATGCTAATACCACTACAAGATAATTAATCAGCGAAATTTAATCAAACATTCAGCCCTAATTTTTTCACACGCCCTAATAAACGACATCATTATTTACACACTGTGGGGTCTCAGAATTCAAAAGAACATACTAGATGAATTTTGGCAAACTACAAATAATTAAGAGAAGGTCAAATAAACCAAAAATATAAGAAGCTAAATGTCCGCTGATGGTATTGAACACACATTCCGTGGACCGGCGGAATTTATACGATTATAATAGCAAATCTATCGGAAAACGTACAAGAAAGTAATCTGGCGAGGAATCTGATTTAACAATTTTTTGCTATTATCAAATTAACATTTGTTAACCCTAATATATGATTTAATTATATTATAAGAATATGGACGAAAAATTACAGTGGTATGCTGAGTTATTTAAAAAATATTACAAAAATAAGCAGTTAGTTTTGATAAGAATTTTATGCTCCAAATTTTATTCCTGAATAAGGTCTAATCTAGTTGTCACTGACCATAATAAATACATAATAGTTGTGTGGCGACCCAGACAACTCGCACACAGCCGCCGCGACTTGAGAAAATGACATCGTTACTAGGAAAAATAAAGGGATGATAAGATACGTCAAGTTGTCAATATTTCATATTTGTTTGTATGTTTCATTTTGAATAAAGTTATACTACAGTTGTTTTATTATATGTGTACTAGAGCGGACCTTAAAAGGGGTCAAGTCGAATTTTAACCGGGCCGCCCCCTAAAATGGTTCCAAATAAATAAACAATAATTGTGCTGGCAATGATTCCACTTAATATTTGACCGTGCCTAAATGC
Organism: Harpalus rubripes; assembly: GCA_963082715.1. NCBI lineage: Eukaryota > Metazoa > Arthropoda > Insecta > Coleoptera > Carabidae > Harpalus > Harpalus rubripes. The sequence continues at coordinate 75,156,107 of OY720450.1, forward strand.
ACTTGTTTTTTCCCATTTAAATAACATTGGGTTTTGACACATTTTGAAACTATATTTTTTCCCAGTCATTATTATTCTTAACATAATTAAATATGGAAAAAATAAATTCTGGGAATGCCATTGACGCCAACATTTTATACATCTTTAACTGTAAAAATTAATTATTTTGTACTTGTCCATATACTCATAGTTAAAAGCAAATGTTTTTTTTTTATTTCAATAAAAAATTGTTATTCATAATTTTCTGTAGTTCTTGAGGATGATCCTGGCAGGATCGAAACGTCGAAGCAAATAATAAAAATTACATGACTGCAACCCAGAATTTATTTTTTCCATATCCAAATCCAGTTAAGAAATTACTTTTCCACATAATTAAATATGGTTAAACTATTGAACAAAAGCCCAAAAAAGCTATCTACAATTGTCTTAAGATTATTAATTGGGACTTCAAAATTTGTCCACATATTCTCGGGTCGCTCTAGTATATACTCCAATAGTGAGTGGATTTTTTAAAACATCTTATTGCCTTTTCAAAAATACAGTTCCAAAATGTGTCAAAACCCAATGTTATTTAAATGGGGGAAAATCAAGTGCATTTAGGCAGGCACGGTCAAATATTAGTACTAAGTTGAATCATTGCCTGCACAATTTTTATTTATTTATTTGGAACCACTTTTGGGGGCGGCCTGCATAAAATTCGACCTGATCCCTTTTAAGGTCTACCCTAATATGTACCATGCTAAATTTGCTAGAAAAAGTTTTGAAATACCCAAATCTATCTATAGGTTAGTTGGACAGATATCCAAAATGTGAAATTGTTTAGGTTTTTGGACAGATTTTTTTACCGAACTACGAGTTTACGGGAATGTGAAGAAGGTGTAGTATGTATTAATTATTGAGTTTACATGTAGTTTTTAAAAACGTTTTCAAAAGGTTTTAGTTTTGAAAACGCCATGTATACAGTATGAAAACGGCTGTAAACTCGAAAGTGGGTGTCTCAAAATTTTACCCCAAAACGAATCAGGGGGTCATTCATAGTGCTCAAGATAAAGATAGAACGTCATCACGCAAATTAACTCGACAATTTAAAATTTTAAAAATGATTTTTATCAGAACTTTGGTCAGAAATGTTTTAAAATTTCGAAACGGAATAATGGAACCAAATAGACTGCGCCCTAGCTTGAGCGAATCTCCAGATGCAGCATAGCATTAAGGTACATTCATAAATGAAAATTAGGTTTAGATTTAAAGACTTTGGCCGCATATTATGTAATGACTCCATTCACACTTCTGACTTTAGTGTCTTTAAATCCAAATCATAAAGCTAAACATTGCCAGGTCCAAACTTTAGGTTTATGATTTAGTTTGACGCCACATACTTCACCAATGAGAACGAGTCTGATACGATATAGATATATACATTAATCTTTATTTAATATTCACTTGGTGGATTCGGCTTTTTAAACAAATGCGAGAAGAACATGGAGACTGTCAAAACTTAATTGCTGAAATATAACCAATAATGCCACGCGAATGACAGTTCCACGGCGCACGGGTATCTGTTGAGTAGTGGTCTGCCGATGTTTTAATCTTGTTTTTGAATCATATACATAGAAGTCTGTACATACCAAAACTAAATTACAGTTCATTTAAACTTACATTTATGAATGACATACTTAAACCTAAACAAAAATCTTACACCTAATTTTCATTTGTGAATGTACCTTTAAACAACCAACATTTTTGAGAGAGAGAGAGAGAGAGAGAGAGAGAAAATATAATCCCTCCAAATGTTCCTCAGGCGCAACTGATTGAAGACCTTTAGGCTTTTCTTAGCAGAAGAGTATAAAATAATAGAATACCAAACGACCAGTTACAGACAAGAATATTTCTGGCGATCCGGGAAGTAGATTTAACATCGCCCAGAAACAAATGAGAGATGGTATTAAACTGCATTGCATTGATTGTCTCCTTAGTTTATAGGAACAACCCCTCATGTCAACGTTTCAATAAAAAAATTATTTCTTTTTGATGATAAAGTCTACCTTTTTTCAAAACTTTTGTTACATTATCACTGCCTTGAGATATATTTGTCAAATAAGAATAAAAAGTATGCTTCATATTTTGATGAGTGTCCGCCTTAGGACTATTTCAGTCAAAAATAATATAGAAGATTTAATCTGTATTACCATTTTTTCTGCATCCCATACATTCTTTAATTAAATACGTCGAGTTAAGTGTGTGAGAAAGGTGTAAAACAATAATTAGATTAAACTTTCCCGTCCATCATTCTCAGCAAAGAAACCACAACCTCTTGTTAGTTTAAGAGAACAGTAACGGCCTCGGGTTTGATTTTAGATAACTCCGTAGAATTCATATCTTCATTTTCACCTCTCATGAATAAATTAAGCATTATAATATACTCACACCTTTACCGTTTCTCGACTATATCTCGTACCCCAAATGCAGAGACTATCTGATCCCCATCGGACAATAACGATCGCGACTGGATGTTTTGCTACCGGCAAAGAGTATTATAAGTTCAAGTTCAGTTGCTGTTGGTTAATATATGATCACCTATAGATATAAATCTATCGGGAATAATAGCTATTGCCACTTCCAGAGATTAAATGATACACTACAACGATATTGGTCTAATTAAATTTAGAAAACTATTATACATTTTTGTAGGTCAGTGAGAATGGCCTCAGAATTTAGACATTAAAATTTTTGGGGTATCATTATTATTATAATCAATTCTTATCATCAATATTTAATTCGAGGGTAACGTTAGAATGAGTGAGAAAGAAACTCAGGTCATTAAAATAGTAGTTGTAGCAGAAACTACACTTTTACGAGTGCGAGTATATTTTGACATTCGAGCACTCGCAAAGCAGATTCTGGACACATAGGTACTTCATAAGATGTTTTGTGCCAACTTCTCTCTAAATTTATTAATTGATTTTAATTTATAGTCCAAATTGAAATACTATACCTCGTTCAACGAGAGAATATAATCGATCACGCACCAAATTTGTATTATTATTTCAGTCACTAAAAATAAGAACAATGCAACTCTGACATGAATTCCCCCGCCCAAATTTTATAGTTTCCAGCTCAAAACAGGTACGCCCTCTCGTTGAACGAAGTGTACGGAGTTTTACCTTCTGTTACCTTCAAGTAAGGAAGATATTGTCTTTGGTCAAAAAATTCGATGAAGAGTTTCTAATCAATAAGCACGTTTTATGGTCCCTAGAATACGATTTTATTACTTTTACGATGATGTCTGTATGTGTGTATGTGTGTGTGGGTGTATATATATATATATATATATGTGTGTGTGTGTGTGTGTGTGTGTGTGTGTGTGTGTGTGTGTGTGTGTGTGTGTGTGTGTAACAAATATTTCGTCTGCGATAACTCTAATACTACAATTTCAAAAATTATAATTTCGTATTCTTCTTCGTTACATCCATATGAAGAGCTGATTAGATTTTAGTTACAACTGGTCAACCAGAAGCACCCCCACTTGAAGATTTTAACAGTTTTTCTTGAAAAAACTATGTTAAATATCATTTTTTCACATTTAATGTTATTATAAATATTAAAGAATATTTTATTCTCTGTAGGATTTGACTACATTTTATACTTAATATTAAATGGATATAGAGTTAAAAATATATAAATAAGATTTTTTATCGGTTTTGCATTGCAAGTTCAAATATAATTACATAGTTTTAGTTTAAAACGTTAACTACTTACTATTTACCTTAGTATTAAAAGTTGTAAGCATTTTACTAATTCTTGTTTTGAAAATATGTACTTAATTAGTTGATATTTCATCAGAATAATACCAACTTGTAACCATAAAAATCCCTACCTTTTTGCTGGTCAAGGCTTGTAAGAAAGTGTTTCTGGACAATTTAGAACAGTGGTATTCAAACTATACTTCATTTCACGTAAGAAAATGGTGATGGGAAGATAGGTGCAATTTGATGTAGTTATCTTCCGTCACCTTTAGGTAAAGAAGGTATTGTCTTTGGTCAAAAAATTTGGTGGTGAGTTTTTAATGAATAAGCACGTTTTAGGGTCCCTAGAATACGATTTTACTATATGTGTGTGTGAGAGAGAGAGAAAAATAGAGAGAGACATAATTTTCGCCTGCAATAACTTTAATACTACAATTCCAAAAATACTTTCGTATTCTTATTCGTCACATCCATATGAATAGCTTATTAGATTTTGGTTATAATTGGTCAACCGGAAGTAGCATCATTTGAAGATTTTAACAGTTTTTCGTGAAAAACGATGTTAAATATCATTTTTTTTACATTTAACGTTATTATAAATATTAAAGAATATTTTATTCGCTATAAGATTGGAATGCATTTTGTACTTCATATTAAATGAATATAAAGTAAAAATTATAAATAAATAAAGAAATAAATAAATATATTATCACGGCTTATTACCCATTGCTGGGTGTGCCAATCTGTTTTGTACACAGATATCGGTAATGATGAAATATTTGCACCGTGCGGGCGCTTACTAGGCGTCACCTCACAGACACTCATTGCTGGCGTGGACAGTGCACCACAGGGATAAATTTTGTCCCATTTAAAATTGGAAATATTTGGCGTCGGTTGGGATCGAACCCGGTTCCCCAGAATCGCGACCTGACACTCGGGCACGCGGCCACGAGACCCCCATAAAGAAATTAAATATTATATACTAGCCAGCTATGCTATAACTCTGGAAACAGCTGCTATGTTAAGAAAATTCTGATAGAAAGGTGTCAGTGTCAGAAACTTTCTGTATGGTATTTATGCAAAATACATAGAACTGACGTATATTATTGTATAATATCCCTTATATTTATATTTTCTTACATGAAATGATGTATAGGGGTCGCGAAAAAGTACGCTGAGGTTTATGTATATTTTACATAATAGTTATTTGTTTACCAAGGCCGTGAAATCACTCTTTAGCGTACCGAGAGAAAAATTGTCGCCGAGGCCGCTTGCGGCCGAGGCAATACAATCTCGAGGGCGCTAAAGGATTTCGCGGACAAGGTGTACACAATATTTTTGTGCAACCGTAAAAAATATGTAATTACAAATTTTATTAAATTTAAACAGTTTCATTGTAAACAGAAAGTTAGCTTTCAAGGTGGCTATGGGATTAACATTTGATAAACAAAACCATGCAATTCTCAAGTGTCAAAGTGATTGTTTACCTAATTTCGCGGCCGCTACCATGACAACGGCCGCGAAATTCATTTCATGGCCGTTACCATAACAACGATCGCGGAATCCAATTTCGCGGCCTGTATTGCGGCTGCGAAATGCTTATTTCGCGTCCGGTTGCACAAAAAAAATATGTATATTTTACATAAGTAATAAACCGTGTGCTTATAAATTTATATATTAAAGAGAAAATCTTCCATATATTTTCCAATCTAAATATAGAGCTGTCACCTAAGAAATAATATGTAGTCATGATATGCAAATGATTACATAGGTTTAAAACATTTACAATGTATAAAAGTATGATGATATATTAATACGTCCAAAAGATACAAATAAATAGCTAATCAATTAACCTCTACTATGTATCTGTTTTTATCGCCTTGGGCGGCTACTACGCAACATAACGTAATGATGAAATAATTACGCTGCGAGAGACGACGCCTGGAGTTACGACGCTCTTTCATAGAAGCGCGGTGCTTACGGCTAGCTCGGCCTGAGTCTGGCCAACAAAACACGCAGCAAAGCATACGTCTTCGCTACCGGCAGATGTGGCAGCGCGCTGCGGTTTCTCTTATTGCATAGGAGCTAAATTATCTCAGATTTTTCTAAGCCACTTCTCGGAACATTCCTTTAACGATATGCAGTGGTTTTTGGTTTGTTTTGAAGTAAATGGCTTAATTTATGACTGAATATATTGAGTAATAACTAAATAGATCTACTTTACATATTATGAGAGAATAAATTTTTAGCTTTAAACAACAATATATTTACCACCTCACTTAAAATACAATTTTTCTAAAAATAACTAGCACCTATGTAATTAGCGAATAATTTAAATAATTACCAAATAGTGTGGGTATATTTTGGGCATATAGGAGCACTCGCAAAACAGTTTCAGGACGCATATTGCGATTTTCAAATAAGAAAACGCTAACTAGGGGCGAATACTCGTATTAGAACTACACACATTTACACAATGTCGGACTGACAGTGGCGTACCTAAGTGAAATGGTGCCCAGGGCAAGGGTCGTAGTTGCGCCCCCTTTCAACAATGTAACATCAAGATTACTTCTTTATGATGATTATGAAGTAACTTCAACCATGAATGAATCAGCACAATAACAAAATAACTATCAATATACGGGTGTTCCGCGACTCGACCGACAAACTTATACCATATATTCTGACGGTCATTACGATCAAAAAATGGCATTAATAACGTGCTCGAAATCGGTCTTTTCAGTTTCTTCTCTTTCAACGCTCATCACTTAATCGATCTTCACCCATGGAGACTCTGAGATAATTTAAGATCAGTTTTAATTTGTTGAAAGATCTGTCACAGCTAGCGATGGAAACTGTAATAGTCAACATTATTTGCATGGCTATTCGAAGATTTTTCGGCGTTGGCGTTTTTCGGTTTCAACATCCCAGTTTTGACAGAGACTAAGTCCAATTTCCAAAGCTTCAGTCACCAAAGTTTCTCTTTCATTGCGAAAATAATCTCTTAAACCTTTCAAATCTAAGGCGGCATCATAAAAGTTCATATTTATATCTTGCAGTCTTTTCTGAACTCGATCAATAGGAATGAGTACTTTCGTCCAAAATCCAAGTAGAGTCAGAAAATCGAGTGTCTTCATACGGTTGTACAATTGCGTAGCATCACTTCTTGTTTCACTCGTTTCTTTTGCATCATTCATTATGGTCTCGAGAACTTGGAGTATGCCGTCAAGGTAGTTGTTGATGGGCTTCACAGCTTCCACTTTTGCACTCCATATTGTTTTCGACTCAGATTTAATAACTATGGACGCAGCATTTTTTAGTATTTCCCAGCGTTGCGTAGACGATGAAATAACAGATAAAAAGCTTCAACAGTTCCGAAAAAATGTCAATACGCACAGTAATCAACAGTTTTAACACTTCAAATTCTGGCACGCAAGTTACATACGAATACCAAGGGCTCCAAGTGGGGCCCCCTTGCTTCTGGCGCCCAGGGCACCTGCCCTGTTTGCCCCGCCCTAGGTATGCCACTGCGGGACTGGGATATATTTCTGTGTGTGGCAACTCGGATTTTCGGACCCTCTATTCTGGATCTTACAAAAATATTATTAATGAACCAATTGACAAAGTTGGGTAAATTATAGATAAAAGTTGCCAAATTAGACCATTTTAATGATGTATCGTTATTTGAGACTATGTAAATTTTGAAATGTTTTATTTTTGCGAACAACTTCCAAGTAAAAAATATTACGTATACTCTATAACAAGTTCCATTTAAGCTATTTAATATTGTAGAGAAAAGGGCATAGTTTTGACCTCTCTGATTGGCTGAAATTGGAGGCAAGAGACAAGTTTACTCAATGTAATTTCGGCTACTTAAAACTGGCGGTGATATGAGATTTTTTATGTTTGTAACATCAAAATATTTGAATTTCAAGTCTATGGTAACATAAACATAACCTGAAAATGTTCATTGTCTCATCTTCATTTTGGCGTTGCCATAAACACCATAAATGAAGACGTATTTTAACGTCCGTTATTTTGGTAGTGTCTCTACCTCCTATACGGGCGTAGCGTGTTTAGCGACAATAGATAACCGCCGCTAATAATGGCGGGATGGTGTGCCTCACAGGAATAAGAATTTGTCCTCTCGTGCACGCTTGCTGTTAACATACGACTTTACATTCCTATATTTGTGTAATAGATACTCCTAAAGATAACTCATCACGGGATATAAGGTTAATCGATTGTGTTTTACTTTTATTGGATTGTTTTTGATTGTAGTTTATAACGATTTTATTCAAATTTTTATGTTTGTTTTTTTTTTTTCAGAGGGAAGAAGAAACAGACGACTACAGAAGGCATCGTCGGTAAGTAAAATTTTGTTTTAAGCCCGTATGTCTCGATCTATATTTCTGATCAGAATTGTGGACGTAATTACAGATTGAATTTTAATATTTAATATTAGATCATGTAGAGTACAAAATATTTGTCGCGGTCTTGAAAAAAGAATAAATAAAAATCTGTAACTATTTTATTTTTTATTGCGAGGAAATAAGAAAAAATAAATAAACAATTGATCGCCATGGAAACATTTCTAGTTCAGACGATCGCGAAAAAGTACTTATAAGTTGACATTTCACCAGAATAATAACTATAAAAGTCCCTACTTTTTTGCCGGTTTAGACCTGTAAAAATGTGTCTGGACGATTTAAAGTAATGTAAAACTACTTATACCGGACGGAGGCACAAAAAATGAATTAGGACATTATTATTCTAACCAAACTGCAACGTCTACAAGACAGATACAACATTTTATGTCCTAAACTACTTGTACATTTTTCACTGTCTTTTTTGTGTGTACATGTACATACTGCATATTTTAATTAACAAATGTCCATGTCTCAGTAATAATCAGCATATTTAGAAACTGTGTTAATATTTTAATTACCTATTAAAAATGTTAATTATAGCACTTAACACGCGCACTAATTTTTAGTTTTTGCTAAATCATTATTACTTCATTAACAAATTAATTGTTCATTAGAAAATTAATCCAACTTTCAAAATTGATTTGAAAACGATTTTACTAACATCCGACAACTTTTACAGTTCTTAACAATTTATCGGTTGATTCCGTTCATATCTGTAAGTCTTACAGATCTGTAAATCTGTAAATACTTGACAAAAACGTATCTATTTTTGTTGATTAATATAAAATTATATATGAGTGGCAGGTTTCGTTGCGATTTTGTTCATTATTTACAAACTTACAGATGTGTAAGATTTACAGATGTGTACAAAAATATTTATTTTGCAAAATCTCAATTAAATTTATGTTTAGCATGTTTAATATATAATAAACATAATGTAATTAATAGTTATTTGTTTAAGATGGCAAAAAAGTAATAGATTTACTGGCGCGGCGGCGTTTCACATGCTTTTATATTATTTACATATTTTTTCCTTTAAGGTGATAGTAGCATATTCAACATGTAAAGAAAAGTACTACTTTTCTTTACTTGTTAAACAAACTACTTTTTATGATGGTTGAGATAACGAAATAATAAAAAATACACTTACTTTTTTTACCTCCCGCTACCCTTGGTAAGGGAGGTATAAGGATCGTGCTAAAAATCACATATCGAGATTTTGGTAAATAAGCACGTTTTAAGGTCCCTAGCATCCAATTTTAACATTTTCACGATGATGTCTCTGTGTGTATGTATGTATTGTATGTATGTATGTATGTATGTATGTATGTATGTATGTATGTATGTATGTATGTATGTATGTATGTATGTATGTATGTATGTATGTATGTATGTATGTATGTATGTATGTATGTATGTATGTATGTATGTATGTATGTATGTATGTATGTATGTATGTATGTATGTATGTATGTATGTATGTATGTATGTATGTATGTATGTATGTATGTATGTATGTATGTATGTATGTATGTATGTATGTATGTATGTATGTATGTATGTATGTATGTATGTATGTATGTATGTATGTATGTATGTATGTATGTATGTATGTATGTATGTATGTATGTATGTATGTATGTATGTATGTATGTATGTATGTATGTATGTATGTATGTATGTATGTATGTATGTATGTATGTATGTATGTATGTATGTATGTATGTATGTATGTATGTATGTATGTATGTATGTATGTATGTATGTATGTATGTATGTATGTATGTATGTATGTATGTATGTATGTATGTATGTATGTATGTATGTATGTATGTATGTATGTATGTATGTATGTATGTATGTATGTATGTATGTATGTATGTATGTATGTATGTATGTATGTATGTATGTATGTATGTATGTATGTATGTATGTATGTATGTATGTATGTATGTATGTATGTATGTATGTATGTATGTATGTATGTATGTATGTATGTATGTATGTATGTATGTATGTATGTATGTATGTATGTATGTATGTATGTATGTATGTATGTATGTATGTATGTATGTATGTATGTATGTATGTATGTATGTATGTATGTATGTATGTATGTATGTATGTATGTATGTATGTATGTATGTATGTATGTATGTATGTATGTATGTATGTATGTATGTATGTATGTATGTATGTATGTATGTATGTATGTATGTATGTATGTATGTATGTATGTATGTATGTATGTATGTATGTATGTATGTATGTATGTATGTATGTATGTATGTATGTATGTATGTATGTATGTATGTATGTATGTATGTATGTATGTATGTATGTATGTATGTATGTATGTATGTATGTATGTATGTATGTATGTATGTATGTATGTATGTATGTATGTATGTATGTATGTATGTATGTATGTATGTATGTATGTATGTATGTATGTATGTATGTATGTATGTATGTATGTATGTATGTATGTATGTATGTATGTATGTATGTATGTATGTATGTATGTATGTATGTATGTATGTATGTATGTATGTATGTATGTATGTATGTATGTATGTATGTATGTATGTATGTATGTATGTATGTATGTATGTATGTATGTATGTATGTATGTATGTATGTATGTATGTATGTATGTATGTATGTATGTATGTATGTATGTATGTATGTATGTATGTATGTATGTATGTATGTATGTATGTATGTATGTATGTATGTATGTATGTATGTATGTATGTATGTATGTATGTATGTATGTATGTATGTATGTATGTATGTATGTATGTATGTATGTATGTATGTATGTATGTATGTATGTATGTATGTATGTATGTATGTATGTATGTATGTATGTATGTATGTATGTATGTATGTATGTATGTATGTATGTATGTATGTATGTATGTATGTATGTATGTATGTATGTATGTATGTATGTATGTATGTATGTATGTATGTATGTATGTATGTATGTATGTATGTATGTATGTATGTATGTATGTATGTATGTATGTATGTATGTATGTATGTATGTATGTATGTATGTATGTATGTATGTATGTATGTATGTATGTATGTATGTATGTATGTATGTATGTATGTATGTATGTATGTATGTATGTATGTATGTATGTATGTAAATTTTGAAAACTTGTATTTCGACCTTTTTCTAATATGGAAAGAGCCCATTAAATTTTAATGTAAATCGGATAACCGACAACTTAAAATAGTTTTTCTTAGAAAAATACCTTTAAATGTTATTTTTCGAGATTAATGTTATTATAAAAATTAAAGATTATTAAATTTTCTACAGATCTGAATTAGTACTTTATCTACATATTTTACGAATAAAAGTATGTAAGATTTAAATCCCAAAGCCTGTGCTTTAAACAAACAAAACGCAGTTATTCAGATGTATGTACCTGACAGATAAATGTCATTATTTGTATCGTCCTTGGTCGCTATCAAAGAACTAATCATTTTAAAATAATATTAGTAACGTTTTAAAAAGATAAAAGTATATAGAACAATAGAAAAGAAATTTATTACAGTTTCCAGTATAACTAAATAGGTAAGTATGTATTTAGATTAATAAAAATTAACGATTCACAAAAATGTTTAGGCTAATCTTCAATTTGGATTAGTGAATTCTATTCTATACCGGTATTTAAAATTTCATTTTCATTTTACATAAGTCATGAGTGCATTCGGGGCTCTGGGTTCAAATCCCATTAAGGCATGGATGTGTGTGAATGTGAACCCACTCTGTAATTGGGATTTAATCCTGTTGAGGGGTTTTTAAAAAAAGGTAGTTACTTGGATTAGATTAGACTATATTTTAAATTTTAAGAAATAAACTGTCTAAATTAGAGTAAAATTCGCTAATCCAAAAATAAGGATTAACTTAATCTTTTTTGTGTCCTCGGACGGTAAATGGCGGGAGGTATTGTGTTGGCTACACCAGATTTTTAAACATTGAAATATACTACATTAAAGTTAAATGATTATTTCTAAATGTGAATAATGTATTTAACTTTCTAAATAACAAAACGATTGATCTCAAGCGCCATCTGCTATATTTATAAACTTTTTGACTCGTTTAATTTTACAATTTAATTTATTTGGTTTAATTTTATTTTTATGAATCACCCTCATAATAAAAAATTAAATATATTGAGTAAACTATGACATTAGAATCTCCCATAACCATAACATTTATATAAACGTAAAAAATCTCTAAATTTAAAAATAAGACATTATAGCGGCATGCATGACCATATCGTCCTCCTTGGAGAACCTGAAATCGTTGGGGGTCCGAATATTAAAAGATTACGATGTCTTGCCGAGCAACCTCTCTTCTCTACACCGAAATAAAACCCATAAATATCGCATCTATCTCGCATAGAACGCCAATATTATTTATCGTCATGGGGATAACTGTTTCTTTATGTTTTATCGTTTAATATCATCATAAATCAATTATTATCAGATTTATGCGAAGATATGGATGAGCGCAAGATGAACAAGTCACAATGGTTTGTGAGAACGTTATTTAAAAAAATTAAGATCTAAAGGCATACGTATTTTAATTTTATCCACTTTTGGGGGGACTTCGTGGTACACTCGCCGACGCAACTAAAATTTTTGAACTATAGAAGTTATTGCAAAACACACATAAAGCACGTATTTCGCTTAGAAAGCGCAGTTTCAAGCGATTTGTAGATATGTTATCAGAAACAGTTTTTATATAAGATTTGAACGAACGATTTGTGTGAACTCCTTACATATTGTACCTAAAATTTCGGTGGAACTTGGTTGTTTATGGCATGTATTACAAAATCCGATTTTTTTCGCGGATACAAGCTTTTGGGGAAACTTTGTGGTGCACTCGCCGACGCAGCTAAAATGCCGTTTTGAACTATGCAAGTTATTGCAAAACACTCTAAAGTCTAATGGCCGGCTGCTGAAACGTTCATCAACGCATTGTTCGGTTAGCGGTTCATCAAACCGAACAAATTCGAATCAGTTTCCATGTTCTTATGACATTTAAAGCATTGCTGTCAAAAAATCGCGTTACATTTGTTCGTTTTTGATTGCTTGTTTTTCAAATATAAATTTTGATTACGTAGTTGGATGTCAGTTAAAATATAATTGCAATAGTAGAAGTGCAGGTGATATTCAATTTTGACAGTTTATCCAGGTAAGTTAACAATCCGTTAAATATATTCGCTTTTCTAAAATGGTCTGTGATCTGGCAATTTATTTTTGTACATGAAAGGGGGAAAACATGCAGCTTCACATTCCTTGAAAAAATGTAACGTTCAATAATAAGGCATTTGACATTGGATGAAAAAAATTGCCTGCGGCGCCTTTTATTCTGGTTCCCTTTGCATAACCTAATACGAACCCCCCCCCCCTTGGTGCCCAACCATTTTTTGATTGTGCCCATCCTACATTTACATCCTGGCGCCGCCACTGCTGCATCTGGGCATAAATCACATATTTCGCTTTCACGGTCTGAAACGAACGATTTGTGTGTACTCCTTGGGACACATATTCTACATAAAATTTCGATGGAACTTGGTTGTTTAGGGTATAATATGACAAAATCCACTGATTTTAGTGAATACGACCTTTTGGGGGAACTTCGTGGTGAACTCGTCGACGCAGCTGAAGTGCGGTTTTGAACTATGGAAGTTATTGCAAAACACTCTAAATCACGTATCTCGCTTAGAAAACGCAGTTTCAATCGATTTGGAGACATGTTGTCTGAAGTGTTTATACATCAGATTTGAACGTTTCAAAGTCTGAAACGAACGATTTGTGTGTATTCCTTGGGACAAATATTCTATTGTACCTAAAATTTCGGTGGAACTTCGTTGTTTATGGTATAGTATGACAAAACCCAGTTCTTTAGCGGATACAAGCTTTTGGCATGACTTCGTGGTGCACTGGTCGTCGCAGCTAAAGTGCTGTTTTGAACTATGGAAGTTAGTGCAAAACACTCTAAAAACAAGTATTTCGTTTAGAAAATGCCGTTTCAAGCGATTTGGAGACATGTTAGAAGAAACAATTTAATAAATCAGATTTGAACGTTTCACGGTCTGAAACGAACGATTTATGTGTACTCCTTGGCACACCTATCCTATTTAAAATTTAGATGCAACTTGGTTGTTTAGGGTAAAGTGACCAGATCTCTTTGACGTCAATGCTGGACACTTTATTAAATGAAAGAAAAAAAAACACCGTGTACCATAATTATATTTGTATAATCAGCCTTAAGACTAATTGGATAAATTAGACCAATGTTTCCCCATTAGAAGACCATTTCTAATTCAATTCTAAAATAATACTGCATTTTGGTTTGTACCTCTATGGGGCATTTTTTTATATTCTTTCGAAAGGCGATGCTCAAGTTTTTATATCACTGTTGAATAAGTAATAAGATTTAAATTTTATCGGTCACTTTAATATGTTAAGAGTGAGGAATATATGTTGTACCTATGATGTCAGGTTAGTAAGAATGTTGGAGTGATTATTTTTTGGTTGATTTTTATTCTTTCTGGTTTATGCTAACCCACTAAATGGGAAATACGAGATTTTATGTATGTATGTATATATATTGAAAAGTTAACCTGTTGAAAAGAATTTTTTAACTTTCCAACTATGTGTCCACTCATCTAAGGTCCTTTGTTTTATACACCAAGAATTAAACAATTCTTAAATTTATAGATTAAAACATTGATTAATGAAACGATTGAAAAATAAAATTTCGATTTAAATATGCCATTAGCTACTATGATGTCCATATAAAAATATTATATTTACTTAAAATACACTAAACTTTAAACAATAATTTTGAGAACTAAATTAGGAAATTAGCAAGAAGAAGTTTGAAGCTAGTGAAACTCTTAAAAATAGGCAGTTATACCAACTAATTTCCTAAAACCTAAAACATTATTTTGATCCTTTAAGAAACAAAAAAAAAATAAAGGTGGACAAAATAACGACCACATATCAATGCTGAACAAAATGACGGACACTTATCAATGCTGGACAAGTTATGCAAATACTGAACAGTCCAGCCTAATGCTGGACGGATGGTCACTTTAGTTTAGGGCATAATATGACAAAATCCTCTGTTTTTAGTGGATAAGCTTTTGGAGGACTTCGTGGTGCCCTTACCGACGCAGTTAAAGTGCCGTTTTGAACTATGGAAGTTACTGTAAAACACTTTAAAAAATTTGGAGAAATCAAATGTGAATGACCCTATTGACACTTAGAGCAGCAGGGAGTAAAAATCAAATCGCGGAAGGTATGGTAACAGCCACATCAGATTTTTTTAAATGAGATCTCCAAGTTTGTATGATACACTCGCATTGAAATCTCCTAGACCGTAACCACATTTCATATGTGACTAGTCCTCAAATAATCATATAGCACTCTAGCGTTCCACATTAGAAGCACCATAACAATAATCCGACTCCCATATTCATCAGTCTGTAGTGTTGTTTGTAGTGTTCCGCGAGATCACAGCTACCTGTTATTATGCACATGTTGCTCTGTCACGACATTGGGAAATTACACACGGAGGAACTGAAGATCACATTAGCCGTGGTCATGGCATACTAGATCAACCTGGGGCGAGACACAAGTAGCGGTTGCGTGGCTAAGCACTTGTAATGATGTGGATGTGATAGTTTATGGACTCTATAAAACTCAAGAAGTATCATATGGAGAGGATACATACGAATAAGAAAAGAAGAAACCTAGTAGTCCAGTCGATGGAGACCAAAAAATATCTTTGTCTTACAAAAGGTGGGGTAGAAACGATTTTAACATACGTTGTTTAGGTCGGAAAAGGGATGAAAAATTTAAGGTCTTGACCTTGGGGAGCCGCCATCTTGGTTCAAAGTTGCAAAAAATGTTTTTACCTCCCGCTACTCTTGGTAAGGTAGGTATAGGGATCGTGCTAAAAATCGCATATCGAGATTTTGTAAATGACCATGTTTTAAGGTACTTAGAATCCAATTTTAACATTTTCACGATGATGTCTGTGTGGATGTGTGTGTATGTATGTGTGGATCCTCCACACTAACTCAAATACTATCATTCAGATAATAAACCTTGTATTTCAAACTTTTTCTGTAATGAAAAGAGCCCATTAAATTTTGCTGAAAATCGGATAACCGGAAATGGCACTTTACTAGAAGCTCAAAATAGTTTTCTTCGAAAAATACTTTTAAATGTTACTTTTTCGAGAGAAATGTTATTATAAAAATTAAAGATTATTAAATTTTCTTTAGATTTGCATTAATACTTTTTCTATATATTTTATGGTTAAATTTATAAAATTATCTATAATTTCAATCCCAGATCCTACGCTTTAAACAAACAAAACGCAGTTATTCAAATGTATGTAACTGACAGATAAATGTCACTATTAAAGAACTATTCATTTCAAAATAATATTAGTAACGTTTTAAAAAGAAAAAAAGTAAATAGAACAATAGAAAAGGAATTCAATACAGTTTCCAGCATAAGTAAATATGAAGGTATGTATTTAGATTAATAAAAATTAACGATTGATAAAAATGTTTAAGCTAATCCTCATTTTTGGATCAGTGAATTCTATTCTACCCCGGTATTTATAATTTAATCTTCATTTTATTATAGCTCCGGTGGCTCAATGGTTAGAGCAACGCCTCATGTCGTGAGTGCTTTCGGAGCTCTGGGTTTGAATCCCACTAAGACATGGATGTGTATTAATGTGAACCCACTCTGTAATTGGGATTTAATCCTGTTGAGGGATTTAAAAAAAAGGTAGTTACTTGCATTAGATTAGACTATATTTTAAGAAATAAACTGTCAAAATTAGAGTAAAATTCGCTAATCCTAAAATAAGGATTAACTTAATCTTTTTTGTTACTCGGTCTATAAATGGCGGGAGGTATTGTGTTGGCCATACCAGATTTTTTTGGTTTTTGGCTATTTTCTCAAAACAGTAGCCCGTATCAAAATTAATACATATTGCACCTTTTCACATTCCCATATAGTTCGCTAAATAATCGTCTGTCCAACATTTTGATCCTCAAAAACGTTAAGAATTTAGATAAGTTTGAGTATTTCAAGTTTGTCAATTTTAACATATAAATAAATAAATAAATATATCATCACGTCTTATTACCCATTGCTGGGTGTGCCAATCTGCTTTCTACACAGATGTCGGTAATGATGAAATATTTGCACCGTGCGGGCGCTTACCAGGCGTCACCTCACGGGCACTCATTGCTGGCGTGGAGAGTGCACGACAGGGGTCAATTTTATGCCATTTAAAATTGGAAATATTCGGCGTCGGTCGGTATGGTATATTATAAAACTATTATGTATTTATTACGTCCAATGCGTCCAGGGCCGTCCGAAAAATACCCAATCGGTCACTAATAAACATGGGCACGCTGCCTCAAATAAAAATTGTTAATAAATTTATTTTTAAAACTACATTCAAAGAAAGTTGAAAGGACAAATCAGTTTTAAAAAATGTGTTGCAATAAGATTATGCTTCCGTCTGCCGCCTACCGTCTAGTAGTGTGTTGTATGCCTACTTGAGCATCACCCGCGTTGCTTTGCTTTTGCTTTGCGTTTCCCACGGTATCGCTGACATGTCCACTACGATTCCCGTAAGTCTATCGTAGCGTAGACAAACAATGCGGCCCCACAATTCACTATTGGTCATAAGGCGGCCGAGACGTCCATTAACCGCACCGCGAATAGCAGTCGCTCTGTGTGGCAGAGTAACAAGAATCAAGATATGATAATTCCCTATTGTCAGATACTACCTAAACTATTGCAAATTTAAACAGCTCATCAAATTTCAAATTTGAAACTTTATAAACCAGGAAAAACAACAACCAAGATAAATGGACTTAGATTTTGCATTAATTACAGTAAAAGTAATATTAGAAAATTTATAATAAATACTCTGTCTCATAAAGTAAGGGACTAGCATATCTGTGATAAATTGGAAAATTAAAGAAAGAGTCTCCGCCTGTATTCGCCGTTTTCATTAATGTAATTAAAGATTTTATTGTTGTAATCAAAAACCTTTCAGAACGACATATTCAGTAAATTATTGGCACACATTTTCTGATTAAACTAGATATCTACAGTAACATAGGCGCCCACAGGGGGGGGGGGTCGAAAGGGTCGACTGACCCCCCTTTCATTTATGGACTGTATCCATTTTTAAAAATAAAATTATAATTTTATTTTTTCATTTCAATGTATCATTGTATTTTTTAATAGTAGTAAAGTACGAAATAGCTGAAGTGTCAGAATGAGTAAATTATGTTATGTACTGTTATTATATTACATTATCTTCGGTGTTGTATTTTCTTTAATATGCCGAAGTTCATTCTAATCATTTTATGATCATGTTCTTCTCAAAACTTCCACAATTATCGATTTTACTGTTATATAGAAATAAAGAAATAGAAAAGTAAATAATGAATAGACATTGCATATTTTGTGAGGGGCGCGATTTAATTAACATTTAATTATTATACATTTTATTTTGAGCAGTTCAATAGAATAATTATATTGTTACTCAGTAATATATTTTAATTTAATGCAACATTGTATTTTCAGATTGTCTGTTTCTGTAGTTATTGCTTATGCTCGCATCTCGCATCATAAAGCCTAGTAGAAGGGGCAATTCTACGCTTTTAGAGCGTACATACGCATTTTCGTCATAAAATATTGATTTTAATTTTTTAAGAATTTGTTAAATTTGCTTCATTGTAAAGAACTCTATATTATCTTACTTTGCATTAAAACACGTTTGACCTTGAAAATTATAACAATTCGCCTGCGGTGCATTTTTTTCTTAAAACAAAAATTTCGACCCACCTTGTAAAAAAGTCTGCGGGCGCCCATGTACAGTAACAATTAGAAGAAAGACATATAGGATAGTGACAGGCACAATCGAACATAGGACTTTAATAGGTAAAATTATACTTTCGTAATTTCCTACTTCCCTAATTATTTTAGGAAAAAGACTTCCAATAAAAGTGTAGAGCATAAAATATTGTAGCTGAATCAATAAGCAAAATTAATTTTGCATGCTTTGTAAGGGCAGAAATTGAGAAATTAAGTATGAAAATGTCGAAAATCACCTCAAAATAGCGATAGACAAGTGAGCGGTGACTTGGCCTCTCATGCCGAGCAGCGCATTGCGAGCGTTACAGCAGAAAATACTTGCTTCAAGCAACTATATTTATATTATTTTCAATTAGTTTTTGTAAAAACAATTTAGTAATTACTATTTATTGTTACTCTTGTTATTTTTTGTTTTCATAAATTTAAAACTATTATTTATTTCTATTTTAATTGTATTATTACTTGTCACAGTTTTCTAAACTAAACATTTATAAATATAAACAATGTATGTATATGAATTGTAGAATTGTACAAATACCAACAACTAAGAAGAGCCAAATTTAACAACAATACGAACTATTTAAAACAATGAGAATAGTTTAACTGATATATTTTAAGAAAAGAGTTAAATAAATAATAAATTATTACAATAATTACTTTCACAACTAATATTTTCATTATTAATTCCTTTGAATAAAAAATATAATCTTACAAGCATAAAATAGCATAATAAAAACATCGGAATAATTATAATGAAATAATTTAATATACGTGAGTATGAGAATTTCTCGGCCTCGGTTGAGTGGTGGGGAGAACTCAGTATATCTGGGCTACACGTTGGCAGGGTGACACGCTACATTCTATAGCGTCTAGCCTACACTCTAAGAAATTTTTAACCAATTTTAACACTAAAATTGGTTCCAGGAGGTCCACCAGATTACGTGTAATTTTAACAAAGTATCTGTTTGGTTAAAAAGTACTCTGGAAACTGGTTTAATATTTAACACAAAATTTCTAGTTAAAAATATTAGTGCGTGTTAAAATTTACACTGAAATTCGTATTTTAACTAAATGTACGAGTTAATTACGTTCTACACTAAATAGTGTAAAGTACGCGTTTCAGTAGCACCTCTTGGTGTATTCATTTACTCGTATTTGAGTAATTCTTTACAGAATATGTGTTAAATAAGGTAAATAAGGATATCATTGAAATATAAATAATATAATTTTATTATATCAAAAAATACATAAGTAAATAAATCTTATATTTGGCTAATATCTGTGTTGTACAAAAATATGTTAATAATATACTTTCCATCGGAACTCAGAACATGAAAGCGTTTCATATATGGTTCTTTGTACAAACAAATATTTAAAAATATTAAAGTCATTTCAGACACATCTAATTTTGCAATTTTAATGGTTAGTTTAAACAAAACATATTCTATCCATCGACTCAATAATTTCTGGCACGAGAAAGTTAGTTGGTATAAAAAAAACCACATGAAATTCATTTAGGACTATTCATTTTTATATCACATGGTATATTGTATAATCATTTTGAAGTATGTAATAACACTTTTGTAGCAATAAACACGTTCGTACATCTCACAGATCAAACCAAGAATACGTATATCACATATCACAGTTGCACAATCCACACTTTGGTACTGATTTGATCGCTGCTTGTAGTAAATCCACGTCATATTAACAGCGTTGAGTGTTATGTTACTTTTAACGAAATATAGTGTAGTTGCAGCTTGCAGCACCGCATTGTGCAAATGTACACTAAGTTGAGCATAAGTAACTCAAAAAATTGTTGGTAATTAAAAGTAACCATATTTTTGAGTAATATATCTCATTTACTCCATATGTGGTTAACATATTTGAAATTTATTAAAATAACACGGACAAAATTTAACTAAACCGTATTTTTAACACGGACGAAAAATGTACTTATTTAAGTGTTAAAATTAACACTAAATTACTTCACCAATCGATTTGGTTACTTTACACGGACGATATTTCTTAGAGTGTACCATTCGTCATTCGTCTTTCGTTAGGCGTCATCATAATAATCTTTCGCTTCAACAAATTCGCTAATATGAAAGAACGCCGGATTGATTTAATGTACAAATGAATACTACATTTTTATTTCCGCACATTTACAATAAGTAGGTATAGATCATGGAGGTAGGAATAGAAAGGAGGGAGCATGAGGTTAAATTGTTGGCCAGGGGAATGAAACATAGTGGGGACGGACGAACACAGCTGTTGGCCCTGCCTAGAGAGGGGATAAGCGCGGCAATTTTTAAAAAAAATTACATTATTCGTTCAACTAAAATTTTATAAAACTATTAATACTGAAAGAAATGTATTTATTTATTGAAATATATTAATTTATTTTTATATACATTTTACTTAATGAATTTACTTAATTAAATTTTGTAACATTAAAAACTCAAATATATTTATTTAATTAATAAAACGCATTGAAATGCACAAAGTATATTCATAATTATATTATACAGGTAGCAAATGACCTTAGATGTCGGCCCGCCTTTAAAAATATTATAAAAAATGTATATTTTGAGTATATTATTATAAATTCTATGAAAAACGAACAATCTGGCTGATATAGGTTTATTATGAACAACAAAATATGAAGAGATAAAATAATCTTTTTACATGATTTAGATGCTGCATTTAAATCTCTATAACTTTTATTTGAAGTATTTTTGCATAAAATAATTAAGTAACGTTTGCGCAAAGAAAAATTGACTTCCCATGTTAAACTCCTATGTTTCACTTTTCGATTTACACCCTGTACTGTACTTATTATAAAGTAAAACACTTAACAAGTAAAAAAACGAAGAACAAACTCAACACTCTAAAAACGATACAACACAAGCGTAAACAAGCTAAACATAATGATTTTAATTTTTAATAATACTTGGTTTTATGTTTCACAATTATTTTATTGGATAAAAAACCAAGTATTATTAAAAATTAAAATGAATAATAAGTTTCACCAAGTAAGAGCAGACACAATTAAAGAAATTATCTGAACATAATGGTTGGGTTTTAAGGTCAAAGAAAGGTTAACAGATAGGCCCGACCTGGAGTGGGGGAAAAGGCTTCACTTTTACATGCACTTGCTCCCTCCTTATTTATTCCTACCTCCATGGTATAGATAATATATAATTGTGTGTTGATTATTTAAGCAGCGTTCAAAAATGTTTGTACTTGAACCGAAAAAGATATTTTTTCAAAATTATTGGCCTCACCTCACTCTTAGTTCACGCACCGCCACTGCGTTTTACCTTTGTGTTCGCTCGCTGGTTTAAACAAAATAAATACCGTTCAGTACGCATCTAGCGGTAACAAACAGCGCTAATTTGTGCTAGGCTAGCGCTATCCCGGCTGAACTCGAGCATTGCAACGTGTCACGTGAAGTTAGAATTCAGAAAACGAGAAAACATGATTCTTCTTAATCATGTTCACATTGATTACTTAGATTGCCAAAGAACAAGGCTAATATTATCAATTTTTGTAAGATTAGTAATTATAATTATAGTAAATTTTCTTTGTTGTAATGAAGTATTTCTTTCTTTTTTTACAAAATTGAAATGAAATCTTGTAGTACCCTTTGCATGTAAATATTGTAAACACAAACAGTTGAACTGTAAGTGAAAATGAAAACAAAATAATGTGATTAACTAGTGTGCATCTCAGCGCGTGTCAAACTGTTCCTGGAAAATCATTCACGCCAGAATACCGTTGCAGACACATAAAACTCCAGCAACAGCAAAGCAACACTTGAATAGGCGCTAGCAGATCTCTGAACTGCAAATAGAGTAGCCAACACTAACAACACTAGAGTTCACTACCTGTTAAACAAATTTTTATACTTGGGACACTAAAACTATCCACTGACAAGAGCAAGAACTACAAACATGACCAAGAAATGTTGATAAATACAGACAAAGTGACATTCTTAATGTGTTAACTTTTCACAAATTTATATTAAAAAATGAATTTTTCTTTATGTAGAATTCGGAATTCTATTACTATTACCATTGATTTTATACTATATAGAAGATCAATGCTATTACCTACGTATGTTATTTACATTAAGGTCCGATTTTTCGATCTTTGGATAGTGTCACTTAATTTAAAAATGAATACACATATCAATAGACGAAATAAATTGTGAAAAATTGTCAGCCATCGGGATTCGAACCCGATAGACCTACCTTGCCGGGATAGTGGACAAGTTATTTTATTCATTTCTTAATTTTTACAATATATTCATATGCTTACAATCTACGGTTTTAAATAAGTTCCTATATTAACAATATATTACTTATAGATAATTAATAGTTTTAAATAATTAGTTTAAATATGTTAAAGTTATACATACATTATTTTAATATGAAATGTTTATGTTATTATTTGTTTCAACTTAAAATCTATTGTTTTACGCTTCTAAATAAATTGTATACAATAAAACTTACAAACTAAATAAATATAATATACTAACTTATAATATGTATGTACAATATTTACAATAAAGAAGTTTTGTTACTATGATTGTTGCTTTAAATAAATAATAGTGTCATAGATCTGTTCTACTACTAATAAAGAAGTTTTGTTACTATGATTGTTGCTTTAAATAAATAATAGTGTCATAGATCTGTTCTACTTTTCTTCTAGTTCAAATAGCTCTTCGAAGCCGGGATAGTGCTTTACCAACTAAGCTATTGGCTGCTCTCCTCTCGATGGCTGAACAATCTTTTTACAATCTTTTTTTATGACTCGTCACTAGATGTTTAAACGCAGTGGTAGCTTGGCAACCCCACATCTAATCATGTGACGAATAATAAGATCCTCAGTAGTTATACGACTTAAAAAGTCCCCAATTTTGTCTGAGACTGGTAATTTCTGAACTTTCGTGATTTTTATACTATTTTTTGCACGATCGACGTACAAAATTTGAAAGAAAAATAAGATTTGAAAATTATTTAGACATATTAAAAATCTTTAGTTGCCATTTTTGAATTAAGTTTTGATTTTTGTTTTTATTTAATTGAATCACATCACTTACCGTTCAGTAATTTGTGAATAAAACCTATTATCTTGGAAACACTATCGGTAAACATTAAAAAAAACCTATCGTGCAAAAAATAAATAATATTTAATTCTTACATAGTTCAAAATAATCAAAAACAATTGATACGTCAGCTAAACGTCAAAATACATCCTCAAACAAAGAAGCAAAAATGTCATGGCAAACTGATACTACATAAAATATCATAATTTTCAAAATTAATAACTATACCTTGTTCCGGAGCATAGGGAATAGTTTTGACCTCTCTTATTGACTGAAACACAAGTTTACCCAATGTAATTTCGGCTACTTCAGATTTGCACTGTTGCCAGTGCCATCTACTGAATGGCTTAAATGGAACAGAACATATACACTGTTCCATTTAAGCCATTCAGCAGATGTCGCTCGCATCAGCGTCAGTTTTAAGTAGCCAAAATTACATTGGGTAAATTTGTTTCTTATCTCCAATTTCAGCTAATCAGAGAATTCAAAACTATTCCCTATTCTGTGCAATTATGAACGGCATAAAAGGAACACGGTATAAATACGCTATTTTTTAATGAAAATGCACGTATTTGGCATCACTGTTTGACATAGGTACTTTCTAAAAATATAAAAATATATGTATTAAAAAAATTAACGATGATTTCGTTTCCGGCGAACCCAGAAGTTAAATTCCGGATTTTTCCACACCAAAAAATCTGATGTGGCCAGCACATAACCTCTCGCCAGATATTTTACCTGATTGTACGCATAAAACGAAAAATATTTTTAAATACAAATACATATATTCATGTCTCAGTACAAAATAATTATTTTAATATAAATTATGTACATACATTTTCTTTATATTCAGTATCCTGAATTTTTTTCTACTTTCCTTTTCTTTTATTCGTCATTTTTTCGCAAATTCCTTTTATATTCTTTTTTAGGTATATTCTTTTGCGTTGTTGACTTATTATTTATTTTCATAATCTTCATAATGATGTACAAATATTTATGACAGTGGCATACCTACAAATATTTTTGACAGTGACATTTATGTGTGACTTACAAACATTTGAATTTCTTTAACGTTCTTTAATATAAGTATTTACAAAAAATTTCGATAAATAATATTTAGATGATTTTTTTCTTGTAACTACTACTTCCGGTTGTCCAATTGTTACCAAAACTTAATCAACTCTTCCCATTATTGTTAGATTGAGGAATCCGTAGTTAAAAATGTCTTAAGTCTTATAGTATTTGAGAAATCGTGGATCCAACATCCACACACACACACACACACACACACGCACGCACGCACGCACGCACGCACGCACACACACACACACACACACACACACACACACACACACACACACATCCACACACACATGCGGATATCATCGTAATAATGTTATAATCAGATTCTAGGAACCTTAAAACGTGCTTATTCACTAAAATCTTGATATGCGATTTTTAGCATGAATCCAATACCTCTCTTAGCGAGAGGTAAAAAAGGCATTTAACTTTGCGCGCAATTTTGTAATTTAAACTATAGGTTCATCTAACATTATTAATTATATTTTTTAATCACCCTATATAATAATGAATGTTAAAAAAATGCCGTGTGTATTAGATCAAACAACAAATAAGAAAAGGTACAGATAGGTAATATTGTAAAATGTAATAATTTTTAAAAAAGTTTTGAGTGATCTGGGAAGAGATAATTACCCCTTTTACCCCTCCTTGGAATTACCCATGGAACTGTGGTACTGTAATCCAAACTTCTTTTTCACCTGAACCAAAGTTTACAGTTCGATTAACCATAAAACGCATGTGGTCTTTTCATAACAGTTGTCACTGTTAGACAAATAACCACTACATAGAGTGTAACTTTTAACAGAATAAACATGAAAGTATGATCTTTAATTTAAAGTGGCAATTCAACTTTTATATTAAAAATTAAACAAACAGTTATATCAAAATCCAAGAAACATTTCTCGGAAATCTGTACTTGAAAATTGCGCTTAAATAGCTTTGAATTTAACTGCTTTAATGATTGCTGGCATATTTGAGTAAATCGAAAGGATGATTATGCCTTCTTGCAATAGAGTCATCTTGGCTCCCACAGAGTTCATCATCACATATTGACTTCTGTGATGCGTAGCCGTAGTCTGACCAATTCTCCAGTCGATCACAATTTCATCCCGGCGGACCACCAAGCGAGCCACGAATTGTCATGGTAATCGCAACTTATTTACTCTTTTCTTCGTTTGATTGGATCCCCGCTTGCCGGTAATCCCAGATTTCCGATCGGCCGTCCATCGACGAAGATTCAACAATTTCTAATCCTAATAACAATGTCACCGAAATGACACTTCATCAGGTTTCAATCATCGGGAACAGATTTTTTATTTGATTGGGAAGAGTTGATTAATAACAAGATATAAGCAATAATCATTTTCGAAACTGATAATGGATTTTACAGTTGTACACCCTATACATATATTCAGTAAGAAATTAAATGAATATAGTACAAGTATATGAATTTAGAGGTACCAATTCAAAAATAGCTATGGTACCATTGGCAAATTGTAGACTCCACCTTTTATAAAATGCCTAACGTATGCAACAATAGTTTTGGTAAACTCCAGTCACTTAGAAATTGCCGCCATTTTTGTTATAATGCGCGTACACTATCGTCTGGCCATGTATTTTGTGTTTCTAATATTATGACAAAGATTAGATCAGAGTCTTCATAACTTCTTTGTGCTTAAAACTAACTTAGTAATTTTTTTTAGTTCATAAGTTCACTTTTCAATTTTAAGAATGAAATTTATTTTTGTTTGTAATATTGATAATTTATATAAGTATTAATTTTTTCCCATGGTAAGGGGGGTATAGGCGATAGGAAATAAGCAATATGACATCTGGTGGTATTTTGAGGAACTATAGTTGACGGGATAATTTATACATGTGACATTTCTTTGACTGTATAAACACAAGTGTTATCTATTATGTTCCTAATATTTGCGTTTAGGTATATTATATATCTTAATATTACACAGGTAATGCATAAATGAAATTAGTAAATGTCAAATTATCCCTTTAACATTAGTTCCTTTAAAAGCCATTTTGGCGCTACGATCTTATTTTCCATCGCCTATAGGGATCGTGCTAAAAATCGCATATCGAGATTTTGGTAAATGACCACGTTTACGGTCCCTAGAATCCAATTTTAACATTTTCATGATGATGCTGTGTGTGTGTGTGTGTGTGTGTGTGTGTGTGTGTGTGTGTGTGTGTGTGTGTGTGTGTGTGTGTGTGTGTGTGTGTGTGTGTGTGTGTGTGTGTGTGTGTGTGTGTGTGTGTGTGTGTGTGTGTGTGTGTGTGTGTGTGTGTGTGTGTGTGTGTGTGTGTGTTTGTGTTTGTGTGTGTATGTAATAGTTTTTCTTCGAAAAATACCTTTACATTAATTGAAGATTATTAAATTTTCTACAAATTTACATTAATACTTTTTCTATATATTTTATGGATGAATTTATAAAATTATCTATAATTTAAATCTCGGAGCATACACTTTAAACAAACAAAATTCCTTGGTTACGCCATTATTCGAATGTATGTAAATGACAGATAAATGTCACTGTCAAAGAACTAAACATTTCAAATTAATAATAGTAACGTTTTAAAAAGAAAAAATCTGATGTGGCCAGCACATTACCTTCCGTCAGTTCTATGTATTTTGTACAAATTTCATACAGAAAGTTCCTTGCTAAAGATTATATTTCTTGTACTTTACCTTCCGGCAGTTGCATGTATTTTATGCAAATTCCATACAGAAAATTTATAGCAAAAGATCGTATATTTCCAGTAAAATTATAAGATAAACACACTATAGGTACGTTCCATCGGCGTCAGAAATCTTACTACTTCTTCTAGTAGAACCTCAATGATCGTTCTCTTGCGTGAAAAAAATCTGAATATTCCTACGAATCATTCCAACTTCAGAGCTGGAAGCCCTGGTTGGAAGATATATAGATTGTAGATAAATTCAAAATCGTACTAGCCGACTGTCGCGCGTACCTTTCTGTTACATTTGTCAATGTTCAGATTAGACTGTGCTCAAAGAAATACCTCCTTTAATAACAACATTTTGAAGATCCAAAATAAACATACAAAGTTAGCTTTAGTTGTTAACTAACAATAACACATAAACACTCCCACTGTTCTATCGTATTTATTTTTTACTTGACAGTTATTTGCCACTGAGCGTTCTATTGCTTTAAGAATATTCTTATTCTCGTAGGAATATTTCTGACACCGATAGAACGTACCTTATGTCAATTTCACTTGACACTGACATCTTTCAATCAAAATTTTCTTAGTATAGTAGCTGTTTCCATAGCTATGGCTACTTTATAAAATTTAATTTCTTTATAATTTTTTAACTCTGTATCCATTTAATATTAAGTATAAAATGCAGTCAAATCGTATAGAGAATAAAATATTCTTTAATATTTATAATAACATTAAATGTGAAAAAATGATATTTAACATAGTTTTTTCAAGAAAAACTGTTAAAATCTTCAAATGATGGTACTTCCGGTTGTCCAATTCTAACCAAAATCTAATCAGCTCTTCACATGGATGTAACGAAGAGAAATACGAAAGAATTATAATTTTTAGAATTGTAGTATGGAAGTTATCGTAGACGAAAATTTTGTTACACACACACACACACACACACACACACAGACACACATACATACACACACACACACATACAGACATCATCCTAAAAATAGTAAAATCGTATTGTAGGGACCCTAAAACGTGCTTATTCATCAAAAACTCACCACCGAATTTTTTGACCAAAGACAATACCTTCCTTACCTAAAGGTGACGGAAGGTAAAAAGGAAATAGAACAATAGAAAAGGAAATTAATACAGTTTAGATTAATAAAAATTAACGATTCGCAAAAAAATTTAAGCTAATTCTCATTTTTTGATTAGTGAATAATAATTTATCCCGGTATATAAAATATAATATTTATTTTATTATCAAAAAAGGTAGTTTAGACTAAATTTTAAGAAATAAACTGCCAAAATTAGAGTAAAATTCGCTAATTCAAAAATAAGGATTAGCTTAATCTTTTTTGTCACTCGGTGCATGGCGGGAGGTATTGTGTTGGCCACACCAGATTTTTGTGTTTGGGGTGTTATATTTAAGTTTGCTTTTTCAACGTTTTAAATAGATTCCTGTCCGAATAGACTCGTTTTTAATAAAAACTGATAACACTGAAAATATACAGACTTTGACAAGTATGTAAACAATAGCTGTATTCTTTTTGGACAAAATGTCAACTCATCTCAGATCACTTCAGATAAACTCAGGAAATCGTTGTTCTTTTTGACACAATTGATCTGAGTTGTTATGAGTAAACTCAGTTCCCCCTTTCCGATGCTACACTACCAGTTTACAAAACTCAAAATGATTTAAAACACTCAGTTTGCATTTTAAGTTCATATAATACGACAAATTTTAGATTCACATATACTTACAGTAATATATTTTAAGAAATAAACTGCTAAAATTAGAGTAAAATTCGCTAAACCAAAAATAAGGATTAGCTTAATCTTTTTTGTGACTCGGGCGGTAAATGGCGGGAGGTATTGTGTTGGCCACACCAGATTTTTTGTTTACTTTTTACACGTCTGTAAAAAATAAATAAAAAAAATATTCTCAAACAAAAAGTGTAAGTCGCACAATGAAAGTCAATAATAATTCTTCTTGAATATTTCAAAGTCAATCTGAATACAAACTATGTTGAATTAAGATTGCATCATTATCCAGATTCAGATCTTAAATGAGATAGAAAAAATTCCATTAGTTCAGCACACAATGCTTACTTACCTACTACAATATATTATTATATCTGTCTATTAATACCGTAACATGCATACCGAACAAGAAATTGATTCAGAAAAAGTTACTCTTTGTTTTGCTACAACTAATTTATTGTAACAAGAAACAAACCAAATATCAGTAGGAATTTTTCTTTTGATTTGCATGATTCGTTTGCGATCGAAGAATTTGAATAAAATATTAATTATTCGTACAATGATAGCTATTCCAATGCGTATTACATTAACTTTTCAAACGGTCTTTTTTGCATAGGTAAATTATATTTTTTCATTAAATTGTTAGATACTTTCAAAGATCTTCTTAAAATAACTGTCCTATAAAAAATTTTCGCATGCAAATTTTGTAAACACCACCTAATTTAACACACAAAACTGGAGCCGTCATAATCGTTTTTCTTGACATTCTGTCAAATACTACTTTACGCCCGCATTTACCTCACGGTCGCTTTTATTTTACTTTATGCCCGCTACAGTCACTCTTTTGTTTAATTAGCAAATAAATTTAATGTTGTACTACATGCAGTTTAATAAATTTTAGGCGAGATAATGGCAAATTATGGACGCAACTATTAACACATAAGTTTTGACATTTGTTCAGCAATGGTATGTGGTATCTATGGTTACCGACTAAAATTGTTTAGTAATAAAAAACATGCAGTAATAGGGGTCATTCTCATTAGGGAATGATTTTTTACCTTCCGTCACCTTTAGGTAAGGAAGGTATTGTCTTTGGTCAAAAAATTCGGTTGAGTTTTTGATGAATAAGCACGTTTTAGAGTCCCTGGAATAAGATTTTACTATTTTTACTATGATGTCTGTATGCATGTATGTATGTATGAATGTATGTATGTATGCATGTATATATATATATATATATATATATATATATATATATATATATATATATATATATATATATGTGACTATTTTTTAGGATCCGAAAACTCAAATACTACAATTCAAAAAAATTATAATTTTTCGTATTCCTTTTCTTTACATCCATGTGAAGAGATTATTAGATTTTGGTTAAAATTGGTCAACCTAGAATACCTTCATTTTAAGATTTTGCAATTATAAAAGCACTTCAAGATGGACTATATATATATATATATATATATATATATATATATATATATATATATATATATATATATATATGTGTGTGTGTGTGTGTGTGTGTGTGTGTGTGTGTGTGTGTGTGTGTGCGTGTATGTGTGTATGTGTGAGTGTGACGATTTTTTAGGATCCGAAAACTCAAATAGTACAATTCAAAAAATTATAATTTTTCGTATTCCTTTTCTTTACATCCATGTGAAGAGATGATTAGATTTTGGTTAAAATTGGTCAACCTGAAATACCTTTATATTAAGATTTTAACAGTTTTTCTTGAAAAAACACTGTTAAATATCATTTTTCCATATGTAATATTATAAATATTAAAGAATATTTTATTCTCTATACAATTTTATACTTCATATTCAATGGATATAGAGTTAAAAATTACAAAGAAATTAATGGCTCCATTCTGTTCACATTTGTAAGTCTTACAGATCTGTGATTTTGTAAAAACCCGACAAAAAACGCATCCAGTTTTGTTGATTAATATAAAATTATACATAAGACTGGCAGCTTTCGTTGCGATTTTATTCATTATTTACAAATTTACAGATCTGTAAGATTTACAGATGTGAACAGAATCAACCCATAAATTTCATAAAACATAGAAACCGTTACTATATTAAGAAAATGCTGATTGAAAGATGTCAGTGTTATGTGCAAATGACATGTTTGTTATAATTTTACTGAAAATATATAATCTCTTAGGTACATGAAACTGTCTGTATGGAATTTGTACAAAATACATAGAACTGACAGAAGGTAATGTAATTGAAATATGGAATCTTGTGCAAGAAACTCTCTGTACAGGGCGCGAGCAGACACGTGACTCGAGCAACCTTGACGTATTTAGAATCAGCTGATGTGTGTGCGCGTGTCATTTTGACAAGAACAATGTCAATTTGACGAAACCAATGTTTTGACTTATTTTGATTTTGAACTGTTAAATTCTTCATATTTTACAAATTTCGGGCAATAAAACACATAAACTTAAAAATAGTAATATTTTACCAGTTCAAAATTAAAATAAGTTAAAAGATTGATTCTGTCAAAGTGACAATGTTCTTGTCAAAATGACAGACGCACACACATCAGCTGATTCTAAGTGCTTCAAGGTTGCTCGAGTCACATGTCTGCTCGCGCCCTATAGAATTTCTACAAAATATTTGGAACTGACGGAAGGCAATGTGTTGGCCACATCAAATTTTTATAGATTAACATAACCTATTAATAAACGGTCAACGGAAATCGTATTTATTGTAACTAATTTTCTTTACGACCTAATTTAGTTTTCTTTATAAATTTTATGCATGGCATTTCGAATTTTTTTCTGAAATAAATTCATGAATTCATCTTGTGTTAATTCTGAGGTTATTGCCAATGGCTTCTTGTCCCTTGTCCATCCTCTATAATTATCACACTCGCTCGGCGATAATCACATCTCCTTGGTAACGATAGGGGCCGACCAGGGCTGTACCAGTGATTAATGCCCCGACAAAGGACCTCAATCCCGCCCATCACACCTCACGGAATATTAAACGCTGCATCTTCACTCCCAGCTTCGTCAAATATTTGATTTAAAATGAAAATTCCGACCGTTCGATTATCAACTGATTGAATTGCAAATCAGAGGGAGTCAAGACTTAACACCTGCCTTTCGGGCGATTCTCAAATGTCGTAAATCAACCGAATAGGTTAGGTGACCTCAAATGTCAGAATGCAGAGCATTAATTTTTATGGTAAATTATATACGCAGAAGATGAGCATGATGACAAATTAATTATAAGTTTTTCAAGATATTTTAATTGAATTTAAACTTTTAAATAAATCAAACATTTAGCAATAACATTATAGCAATAAATTCATAATAATTACATATTACATTTTATGAATATATATTTATTTTGTACATGTCATGTCATTTCAGTTAAGTTAATGGATGGCGCTAGTTTTAACCGTTTTTACATGTATTAAACCAGGCCCGTAGCCAGAGACCACTCTGGAAGAAAAGTTGCCCTCGCTGGAGAAAATACTAGTGTTTTTTTTTAAGTATTGTTTTTCATAATACCTATTGTTATTTTCTTTGTATATCTTTTGTTTAGTATTTTTGTAAAAAAATTACATTATATGAGGTGTTATGTAAGTAATCGCCATAGGTCATGGTATAATAAAAAGAATTGAAAGAAGTTCTGCACAATCTGTGAAGTTGTAAAAGTTATGTGACTGTAAATTTACGAACCAGCTACTGGATAAATTAAAATCTAAAAATCAAGTTGTTCCAAATAAACAATATTCGTTAGTTAGCTCAGATTTATATATTGGAAATAAAAGTATACAGTGTGGTGTCTTCGACGACGCAGCATAGGGGTTTCAATGGTATATATATATATATATATATATATATATATATATATATATATATATATATATATATATATATATGTATATATATATATATATGTTATTTCCAATCATATACATACATATATACAGGATGGTGCCTTGGAAGACGCAGCATAGGGGTTTCAATGGTAAAATCTTAATGTACAGTTATTTGCTCCCCTAATTATTTTGGAGCAAAATTGTATTGAGATTTTTGCTACAGAAAAAAATACTGCATCCGAATATGCTATTGTTTATAATTTTTCAATTTCCGGAACCCTAAAAATAATCGAAAACAATAATAACATTTTTGCAAAAATCATTGGTGCCATGGAACAAAAATTTTAACAAAAGCGCAAACATCTATCACAGATGAAAACACCATTACTGTAGTTGATGACAATAATGGAATTGTTGATTACAATAATGTAATTTGACAAGAACGAAATATAAAGTTTCTTTTAGAAGTGACTATGAATACCACCCTTAACTTATTTAAATTAAAAGACAAAATGTATTGGGAAAAAGGATTTTTATCTTACTATCACAAACACATGAATTTATAATATAAAATAACATATCACAAACCACCATTTACCATTAAACAATACGCCAATCTGTTGTAAAATTCTTGTCTGACATCTGCTAATTGTTTATGTGAAATTTATTTAAATTTTTATTCCATGGCATCAATGATTTTTACAAAAATGTTATTATTGTTTTCCACTATTTTTACGGTTCCGGAAATTGAAAAATTATAAACAATATCATTTTCGGATGCAGTATTTTTTTTCTGTAGCAAAAACTTAAATACAATTTTGCTCTAAAATAATTAGGGGAACAAATAACTGTACATTGAGATTTTACCATTGAAACCTCTATGCTGCGTCTTCCAAGTCACCACCCTGTATGGCCTCCTAAATATTTAGTTCAAATATGAAACTGAAAGTATTTAATTGAGTGTAAATAAAGATGAAAAATAATGTATTATTCTTACCCTACTGCTTGTCACTCAAATTTGTATATTGGAAATAAAAGTATATAGTCTCCTAATTATTGAGTTCAAATATGAAACTGAAAGTATTTAATTGACTGTACATAAAGATGAAAAATAATGTATTACTTTTACCCTACTTCTTGTCACTCAAATTTATATATTGGAAATAAAAGTATATGGTCTCCTAACTATTCAGTTCAAATAGGAAACAGAAAGTATTTAATTGAGTGTTGTTCCGAAAAACAATGGCGTAGTACTTAGATATTTAGAAATCTATGTTACTGCCACTAATGAAGAATACACCGACGTGCATTTGGTTTACGAAAAAATGCACCACATCAATCACCAAAAATACCACCTATGACTTCATGCACACCTTCAAAAATGATAAGTGTTGTTGTTTTCACTCATAGTACTGTGATTTTTAAATAATTCTTTATTCAAATAAATAATTTTTATTAGTCCATCTTGAAGTACTTTTACAATTGCAACTAGCACATTAGAAAACAAATCATTGTAGATTACGGTACATTGTAAACTTGTTTATTAAGTGGTAACGTAAGACATGTTACTTACATAACACCCTGTAGATTTTTCTGATAAAAGTATAATCTCTATAGCGAATTACTTTACTTTAAAAAAATGCCTCTTCTAAAATTTGGGTTGCCCACTCTAAAATTTGAGTTGCCCACTCTAAAATTTGGACCTGGCTACGGGCTTGTATTAAACACATAACATACGGGGTGATTAATCTTAAATTGGCCTCCTGAAAAGCCATATAAAGAAGAAAATCAAAAATTGGGCAAAGTCAGCCAAAGCCTCATATTGGAGTCAGTCGAAGAAATTCATTTTACCCTCGTTGGCAAATGCCAAAGAGCTAGTAGCTGTCAGCAAAAAAGGACTTTAGAACTTGGACAGGTATCTTTACTGGTTATTTTGTTCTGAAATACCATCTATGTAAAACTGGTCGAGCTGAAAACAGTACCAGTCGACTCTGCGAAGAGAACTAAGAAACTTCGGAACACATTATATGTGAATATCCAGCTATGGCCGTAAGGAGAGTTAACCATCTAGAGAAAAGGTGCCTCACGAGAAACTCACTCCTGGGTAGTAACTGGCTTAATGAGAACTGTGGGACTTCCGGTCGACCAATTATAACCAAAATCTAATCAGATCTTCATATTGTAATGTGCAGTGCCCGCCCTCGCCGCCACTGTTACCGCCTCTGTCCCCGTCGGTGTCGCCGCCGCTGTCGCAGGGACGAGCGAGCGTCTATTGTCAGCGATGACGCAACCGACTGGCCGGCGCCTGCTTAATTACGCGGTTGATGTAACCTATTGTGTTGTATCTAGAAGTATTCTCGTGAGTTCTCGAATTTTCGGCTACGGTATATAAGCACCGTTAGCGAAAGCACTGAACAGTCTGATATAAATAAGCGTTGCGTGTTGAACAGTTGGTGATATAAACAGATAGTAGACGAGTGGTGAATATAAATAAATACAGTTGTATAAATAAATAAGTGATCTATATATTGTTTAAATAAATAATCTTAGTGTTTAAGTGTTTTATAATATTCTTAGTCTTAATTAGTGTTTAATATTTGTTTAATCGTAGTGTTCGTTATATTTATCATCTTTTAATTATATTTATTATCTATTTATCATTATAATAAACTTTTATTTTCATTAATAATAATTGTCTAATATTTACACTTCACCCAAATAAATAAAAACGTTACAATATGGATATAAAGAAGAGAAATACGCAAAAATTATAATTTTTGGAAAGGTGATATTGGAGTTATGCGATCCGAAAGAATCGTCACACACATATACATACATACATATGTACATCCATACATGTATCCATACATACATACATACAGACATCATAGTAAAAATAGTAACATCGTATTCTAGGGACTCGAAAACGTGGTTATTCATTAAAAACTCACCATCAAATTTTTTTACCAAAGACAATACCTTCCTTACCTAAAGGTGACGCAAGGTAAAAATAACCAATGGCCAGCTGTATTTTCAAGTAACTCTTAAAGTCTTGATCAAGAAATTGTGTGGTGTAAACCTAGCTTTAGTTTTATTTGGAAATGGAGATTTCAACTCCTGTATGTGAAACAAAACGTTGCTGTACAAAACAAAATCTTTATTAAATCCATAAATCTTCTCTGATAGAATCGGTTTTTAATTGTTAATAAATGCAACATCTCGATCGATGATTAAACGTAACAAGAAGTAAATGATGCAAAAGAATTTGTTAATTATTTTGCTGAGGAAAAATTTATGTTTAAATACTACAATTATTACTGTGCGTGACATTACTAAAACATTAGTTACTTATAGGAAATATTCCTTAACTAATGTATTCATAGCAAAAAAAAATAATTACAAATATTAATTTATGGAAAATATTGCACAAATATTATGCGATAGGTATGTTACATAATTATTCACAAAAAAAATTATAAATAATCATATGGGAAATACATATAATAATTTCAACTTAAATCAAACTTATGAATTTTATGTTAAATGAATTTAAAATGGACACTAGAAATAGAAAACAAATAAAAATTTTAGTTAAAATATCTATTGAAAATTGAAATAAATAGCATACAACAATTTTTATCAAAAAAAGTCAACGTATTAACCCTTGCCTGACCAAAATCGGATCACGACACCCAATTTCCGGTTTTTTGTTAATAACTCTTATAATAGCAATATTGTTAACAATTCCTCTTCAGAATTCTCCTAAAATATATTAATATATTGTTGTATATAATTTTCGTTTATAGAAGTTTTTAGAGTATTGAGTTATTTAACATTTTCTTATTTGGATCTACTATCACCCGATTTTGGTATTCGATGTTATTCTATAATAACCATAGTAAAATAAAGAAATAAAAGAAAAGATTTGTTTATATTGCTCAAGGATAGAGATGGAGAGTAAATTTTGAAATATATTGTTTAGGTACTTATATCGTATTAATTATTTAAGATAATGTTTATTTAGATTAAAAAGAATTATATTATTATTATTTTAATGTTAAGTTTAATTATTAAACAAATACAAATTTACATAATTATTAATAAAGAAATTTTAGTAACTATAATAATAAAAGTAAAACATCCATAAATATTGTCATATTAATAACAAAATAACGTAAAAAATTCGGGTCACAGTTGACCATATTTTGGGTACCCAAGTTATAGAATTATTTTAATCAGGCAAGGGTTAATAAAATCAACTAATTCTTCAATTGAATCTGAATTTTTGACTACGCATTTACTAGGGCAAAGAACTAAAACAACTAGATCAATATTATCAATTTAAATAAATTTAAATTTATTCGTAATTTTGGATATTTATCTTCAAAATTATAAAAATATTATAAAATAAAACATTATAGAATGTATTATAACATTTATATCCATGTTTAATAATAATTTTCTATTTCATTTTTTTATAACATTTAAAACTTGTTTTTTTTTAATATAGTATTTTCTATTTCATTTTTTTATAAAATTTAAAATCATTGCCATTGCCAATATAAAATTTATATGTACAAAATTAATTTTTCTTCAAGCGTATTATAATATTCATATTATGCTACTGTACACACACTATAGAAGTTGTTCATTGTCTTACTAGTACAAAAATGTTGTTATTGTTGTACTAGTAAAAAAATGTTAGTGTCTTAGTTCACCGCTGGCGGCGGCAGTTGTCACAGCAAAACAGATTATATTGAAAATTGTTATTTGGCAGTTTGTATCGCTTTTGTTTTGTAGAGTACACAGCCAGCTTTAGCTGAAATTGCAAACACTACAATTAAAAAATTCCAAAAAAATGTCAAAAAATTCTTTGAAACACTTGAAGAAAAAATAGTATATGTCATTCGGAGTAGAACACCCTTTTTGTGTTTTACCCAGCTTGCCTAGCCTCGGCCGCAATAGCTGGGTTCAACACAAAAAGACCGCTTTCTACTCCTAATAACATAATATACTATTCTTTTATCGTAGTAGGCAGGCTTGTTAATTCTCGTATTTCGTAACGAAGATGCATAGCAGGCTATGGCCAGTCACCACTTTTGTTTTACGCTAAACAAATGTTGTTGTTTGTGTCGCTATTTTTATCAAAAATTCATTGCAAATATACGAAAATGTATTTCCCAATATAATACATCATGTGTAGAATTTAATTCTCTGTCTAATGATATAAATTTCATATTGGAAAAGCGTTGGTGTTTTGGGTTATGTTTAGATATGCAGAGAAACATATAACTGAGGTATTAAAAATATTCATTTATAGTTTAATAAAACTAAAATGTAAATTTTTATTGTTTAACATATTTTTATTTTATTTTTACAGAGTTTTGTGGTGAACTGAATTTGGAAATCGACAAAATCTTCGGGAAAGCAGATTACAACAGCAGATCAGGTAGGAAAATTATTATTTCTCTTTATAAAAAGATCACTTTTCAAACAATGTTTACTTATCTAAAAATTGAATATGATATGTTTCTAAACAAACAAAAACTGTTTTTGTGTGAGCTTTCTGGTTATTGAAAT
The DNA here is from genome assembly GCA_963082715.1 of Harpalus rubripes. NCBI lineage: Eukaryota > Metazoa > Arthropoda > Insecta > Coleoptera > Carabidae > Harpalus > Harpalus rubripes. The sequence continues at coordinate 75,195,343 of OY720450.1, forward strand.
CAGTGCACAGAGTGTCTCGAAGGTGACGCAAATCGAAAATTTTCTGATTATACGTCGTTGTTGATATTAATCGCAGAGCCGTAACTAGTGATGGGAGGTGGGAAAATGCTCAATGGGAATATTTTCTTAAAAGGGTATTTATATGGGAATATTCCTTGTAACAATATAAATTCCCATTCCTTGGGAATTTATTTTTGGTTCCAATTTTATAAGTACAAAAATATAAACTTCTGATGAGCGATTCGCGAGTTACTAACAACTTAAACTTACATGAACATTTTCTAAAATTTAAAACATCTGTAAATCGGCTTAGTTCTCATATTTTCATCTAAAATTTTGACACGATTAAAGATAAACAATATTACGTATTTAATACGTGTCGAAATTTCAGATTAAATGGTCTAAAGTCTAAACCGATTTTAGAGAAATTTCATATAAGTTTAAGTTATTAGTAACCGCTCATCAGCAAAATCGTTTACACTCTCTTCCATTTAAGCCATTCAGCAGATGGCACTCGCATCAGTGCCAGTTTTAAGTAGCCGAAATTACATTGGGTAAACTTGTTTATTGTCTCCAATTCTCTATAATACTGAATGGGTTAAGTGGAACAAGATATGTACTAAGTATTAAATACTTAATATTGTTTATTTTTTTGAGTAATTTAAATTTGTATCATAAATTCTTATTCTAGTCAACTATTTTTTAACATAACTCTTCGAGAGTTTATCCTAGGCAAAAAATGTGAGAACCCTTTTATATACAGGAAATTACGAGCTTTAATTTTGTATTCTTGTAAAATTTGGGCCACTGTTTTCAAGAAAATGGCCAAAACTTATTTTTTGCACCTTTGACCCAAGATGGCAGCAAATTCCGGAGTCGCTAGAGGGTGCAAAATTAGTATGTCGTTTTAGGGGTACTAATAAAGAGTATGAAATTTAAGCCAGCTTGTCACCAATTATTTCCACAATAAACATCTTGCCGACTGGCCTATCTATAGATAATTATTTGCTAAATTTATAAAACAAATTTTAGAAATAGTTGATCTAAAACCATATAAATTATTAAAATTTTGAGCCCCTAAGAATTCTGCACCCGTGGCGTGCCCATCTTTGCCAAACCCTAGTAAGGCACAGTTAATCGAAGTAATAATGTAAATACTAATATTTTTTAACGCACGGTCGCTCCAATGGGCCCGTCCAAGTCGTCGGCTTTTTAAAAATTACATGTCGCACATGAATTTTTAATATAAATAAATGAAAACGAATCAAAAATTGCTATATATTTTGTATTTTTATATCTATAATAATGTAATTAAAGTTTTTAGCGTAAAAGGGTTGCCATGTTGTGACGTCAGCGTCATTACAGTAGTCCAGTTTCCCTGTGAAATTGTTACTATAAAGTGGACCACGCATATGTTGCTCATAAATTCGCGATTGGCTTTATTCATACTCTAACAAACACATATTTAATATATCCGAGCAATTTTTTTATTAAGATCAAATGAAAATTTACTTATTAAATAAATTTATATTATAATTTATGTTTTAATTATTATAATCTCAATACATGTCATTGTTGTAATCATTTAGTAAATAGTAATGTAAATGTTAGATTACTTTTTATTATGAACTATGCTTTGATTATTGTAATCAATACTGTCTTTGTTGTATTTAATTATAAATAGAAAATATTTTAAATACTATTTTAATTATAATAATGGCATTTAGTGAGTATGAAAACTTCAATATCATATTAAAGAAAGTCTTAAAGTCACATTAATTAAAGCGAATAATTAATTTGATTATGAAAACGAGCAAAAATTATAAATTGTACTTACCTGATTTTTATTTATGTATAATATGTACTATCGAAGTTTTACATATATTAACATTTAACACTACTCTTATTCATGTAAGTAAATCAAACAAATATGTATCTTGTAATGATATAATAACTATTTGGCTTACTCTATTACCATTAGCTCTAAAGATTTTTGATCACAGTTTGTAATGGACACGTATTTTTATTCATGCAACATTTGTTGTATATTACCATATTAATGGTAACGTATGTCGGTTCTCTCTACTCATGACAGAATGACGCTAACGTCAGAACTTTCGCGCCAAAACTTTAATAATTATGTTAGGCGTTATTAAGCGTAATTTCAAGAAAACAAAAAATACGGAATTTCTATTTTTAAATTCTTCGTAACATAAAAAATTCAAGAAAAGTTGGACGGGCCTATTAATGTATAATGTAAATTAATTTTACTTTGAAAATTGGGAAAATAGTTACGTGCAAACTGATGTTGTGGTTAAAATTGAAGACTGGTGACCTAGGGTTTCTCAGGACATCGCTGATTTTTACCTTTGGAAAAGTCAATATTTGCTTTAAATTTTCTTGTTTTTCTAATGTGAAAATATGAAATTTAAATTTCTAAAAATTTGAAGTTGAAAGAGTCAAATAAATTTGATTGGTGTTTAAAAAAGAACAAGTGACAAAAGCACTCAAAAGTTTTTTTTATGGAATCACCAATGGCACCACGTCACCAGTTAAAGAGTAGTAGGTACATTTGGCAGTGTTGGTAAATATGTCTTTATTTAAATGAATAAATGTAAAATTTTATACATAATTTGACTAAAAAAATGTCAAGAGTGACATCTGAAAACACCCTCAAAGGTAAAATTTTATAATATTTATAGTTGTAAAATAGAATGATAATTTTCTAAAAACGATTTTAGTTACACCAAAGTTTTGGTGTATTTACAGTTTGACAAATGTAAGTACCTACCTATATTTATGGCTTTGTCTTATAAAATATCGAACATTTGTAAATTCCATAAAAATCCTTTTTGTTTACGAAGTAGGTATGTGGTTTTACAGCAAATATAATAGAATGAGTTAATAGCGAACCAGAGAATAAATATGGCCTTTGTACACATATTCAATAGACTTTGAAATAGAATTATGTGAATAGAAGCAGTCAACCAAGTAGACAAATATAAACCGACTTCTGTGGTTTGTACTTTAGAAGAAATTCTGCAGGAATTCTAGGGAAATTTTTCGCCATTACCTACGTATGCAAATCTCTCAAAAACAAATAAGAGAACATCGTGTTATACTCCGTAATTAATGTACTTTTGGACCTTTAATGAAATTTAATATAAATTTAATTAGCAGATTAGATCAGAACAAGATCGCATTAAGTGCTAATTGAATTTGCAGATTAAATCAAATTGAATTCTATTTGATGAATCCTGCGACATTTTTAATTAAAGATTCTGATATGCAATTATCAATTTCATGCATAAATTATACAAATAAAGATTTTTATGCCAAGTCACGATACGATGCAATACGGGTGTCTCATCATTTTGTTTTCTGTTCGATTCAATTCGATTTAATGTCAATCATTTACTTGACTTTTTATCGCGCATTTGCATATCGCGCAAGATTAATGAAATACTTCTTCGCCAATTTTTTCATGCATTTTTAACATCATTTAATTATTTGATAAAACCGACATTACTAAAGTCACTTCGATGGTACGCCATTCAAATTTAATGATACGTGTTTTTTAATTGATTGATAAATATTTTATATATTTTATAACATATCTAACAGGTCAAAAAAATAACACCCGTGATTTGGTAAAAGAAAGAAATCAAAAATTAAGAGTTATCAACTTAATATTGAAAAAAAAAATATTAACACTTAAACTTTATTTTATTATTTGAAATCGAAACGTATGAAAGTTAATTAAATTACTATTTAATAAACGCTGTTTATCACGACTACATCTCCAATTATCATTCCTACAATCATACTAACAGTCAAGTAATACCAGTAAATTTATTAAAACCATATAATATTAGAAATCACCAATTTTAGAACTTTGCCACATATATAAGAACAATAATATTGAAAAAATAGAAAGTTACAGAAATATCAAGTTTTCTTAATAAATACGTTAAAACTGAGCAACAAATTCGTACAGATTTTGCATAATTGGTAAGAATGTAGAGCCGCTTTTCATTCATTTGAAAAAGCGTAGACGATCCCCGTAAAGTTCGACACCTAATTTTTGACGTAAGAATCTTAGTCCAAAACTCAGATTTTACATTATTATATCCACAGATGGGTCCAGTTTCAATTTATGTAGGACCTAATAGAATTTTACCAGTCTGACTACCGAATATACTAGCAAAAATGCTTGGACCATCATGCTTTTTAACTCCTGTATCTTAGGACTATTATCGTTTTTGCTTCTTTAAATATATCATTTGAAAGCCCCACCTTGAATCTATTAGTTGGACCAATCATCTCATTTTAATAGAAAATGGACATTTTTCCCCCTGGATCTTCATTCATATTTGTCTTTAACATATCAGTTAGGTATAATTTTACCAAAATACAAATATATCTATTTTTAAATTAAATTGAAAACATTGAACCAAGCTCATAAACTTTTACTAAATATTAGTAGCACTACTTATGATTGCAACTACTCACTATTAAATTATTTGCGCTCATAAAGTAAAACTAGTGCAAGTATAACTTAGTAATACCTAATAAAAGAGAAATTTTGTAGTGATAATTAGTAGCACCAAAGGCTATTTTAAGTAGGGATCGACCGATATCGGTATCGGTATATCGGCCATATCGGTCTTCTTGGCCGATATCGGTATCGGCCGATATGTAAACCACGATATCGGCCTATATCGGTATCGGCCTAAAAAAATATAAATTGCTTAATATTTAAAGTTAAGTTTTGGCAAGTTGTAATGTAATAAAATTATTGCGCTTTCATAAACATTTCCAGCTGAAGAAAATAGCTGTTCACTAGCAACACTATTTGGCGGTGGTGCTAAATATATTATTGAAAATAGTATATTGTGTTATTAGGAGTAAAAGTGATACTTTGTGTGGCGATCATGGAAGTTTGCACGACGAGCGAAGCGAGTCGAACAATTGCATGCGAGGCACACAAAGACACTTTTATTCCGAATGACACATTGAAATTTTTTTTCAAACGACTACTTTTCTTTTTATTCGCTATTCTATGTAGTTTCTATGGATATTTATTTATTTTATTTCTACGCCGTCGGAGTAGAAATAGCTAATTTTAACGCCGCCGGAGTAGAAATAGCTAAGCTTCTACCTTGTGAATTAAGACACAAAAATGCCATTTCTACGACGTTTGAAAAAAAATGTCTTTTTTTGCATTTGCTCTGCATTTTTTATTTATGGTTAATGCGTGTAACGGTAACAGTATATCATTATAAATCACTTTTACCTCATTTATACAGCAAAAAATTTACGACAAAATTTTATGGCCGATATATCGGTATCGGCCGATATCGGCTATGAGTATATCGGTATCGGCCGATATCGGTATCGGCCACAAAAAATCATATCGGTCGATCCCTAATTTTAAGTACTATTACCTGTCAATCAAAAGATTGTCGTGATTTTAAAAATGGAGATACGTGAATTAAGAGAAAATCACTTGCCATTTCCAAAGAAAATAGAAAGAGGAAAAATCCATTAGAAAAACTTACAGAAAATTAATTTAGGAAAATATACAAATTTATTACACAGTTTTTCCGATTTTATTATATTGCAAACAATACTAGTATTAGTCCAAGATCATTGATTACAACAAGGAATCTGAAATCCAACAAAATAAATTTCATTAATAATTCAATACTAGCATTTAGCGTAGAATAATAAATAAGTCTTATGCAATATGAATTATTGTACTTTACATATTTTTTATTACTATTCAGCTAAAAAACACATCATTTATAATAAATACACCTTAAATGTGTCTTAATATCAAAAATGAAATCCACATACATTTAAAAAAGTTTTATCAGATATTTCACGTTTTTTTTTTTTTGGCTATACCTTGTTCCATTTAAGCCATTCAGTTACTACGTTTACATGCAGTTTTGAAAATGGTTTCAGTTTTCATTCAAAATTATGCAAAACTGTTTACATGCAGTTTTCGAAACAAGTTTAAAAATTGATTTGAAATCAGTTTCGGCGCATGCGCATTTAGCTGATGTAAGTGACAGATCCTTTTCACTCCAAATACTTCGTTTTGCTATTATTCCAATTATTTTTATACTTCGTACTACTACGCACTAAAACTAAACAACTGTCTGTATATTTGAAGGTTAGTAATACAAAGTGACAGAAACGTTATGCTCTATACGCATGCGCAGTATCGAAACTGAATTTTAAGTGTTTACATGAGTAGTTTTGAAGCTAGTTTTCAACTCAAACCCATGAATTTTAGTTTTGGTTTGAGATAATTCAAAACCGTTTTGACACTGTATACATGGCGTTTTCAAAACTAAAACCGTTTTAAAAACGGTTTCAAAACCGCATGTAAACTCAGTAAGTATTGCGGAGCATAGGGAATAGTTTTGAGCTCTTTGATTAGCTGAAATTAGAGACAAGTTTACCCAATGTAATTTCGGCTACTTCAGATTTGCGCTGTAGCCAGTGCCATCTACTGAATGGCTTAAATGGAACAGAGCATAATTTCCAAATTCAAAGTTGTCATGTTAAATATCGATAATATTTTTTCTTCTTGTGTCCAATATTTCCCACGCTCCGTTTATTTGCCTTTTTTTAATATGTAATCTCACTTTTCTTCACGTCACTTCACACTTCACTGTTTCATTGCTCTCACCTCCCAACTGTCAAATCTGTTATTTTACAGGTTATGTGTACTTAGTATAGTACTCTAACCTGTATTAACAGATCTTACATTTCATGCTAACATATTTATTTTTGTATATATCTATCTCTTTCATTCAACGATTTCATTAAATACCTAATACAGGGTTGCCATATATACTTTACTACTAGTTAAAATAAGCTATACTCTGTTTCATTTAAGCCATTCGGGATGGCACTGGCAACAGTGCAAATCTGAAGTAGCCGAAATTACATTGGGTAAACTTGTCTCTTGTCTCCAATTTCAGTCAATCAGTGAGGTCAAAACTATTCCCTATGCTCTGCAATACTGAATGGCTTAAATGGAACAAGGTATATACTCTGTTCCATTTAAACCATTCAGTAGATGGCACTGGCAACAGCGCAGCCGAAATTACATTGGGTAAACTTGTCTCTTGTCTCTAATTTCAGCCAATCAGAGATGTCAAAACTATTCCCTACGCTCCGCAGTATTGAATGGCTTAAATGGAACAAGGTAGTAGTGGAATAATGAGCACCAGTATCACTAGTTTTATACTAATCTGTTTTAATAAGTAACTCCTAGTTGTAAAATTTAGTAAAAGATTATGAGCTTGGCTCATTAAATCATTTATAAATAGAATGTATTGTATGATGTGTAATATTGTTATTTATTGTTTACTGGTTGTTGAAAGCTCGGTAGGTGCTAAACCTTTCCTCATTTTTAATTCTTTTCCAATAACCGTTCACCTCTCAGGTGAAGACATATGGTAATTGCATGTTTGCTGTGGCCCCCTCCATAACAAACCACTTCCGGGCACGATACTCCATTGTTTCAACCCTTACAACAATCAATACATCTCGCTGTCACCCATGGCAACACTGGCAACACCGCGAATGTTAAACAAAATGTCGGAAGAACGCTCCTCCTGAGGCAGAATTCAACGATGCGTAAACGGTAACGTATTGGTTATTATTAATGGTGTTTGGAATAATTTAAATTCCAATTTGACGCCTACACTTGCAGCTCATTCTGTAATTAAGAGCTAAGGCTCGCGGCGGAATTAAATAATGCCTACCCTTCGATACCAACCTAGTGATTTTCTTAGTGAAAGTCTGCTGTTACTGTTGTGTTGTGTTTGTTTTATCGCTTCAAGTGTGAGCAAATGTAACGAAATTTTCTCGAGAGGAGATTAAATATTACACGAAATTCTTGACCGGGCGTAATACACTCTACGAGTAAATATGTTTTAATAAGTGAATAACCTTTCGGTGACATTTATGCTTGTTATTCGATATTGCATCATTCTGGCTAAATAACATTTTGTTAACTCTTCTCATTACGGGCCTACAATTGAGAAGCTTTTGTCAAAAACAATCATAGTACAAATATTGTAATATTGTAAATATAAATTACATGCAATAACATCTTCTTTCAAGGATGCCAAACAGTTTGGTAAATCTGTTTATCACAAAAAATATTTTTCTACAAAAACGTTCTATAAAAATCTCTAATTATTATTTAATTTAACATTCAGTAACTAATTTTCTAGTATTTCATGATTAAATATTAGAGTAACAAAAATTAAACAATGATGAGCAATGAGGCTGTTCCACATTTTTCAAAAAGTATTTTAAATGAAAGTTTATGTAATATTTTTATTATTAATAATTATTTTTTAATAATTTGTTGTTATTTTCGTAAATAATTAAATATGAATATTGGCGCCAAAAATAATCATGAAAAACAACCCCCCACTTTTGTGTCGTAGAAGCACATACGTTACGTCATTCACAGCCAATAGAAAAACAGTTTTCCATCACCTACATTTATTTTTGTTATTTATATTTATTATATAAATAAACGTAGGCGATAGTTTGTCACATGTTAATAACAAACTTCTAATTTGACATATGACGCTGACATTTTCCATTATAAATGAGTAATAATGGCTAATACAGAACTCAAGCTAAGTCGGACGGTTTACCGAAAATCGAAAGCTGGATGATGGCTGAACGACTGTTTTACTGTTGCCGAAATATGGTGTGTTAAAGAGTTAAGGTAAAATAAAATGTAAAAACCCAACCATCAGCTCTTCGACCTATTGCTTCCAGCCACAATTTTCTTTTCTTCGCATTTCGGCATATTTATAAATTCAATAGTAGGTTTGTTTCTAGCGCATTTTTGCAAGAAAGCACAATGCGATACTATAAATTACTCATTTTATATAGAATTCTGTATTATCTGACACGAACCAAACTCAAAAATTCGACACTTGTTTGACAACTTTGACAATATATTTATCATAACATTTGTAACAAAACACAGAGAATTGACACTATAAGGGACCAATTGGAGCCGATGAAGATGTATGTGTTGTGACGTCACATTCTGTTTCAGATCACGTGACTTTTTCAAAATATCCAAATTTCAAAAATTAATTGTAAAATATCTAATGGATATTTGGTGATATTTTCAAATTTGAGGCTATTTAAATAATATCTTTGTGACGATTTTTTCTCCGTCGATAACTCCAACACTACAATTCTAAAAATTATAATTCTTTCGTATTGCTCTTCGTTACATCCATATGAAGAGCTGATTAGATTTTGGTTATAATTGGTCGATCAGAAGTAGGTATTCTCATTTGAAGATTTTAACAGTTTTTCTTGAAAAAACGATGTTAAATATCATGTTATAATGTTATTATAAACATTAAAGAATACTTTATTCTCTATACGATTTGATTGCATTTTATTCTTAATATTACACGGATATAGAGTTAAAAAATTATAAATAAATTTCATGAAGTAGACAGCTACTATTAAAGAAAATTCTGATTGAAAGATGTCAGTGTCAAGCGTAATTGACAAAAGTGTGTTTGTCTTATAATTTTACTGGAAATATAGGATCCACATTGCCCGGCAAATGTAGAGATTCGCTTACAATTGTATTCGTTTACAATTCAACTAAATATAACAACAATAACCTCACCTAATTCACAAAACTCGCCCCAAGTTTTCCAAGAGTGACTTTTGTGCGTTAGGTGAGGTTATTGTTGTTGTGTTTGGTTAAATTGCAAGAAAAGGTAGTTTTGGACAAATCTCTACATTTACCGGCAATGTGCACATCTCATTATGTACTGTAACATTATATCTCAATTGCTATGGATTCTCATTTCTTTAAGTCATTAGTATTTTATATTTTTGTAAAAATTTCTCTCCGAACCAAGCATAATCATCTCACTGTCTTATTATCTCCTTGACATGTTCTTGAACAATATAATTTTCTTTTAAACTCTTTCAAAACCGTGACTTTTAGCAAAATTCCTCATCGTTCGTTTGCGAATTTGAGTTGATAATACCTGCAATTAAACCCCACCTTCCATCATGTTTTTCCCCGTCGTCATTTGTTTCGTTTGTTGGTGTGTTCGTTAGCGTTCGTTGGTACGCCAGAGGCCGAGACATGACACATCCCATTACCTCAGCGGGGCAAAGACTAACTCAGTCTGACGGCCCGAGCTAAATTAACTCAGGAACAATACCGCCAAGTGGACTGGAACATTTGTTTAAGCTGAGGAGATGTTGTTTTAACGGAGTAATTGGTTTTGCGAAACATGGGAGGGGGGCTTTGCCTAAGGGGAAGAAAAGAAATAGTGTCTAATATAATTAAAACTAGATTTTTTATGACAGTTTGTGTTTCGGTGTTTTTCAAAAGAATCATACTACGAGTACGTGTTAGGAGTATGTATTGTAACGTTTTTATTTAGTTGGGTGAAGTGTAAAAATCAAAAAATTATTATTAATTAAAATAAATGTTTATTAAAACGATAAATATATATTTAAAAGATAATAACAATGACGATTACTACTATTAATTCTCAATAAATGCTCTTTATGGAAATTTACAAGTTGATGTTGTTTGCACAGACTTCGCTAAGGCATTCGATAGAGTTAATAATCAAATTCTTATAGAGAAATTATTCAACAATGTTGATTTTTCTCTTAACTTATCTACATAACAGTCATCATACTTAACTGCCAGAAATTTACGTGGTAATGGTTGCTATTTACAGACATTTATTGCCGCCTCTGGTGTACCTCACGGTTCCAATCTTGGTCCTCTGTTCAATTTATTTATTAATGACATAGTTACTTGTATAAATTACTCTCAATGTCTGCTCTACGCTGATGACTTAAAACTCTATGCAGTAGTTAATACAGTTGACGATTGTTTAAAACTACAAAATGATATTAATAATCGTTTAATTTGGTCATTCAAGGCTAAATTGTTATTTAATACATCCAAATGTGGTATTATGACATTTTCGATGAAAAAGTATTCTATCATCCACAATTATGTAATGGATAGTTCTGAGTTATCTAGAGTTGCGGTGAAAAGGGCTCTTGGGGTTCTATTTGATGCAAAATTCGATTTTTACCCTCACATTAATGACACTGTTTCATGCAGTTATAAGAACCTTGGATTTATTGTACGCAATTCTCGTGATTTTCAGAACTTAGCAACCCTTAAATCTCTTTTTAATTGTTTTGTGCAAGCAAAATTAGAATACTGCTTTCTTATCTGGAATCCTTTATACAAAAACTCTGTTAGACCGATTGAAGCAATAAAATGTAAATTTACCAGATATTGTTGGTATAAACTTAAACGAAGTTATACTGATTTTCATTATAGTTCGGCTCTATCTACTTTTAAAATGATTTCACTTGAAAACAGACGTATCATACAATCTTTCTTGTTTATTTACAAATTGCTAAATAACATTATAATAGAATCCAGTCTTTTATCTCAACTAAACATTTTTGTTTCACGGTCACATCATCCTCGTTACAGGGTAATTTTTGCTATAAAACTCCTAGGACAAATTATGAATTCAAAAGTCCTTTACGTCGTACATGTTTATTATTCAACCAATTTTATAATAATCCTGTAGAAATTGACATTTTTTCTGATTCGATGTCAACCTTTAGATATTAGATATTGGAATATTTTAGTAATTTTGTTAATTAATTAAAATTTGATTCTACTCATTACTGTTTATGTACCATTGTATATGTAATCTAAATAGTACTCTGTAATTGGGAACATTTGTTCCTGTTGAGTACTCATAATAAATAAATAAATAAATAAATAAATAAATAAATAAATAAATAAATAAATAAATAAATAAATAAATAAATAAATAAATAAATAAATAAATAAATAAAACAAATATTAAATGCTAATTTAGACTAAGAATATAATTAACTAATTAAACATTAACAATATTTATTTATTTTAACAATTAACACGACTATTTATTTACACGATGTTATTGATTATATATTTCGATATGTATCTCACTATTTATTTATATCTCGTTCAATTGTCCGACCTACCGACCTTCCAAAGCGTGTATATACTGAACTGACGCAACAGCATCTGCATATTCAACTGCCCGGACAGAATTCACTACTTTCACCACACTGTCTATTTAACTATGTGCCTGTGTAACCCTGTCTCCGCATACAAATACGTCGCTTATATAGTGGCTCTTATATTTGCCAGAAGATTCTCGCAATGACTCGATCGATATAACAATGCGCGGGTAATTACGTTTATCTCTCGTCTTGTTTACACAAGACTCCGCTTCCGCGCCCGCCTGCCGCGCACCCCAACTATGTCTCCGCCCATTCTCTGACTACTAGACTCTCGAACTCTCACGGTACAGTATTATTTTAACGTGAAATATGAGGCATGAATTAAATAAGTGGAATTAAATTGAAAAATACTGCTTGTGCTTCTAAGTGAATACGTTTTAAAGGAAGGACCTCATTTTCATCCATTTTAATGTATTTTTCTTTCAAATAATTCCCAATGACAGACAATTATTATTACAGGAAACTTTTAAATTAACAATATAACAAAACCATAACAACCATTCAATGGGTACTTTGTAATTTAAAATACATCAATTGATTTGTCAGTGTCAAATGATGAATGAAAACATAAAAATGATTTAAGAAGTTTTTAAAAAGTGTATAATATTAGTCATTAAAGAAAATTAGCCACTCGTCCTACGGGCTAAGTGTCTAAACTTTTTCTTCCGGGACTAATATTACACATTCCACACTCATATAATAAATAACTATACTTACTTCTTGTGGCATAAAAATTTGCCACTATTTTTCCAATCACTCTGTTTGTGTATTGAGGTTAACAATGTGCAAATAGATATAATTATTTTCTAATTAATTTTAAACAAAATTAACTTAAAGGTTACACTGTGGTAAATATTTATAGAAAATTGTCTAAATTATGCAATACGTAATTAAATTTAAACTCTTAAGGAAACTTTAATTTTTACGGTACATGAAAACCAAATTTGGTAGTCGTTTAACGAGCGAAAACCATTGAAAATTATCTTTAATTTGATCATTAACACAACAAAATTTACTTTGATACAAAACCGACACTGAAGCTCTTCTATAAATATGATAATAAGTTAATGTTAATGTAAAACAACAAATAATTTTTTATTATGAAATTATTAAATTTAAAATCCTTCTTCCGTCTAAAACAGGGTTAAAGTAATTCAAAATTATATTGTCTCATTTCATTTTCTAAGATATGATCTGTTTGAATTAGATCTGCAATCAAGGTAGCTACTGTGACCTAGAAACAAACAATTGCAATGCGAATTGTGACAAAATCTAGATACCTGTGGAGAACAATGGTATATCAGATGATATGGTGTCATACGTACTGGCCCTGCCTTCAGTTTTTTTTTATTTTTTTATTTTGACGTTGCAACGTTAATTATCTAGAATGCCCTGGGCGATCGGCACTTGTTACTAACCGACTGTAGGACTATATTTTACACTTGACTTGCATATTTTTTCCAATATTGACGTGTGACAATGATTAGTTTCTTTTATTAAAGGTACAGTTGCAGAATACATTTGTTTTGCGATTGTTTTTAAATTAAATTGGTCCTCCATCGTAGGAACTCATTAGAACTTGGGTCAAAGTTATTGGTTTTTAAAATATAATTTTTTTGTACCATTTCCTAATTTTTATATTTACTCTTTTCCAAATTCTCACTACTTTTATTTTATTTATAAACTTGGAAAATCGATAAAATCTTCAGGTAAACTAAACTACTACAGGAGATAAGGTAGGAAAATCACAAAATTATTATTTTTCAAAAGTAATATCAAGACCTCCTATCGATAAATTTTATTTTGCACAAATTTTTTGCTTAGCAATAAATACGAAAGCAAATTGCATGGTAAATCCCGACTCCGAAGAAGGAGAGGTTTTACCTAATGTCATTTTGCTTGAGTGATTTTGCTTAAAAGCAAAAAAATGAGTGCTTAAAAATAAAAGTTTATCTGAGAAAACCAGAGAGTTTTTATGGTATTTGGTAAGAGAAATTCCAAAGACAACGCAAAATTAAACATTAATTATTATTATTTTATTTTTAAACTTGCAATAATAATTAACTGTTACTCTGACAGTTATAAACAATAACAACTGTTTATTTACTTGGTAGCGGAAATTTATCGGGGTAACGTAGTTTTGTCAGTATAATACTGTTCCCATGGGTTGAATTTTCATAGTATATTCCGTAACTCAACCGCGGTGACCAAGGTTCTAGTAAAGCATTCCGAAATGTAAGCAAAATATAATATCAGGATCGAGGTTCCACTTCGGAATGTGGTTCCTGAAAGTTTTGGTTACTTTTTTGTGACAACAACGACCACAATTTTTTTGTGGTTGTTGTGGTCATTTTCATATTCCCTATAATATTATAAATAAAATGGTATAAACATATAATTATTATTAATATACTGATATATATATATATATATATATATATATATATATATATATATATAAAATAGACATATAGAGTCAAGTTGTCACTTATTTCTAATGATGTGGTGGTTCCCTGATTTATCGACACAAATTAACCAAGATGTTCCAAATCACAACCACTGTTCAATAACCATAACCTTACCACGTGAACCACAAGAAAACCATAACCACGGTCGCGGTTAAGTTACGGAATATACTAATAATATTATAAGTGGTAAATTTTTACCGAAAAATTTTTCAGATTGTTACGAGAGCTAGTTGCCTAGCAATTTATTAAATGGCATTGACAAAAAAATCACGAGTTGTCAAACGAGTGATTTTTACCTTCCGTCACCTTTAGGTAAGGAAGGTATTGTCTTTGGTCAAAAAATTCGGTGGTGAGTTTTTGATGAATAAGCACGTTTTAGGGTCCCTAGAATACGATTTTACTATTTTTACGATGATGTCTGTATGTGTGTGTGTGTGTGTATGTATGTGTGTCTGTGTGTGTGTGTGTGTGTGTGTGTGTAACAAAATTTTCGTCTACGATAACTTCCATACTACAATTCTAAAAATTATAATTCTTTCGTATTTCTCTTCGTTACATCCATGTGAAGAGCTGATTAGATTTTGGTTAGAATTGGACAACCGGAAGTACCCTCATTTGAAGATTTTAACAGTTTTTCTTGAAAAAACTATGTTAAATATCATTTTTTCACATTTAATGTTATTATAAATATTAAAGAATATTTTATTCTCTATACGATTTGACTGCATTTTATACTTAATATTAAATCGATACAGAGTTAAAAAATTATAAAGAAATTAAATTTCATAAAGTAGCCATAGCTATGGAAACAGCTACTATATTAAGAAAATTTTGATTGAAAGATGTCAGTGTCAAGTGAAATTGACATAAGGTACGTTCTATCGGTGTCAGAAATATTCCTACTAGAATAAGAATATTCTTAAAGCAATAGAACGCTCAGTGGTAAATAACTGTCAAGTAAAAAATAAATACGATAGAACAGTGGGAGTGTTTATGTGTTATTGTTAGTTAACAACTAAAGCTAACTTTGTATGTTTATTTTGGATCTTCAAAATGTTGTTATTACAGAGATTATAATTATATAAAAATATATTAAGTAATAAAAATGTAAAGGAAGTATTTCTTTGAGCACAGTCTAATCTGAACATTGACAAATGTAACAGAAAGGTACGCGCGACAGTCGGCTAGTACAATTTTGAATTTATCTTCAATCTATATATCTTCCAACCAGCGCTTCCGGCTCTGAAGTTGGAATGATTCGTAGGAATATTCAGATTTTTTTGACGCAAAAGAACGATCATTGAGGTTCTACTAGAAGAAGTAGTAAGATTTCTGACACCGATGGAACGTACCTATAGTGTGTTTGTCTTATAATTTTCCTGGAAATATAGGATCTTTTGCTATAAATTTTCTGTATGGAATTTGCATAAAATACATGCAACTGCCGGAAGGTAAAGTACAAGAAATATAATCTTTAGCAAGGAAATTTGTGTATGAAATTTGTACAAAATACATAGAACTGACGGAAGGTAATGTGCTGGCCACATCAGATTTTTTATTAATGTCACGAGATAAATTGGCAACAGGCTCGAATAAAGCAATCGGACAATTTTTCCAGGATAAAATTTAACCACGAATGGTATTCGGATGACTATATCCAAAATAAAAATCATGTAATCATTTATATATATTTTTCTTGACAAAAATCTTCTAATTTTTATTGTTTTGAGGCGTTATATTTAAGTTTGCTTTTTCAACGTTTTGAATAGATTCCTGTCCGAATCGACATTGTTTTTAATAAAAACTGATAACACTGAAAATATACACACTTTGACAGGTATGTGAACAATAGCTGTAGTCTTTTTGGATAAAATCTCGGCTCATCTCATATCACTTCAGATAAACTCAGGAAATCGTTGTTCTTTTTGACACAACTGATGTGAGTTGTTGTTAGTAAACTCACTTCCCCCTTTCCGATGCTACACTACCAGTTTACAAAACAAAATGATTTGAAACACTTAGTTTGCATTTAAGGTTATATAATACAACAAATTTTATATTCACAATACAGTAATATATTTTCAACATTATCCATTTTTCGTTTATAACAGTATCATAGATCAAAAAATAAGTCAATAAATTGGACAGCAAATACTATCGACAAAGAAGGAAATTATAAAATTTAATTAAACTTGTTCTTTTTGCACACATAACAACTCACTTCAGCTAAACTCAGTTATGTACTGAGCTGAGTTTCATTCGGTCAAAAAGAATATATCTAATATGTATCTAAAACGTCAAAAAATTCGCTTATCAAAACTCACTTGTAAAAATACATCTTACTGGCATAAAGGTGCGAAATTTTTTTTGTGACTGTTGCCGATATTAAACTTGATAACTATGCTCTATTCCATTTAAGCCATTCAGTAGATGGCACTGGCAACAGCGCAAATTTGAAGTAGCTGAAATTACACTAGGTGAACTTGTCTATTGTCTTTGCCAATCAGAGAGGTCAAAACTATTCCCTATGCTCCGCAATACTGAATGGCTTAAATAGAACAAGGTATAGGTATAATCCTGAATTCTGATTGGCTTATAAATTTATGAGCGAAATAGTTAATATAATACTGTTCCCATTGTTGAACTTTCAAGTGTTTTGCATCATAATTGGTTAAAAACTAGTCGTTGGAATTTATCATAACATTTCCATGTATTTAACTCATTTTTTACCAAAAATGGATTTAAGGGGTTTGATTCTAGAGATTGTATATAAAATAATGTTTTTACTTATTTATACCATAAATTGCTATTACTCGGTCTCGGCAAACATGAATTTCTTCTTCGTATTCTTGCAGATTATATTAATATCCGAGTTTCTCTATCATGAATGGTTAAAAAGTTTAAAAAAATAATGTTAGAAATCTTTGATTCGTTTGTGAAGTGTAAAGAAAAATACGTCTAGCGAACTGACTGACATATATAAATATGTTTATGTTTATATCATGTTCCGTTATCGCCGTACCAAATCTAAATATCGATGATTTGATCAAGAGCGTTTAGAATACGCATGTAGCGCTATCTGGTTTAGAATTAAACATGACAGTTTTTGTGCCGTATTAACATTTTATTCGGCAACTTTCACTTTTTAATGTTAAGTTTTCATTTAGAAATCACTTAACATGATTAATATTTGTACTTTGGAAATATTAAATCTGATTTTCTTGTAGTATTGTTTTTAGTTGATTTCCTTTTATTTGCATTTAAGAATAATTAATCATGTTCAACGATAGAGATAATAGATGTTTTTGTTTTATTAACAAGATATTGTAATTATGTTCGGAGGTGACATCTATACGAAAGCATTAGTTGGAATTATTAATTAAAGCTCATAATTTAAATGAATTTTGAACAGGTGAAACACAGGCAAAAAATACTTAATTAATATTTTATGCTAATTTTGCAACGCCTCGACGTTTTACACTGCACAAATAGAATGCAGACAGTTATATTTTTTTTATACTGTACAAGGGTCAACTAGACTTTTTGATAATACAACACATAACTTCTCAACTATAATAAACTTCACTATTCTTTCCTTCAACTTTTTAAAAGCTCCAAACCGATCGTCTTTAGGGATGTCCTTACTATTTACTTCAAATTTGGCGCTAGTACGGTTCGTTCACAACTCTTCGAAAATGCAGTTAAGAAACCGGAAACCTACTTTCAACTTTTGTAATTCCCGCTCGATTTTGACGTCATCAATTTTGGAGTCTATTCTAAACGCTGTATTTGTCAAAATTAACAGGTCTATTCTACTAAAAAAAATATGCATCGTTACGACTCGTTACCAGGCGACATGTAGTTATAATAACGATTTTTGCCAAAACCCTATTCTACTTATTTATTTATCGTTACGTATCGTTACTTATCGTTATTTTATGTCGTTTATGAACGACAAGTTTACATGCTTCGTTGAAGTCGTAAAGTTAGATATATTTTGAAAACAAAAATAAAGATGGCTGAAGAAGATATTTTATTAATTGTAGCTGAGCAAGATATTATTATTATATTATTACATTTTTTAATATGACATTTTATATAATCGTCCTTTTACTGTACCAGAGGAAAATGTGAGAATTATTTTTTGATGAGTAAAGAAGAATGTAGAGATTTATTTACGCAAATATCACCATATATGAGGAACTCGTTGAAGTGATAGTTTGCCAAAAAATTCTAGATTAATTATAAATTATTATTTATGTGTATTACATTACATGTGAATGCACATAAATATTTTGTTTCCAATTCAGATTATGGCAGCTTTGCATTTTTTTTTTTTTTTTGCTTATGGAAACTATCAGAAATCAGTAGCAAGGAGGATATCAGTAGAAAAGGATTCATATGTGGTATTAAGTCAATCATTAATAATCATATCATTAATAGAAATCTGCAATATTGTTGTTGATCATTTTATAGACATATACCTATATCAAATTTCATACGGCGCAAGTAGATATGGAGCGTGTAAACTGTAAAACGAGGGTGAGAATAATAAATAATTTTATGTACGATGAAAATTTCAAATTTGAATCAATGTCAAATTTGAATTGAAAAACCAATATAAATTTATTCTGTCAAAATCAACATGAAGTTAGGTATTATTGTTAAACTCATCATAACGATAACTCGATAACGATATGATTAGTAGAATACCTTTTTGGCATTTGTCGTTATTAAAGTCGTTCAACCAAATGCTTAGCGACAGTCGTATGGTAACGATATCGTTATACATATTTTTAGTAGAATAGGCCTGTAGGACATCTTCGCTTGTAAATTTTCAAAAAATACTTTAGTGAAACGGTAACCTAACGCACAAAACTCAATCATTTCTGGTGGTTAGGGGCTGTATTTGTGAAAAATGTGACATTTTCGCTGGCAAATTTTCAAAAATACTGTAATGTTAAATACATTCATTTTATAGGAATTTAACCCTACTTTTTTTAAAAAAATGAGAAAATTACTATAAATTTTGCTTTCCGTACTAATCTACTAATTTTTATGGAATTTAGTATTTTTCATGGTTTTGCAACTATATGTATATAACCATCAAAATAAAATTATTGAGGAGTGCATATTCTAGACTAGCTAAAAATTCCAATATGTTTTTGATGTATTTTTTATTAATAAACAATGTTTTCAAATAAATCGTATGTTATGTATTCGTATTATTATATTTTATTATTAATCTAGAGTGCGTACTTACAATAAAAACGTACGCATAGAATGCTCACTATAATGGTATTGGAAATATTCAGGGAGGGGAGGAGAGATTTTAGGAGGGACTCAAATTTGAATTATGCTTAAGGCCTCTCAAGTACTAAATCCGCCACTGGTATAGACTGACCCTCTTACATATATCTTCATACAAAAATAAGTATGTTGTGGCTAGCAAAATACCTCTCGCCAGTTTCATTTTATTTTATGTAAAATACTAGGTCAATTATTTATAAAAATATATTACAAAATACACAATTTTTATTAATAAATATTAAAATTTTAAAACTATTTTATATATAATTTATACAATTTTAGATATTTCTCTTCATAATTATAAAACAAATATAGGGTGAAAAAATAATGAATATTTAGAACAATGTTTAATAATATTTTTCCATTTCATGTGTTCATCATATTCTTTAAAAACATAACCAATATTAAAAATATAATGTATAAATTTAATTAATTTTGTTTATCGCAGTAGGCTTGTTAATTCTCGTATTGCGTAAGGAAGACTCACTAGCGATGGCCAGTCATTTCTTTTGTTTTACGCTGTACGCATGTCGTCGTTCGAGTTGTGATTTTTATCAAAAATTCATTGTAAATATATGAAAATATATTTTCCAATGTAATGTATCGTGTGTCGAATTTAATTCTCTTTCTAGTGATATCAATTTCATATTGGAAAAGTTTTAGAGTTTTGGGTTATGTTCATATAAGTAGCGTTGAATGCTAAGAAACATCTGACTATAGGTATACAAAAAATTCATGAACAATTGAAAAAAAAAACGAAAATGTTTATTGTTTAATATATTTTTACTTTATTTTTACAGATTTTTGTCGGGGACTGAACTTGGATATCAGACATAATCTTAGGGTAAACCAGACTATACAGCAGCAGATAAGGTAGGCAAATTACATAATTATCCTTTTTCGTAATTAATATTAACACTGAATTTTATGCATTTGATGAAATAAAAAGAACAATGAATTTATGTTAGTATGCTAATTGAAATATTTAACTCCAAAGAGATTTCCTACTAAACAATATTAAATATTTTCAAATAAAAAAGTCCTTGATTCGATTAGTGCTGGTTTCAGATCTTGTGAGGCTGGGTGCAAAATCTTTTTGCTGGGCCACTTTAAAATATAAAGAAATATTAACAAAATATTTTTATTAGCGTTGCTAAGTTTATAATTTTACAACACGGGACATATACCGGTGGATTCAAAATATGCGAGAAAAAATGCGCCGCAGCCGATTTTTTGAAAATTTTCAAGGTCAAACGTGTTTTAATGCAAACTAAATAAAATAATATAGAGTTCTTTACAATGAAGCAAATTTAACAAATAATTAAAAAATGAAAATGGAATAGAAGTCAGATACTAATTAATATTTGATGGTTAAAACTTAAATCATTTGTTTGTCTTTTTGTTGTAATTCCACGGCTAGCGCTATTAAACTAAAATTTTCTAAATTATCATATTTAATTTCTAGAGGTACTAAATACACAAAATTAAATTTGTTTACTAATTTATAAGTATAATTTTAAGCTCTACTTTTATTTGAAGAATTTTTTTCTAAAATAATTTGGGGGTCAACTAGATGATGATGCTCATCATCCTCCTGGCATTATCATCATCGTGACGCCCTTGGCAAATAAAATACTATAATATGTCAGATGACAGTCTCATCTCGTTCTCGCACGAGAGTCTTGCGAGAGTCTCGCTATAATAATAAGCGCTTGCGCACTACGTATTTACGTAAATATTTAATTACAAGAGACAAGTTGGTACCAAATGTATTTGTATTGGTACCTATGTATTGGCAGTCGTATAACTATAATAAAGAGACGAAACACTAAATTCTGGTCACCAAATTATTTCAATACGAACATAATATTTATTCATTTACGGTCACCAGAAAATGTGATAAGTTAGTAAATAATTTAATTTACCTCTAAAATATTCAATTTACCATCAAATTGTGATCTTTGAACTATTTCAATAAGAACACATTCTGTGATCAGTAAAACGAATTAAACATTAAAAAATTATTTTTTGTGACTAAAAGTATCTACACTTTTCCATTAAATATATGCCACTATTTAAGTAAGATAAAGTCATAAAAAACCGCTACACTGGTAACCCGCTGGCAACCAATCACTCCGCTTCTCTCCCTGTGGGCTCCCATCGACGCATAACATAACATCCTTTACTTTTCAGTGGCAACAAGAGTTTTATTAACCGTGGTTTTAACTGGGGTGAATTATGGGCTGAAATATTAGAGAAAACTAGTTCTATTGGATGCAATACCGATTTTGTCTTTATTTTTGCATTTTCTCGCTCAGAGACCGATACTAATCGACTCTAAATAAACTCAAAAAATATTGTGAATTCATATAATTTTCACATTTACGTGTTCTATGCATGAATTAGCGTTGACTCTACTCCTTGTATGGTGCATTTTTCATTGAATTTATGAATCAAAGCTATAAAGTTACAAAAACTTTTTATTACGAGATTCTCGCGAGATTTCTCGCTTCTCGCAGTTGTTATATCGATCTCGCCTCGAATTTTAAACTGAAATCTCGCTCTCGTTCTCGTCTCGCATAATGCAACGAGACGAGACGAGATGCGAGAGTACTCTTGCCCCGTCGTGCATCACTAGCTGGAACAGGGTATAATGAAAAACAAGCATTGTTTGAGTTAATAATAATTAATACGATTTATTCTAAAGTGTAGTAGCATTCACTAAGAACTATTATAATTATTGTTCCTTTCTTTCATAGTATTCCTATATTGTTCATTTCTATTTCTACCCACATAATCTTAACTTTTTGTATTATTAATTTGAATAAATACATCAAGCATTGCGTGTTCTATTAAACTGAAAGTAAGTCGTGTTCTTTGAGTATTTAAAAATAGCCTGTACATATAATACAACAATGCAACATGCATCAATAACAAATATTAACATACTGTGTAGAACAAAGTTGTTACTATTATTCTAATCAGTGTTTAACAACGCACAATCACACCGCCCTAGATAAGCATCGACCTCTCGTTATGGTAAACAATTAAAGAGCAAACTTGTACATAATTGCATATATTTCTCTCGCATAAAGTGAGATTTGTCGTTTTATAAATCAAATTATTCCATATGTGCGCGATGACGCACTCCATCAAAGATGTAAAAAAGTGTTGTATCTTGTATCTTGATGTAACAATGCCTTATTAAGACAACAACTGGATCGGATATTATATATGTAAATAGACGATTTATAGTAGTTATGGCAACGGTAATGGAGATTTTCTTCAACGTGCTTAAATTTAAAAGTGGGTTAGGAGTTGTTCGTATCCTATGACTCATCGAAGTGATGATTGAGATATAAATACATACTAGAATATTATTTTACTGCAGAATGCTGTCCTCACTTCAGAATTGAATAAGACCTTATTTCCACGATAGAGAGAGAAAGTCGGTTTGTATATGATTCAAAATTCATAATCAAAAAATCAGAATAACACAATTTTTGCCCCCACCGGGAGTAGAAAATCGATATTTCTGTTATCAAAATCGTGACAAAGGTAAAACATATTGTTATGCATATCATAACTGCCGTAGATGTAAGTTTGAAATCCGAGCTCGTAGAGCGAGGATTTTAAGACATCTAAGGCTTGTTATGATTAATAACATCCGTTAAGACATTATTGATAAATATCATTTTTTGAAATTCTCTCATTAATGCTACTTTCAGATTGCTATGGTTAACAGAACAATTGTTTTGACATTTGTCAATATAACAAATTTTCAAATTATGTGCTTTATTCCTCATGTTTATTACTTTAGAATAAAGTAGACCGTATTTAGAACTATAGGCTATTGTTATCTGTATGTATCAATGAAGAGCATTACATTTTCATTTTATTTTATTTTCATTTTGTAGACCGTTGTTGATAAGTCAGTATGGCAATAATATTACCATACAGATATAGTTATTACTTAGTTACCAGCCTACTTTTGTACATGTAA
The DNA here is from genome assembly GCA_963082715.1 of Harpalus rubripes. Taxonomy (NCBI): domain Eukaryota; kingdom Metazoa; phylum Arthropoda; class Insecta; order Coleoptera; family Carabidae; genus Harpalus; species Harpalus rubripes. Next base: position 75,219,274 of record OY720450.1, read on the forward strand.
ACAATGGAATAATATCCTGAAACTGGAGAAAAATTAAATGCAGTTGAACTAAAAAAACAATTATGATTTTTTAATACTACAAATTACTTCAAAATTAAACAAACTTTCATATAAAATAATAAAAAAAATTAAAGTGGAGGACCCTATTGGAAATATGCATTAATAGTAAGCAATTTAATAAACTATGTAATTAAGAAAAAATACATTGGCACGATGTTATATCATTCAACATTCATTTCCATACAAACGCACACGGTTTATGCCTCAAACAAATGTTATGGTTTACTTTTATTATTCCATTATTTTCTGAATGCATTTACTTGAAAATGGATTGCGGATTTAAAAAGGACGATTGCAGAAGATTTGAAAGTAGTAAGAATTTAATGTAGATTTTAAATATTACAGTTTTTTTAGAGGAGAAGGACCCCATTGTTTTCCTTCATGGCTATTTAGATTTCATAAAAATTTCACTTACCTACATAGGATAATTTCTCAGTCGCCAATTAAATTTTATGTACATGCTATTTTACCCTATGTCACCTTTAGGTAAGGAAGGTATTGTCTTTGGTCAAACAATTGGGTGGTGAGTTTTTGATGAATAAGCACGTTTTAAGGTCCCTAGAATACGATTTTACTATTTTTACAACGATGTGTGTGTATATGTGTGTGTGTGTGTGTGTGTGTGTGTGTGTGTGTGTGTGTGTGTGTGTGTGTGTGTGTGTGTGTTACAAAAATTTCGTCTGCGATAACTCATTCTAATTCCAAAAATTATAATTCTTTCTTTTTTTCGTTTCATCCATATGAAGAGCTGATTAGATTTTGGTTATAATTGGTCAACCGGAAGTATCCTCATTTGAAAATTTTACCAGTTTTCTTGAAAAAATGTTAAATATAATTTTTTCACATTTAATGTTATTACCTATAAATATTAAACAATATTTTATTCTCTATACGATTTGACTGCATTTTATACTTCATATTAAATGGATAATGAGTAAAAAAATTATAAAGAAATTGAAAATCATAACTTAGCCAGCTATGCTATAACTCTGGAAACATTGATATATTAAGACAATTCTGATTGAAAAATGTCAGTGTCAAGTGGAATTGACATGTATGTTTGTGTTATAATTTTGCTGGAAATATAGAATCCTTAAGGTAATGTACAAGAAATAGATTCTTTTGCAAGGAACTTTCTGTATGACATTTGTACAAAATACATAAAACTGACGGAAGCTAATGTGCTGGCCACATCATATTTTTATGAATAAAAGTACTATAAATTATTTAGTCAGTTTTAATATCAAATTTCTAATTCATTCGGTTTATTAAATCTCACATTGTATGCAATTGAAATGTAAATTCTTTTGTTTCTCTTTGTCTAATCAAATGTCTTACAATTTTAACAATGGCGGCCTACACGCACACCTCCTATGTTCTAGGTGACAAACTACACGAGAAGATTAATCACGAGGACGTGGGTATCTTAATTACAAATTAATTGTTTATTTGAATTTATTTACTTCTTGTTTCTCTGATTTCTTTCTGTCTATATTTATGCGCTGGTCACTGGTCTATTGTTTAGAATTATTAATAGTCTTGCTTGATTGATACGTACCAGTTGAAAAGTTGGTTCAATACTAACATGTTAATTTATCACATATTAAAGAACTAGTTTCAATTATTAACAGACAGTTTATTTATAGCGGCTATGAAAATTATTCTATAATGAAATTTTGTTTTATTTTTCGACTACTAGCCTCTAAACATATTATTATTGACTCATTATTCTTCCGAGAAAAATTGATTTGCAAAGTTGTGAAACTAACTATGTAACAAAAGTTTTGAAAAAAGTTAGACGTCTTCATTTTTTTTATTGAAACATTAACATAAGGGATATTTATAAAATTAGTTGTAATGATTGTAATAAAGTTTACATCGGTCAAACTAAAAGACAAATTGACACTCGGTTTTAAAGAACATTTTTATCATCTAAAAAGCGGTAATCCAGAAAAATCTAGCGTAGCTCAACATATGTTCATTAATAATCATAAAGTTAACAATTCTAATATTAAACTTTTAAAACATATTAATAATGATAGATATATCTCGGTCTCATACCAAACTCAAAACTTTTCAATTTATTACAAAGTTAAATTTTATTGGACGATTTAAATTTAATGACTCACTATTGGACGAAAATTATCTTAGTTTATAGGTAATCATTCTCCTGTGACTCCCATCCCTATATAATCCCAGTTCTCTCCCTTGTTTTTCAGAGTTGTTAGGACCTCTGGCATGGTTGACATGTTGAGAAATCTTGATTACTCTGTTTAACTTTCACTTGTTGTACTACTGATGATGAGAACTTAGTTCTCGAAATACGTATTTAGTTTTTGTTCAAATTAATTTTAAGGTTAAGGGGTAATTATTATAGTTTTAGTAAATTTAACCTTAGACTCCATCTATTATTAATGTTTAGTTAGATTTGACACAATTCGAAAAAATCTGATGTTGCCAATATGGATATTGTAAAAATTCCACACAGAGATTTTCTTGTAAAAGATTCCATATTTCGAATATATTACCTTCAGTTCTATGTATTTTGTACAAATTCCATACAGAAAGTTTTTTGTAAGAGATTATATATTTCCGGTAAAATTATACTGTCAAATGCACTTGACACTGACATTATTTGTCAATCAGAATTTTCTTAATATAGTGCATGTTTCCATGGTTATAGCACAGCTTGCTGCTTTACGAAATTTAATTTTTTTACAAATTTATTACTCTATATCCATTGAATATGAAGTATAAAATGTAATCAAATCTTATAGAGAATAAAATATTTTTTAATATTTATAATAACATTAAATGTGAAAAAATTATATTTAACATTAAAATCTTCAAAGGGTACTTCCGGTAGATCAATTGTAACCAAAATCTAATCAGCTCTTCATATAGATCTAAAGAAAAGAAATACGCAAAAATTATAATTTTTGGAAAGGTGGTATTGAAGTTATGCGATCCGAAAAAATCGTCACACACACATACATACATACATACATACATACATACATACATACATCCATACATACATACATCATCGTAAAAACAGTAAAATCGTATTCTAGGGACCCTAAAACGTGCTTATTCATTAAAAACTCATCATCGAATTTTTTGACCAAAGGCAATACCTTCCTTACCTAAAGGTGACGGAAGGTAAAAAACGAGTAAAACAGAAGCAAATAATATTTGAAATAAACAAATGATGATCTGTAATAGACTTTTTTTCATTTGTTTCTTAATAAATTTCATTATTTTCACTTCAATAAATTAATAAATCGTCGCTGATTCATGTTTAAAACAAAAGAATGTAGACTTATTTATATCGTTGAAAAGCTTGTAAAATAAGCAAAAAATGAGACTATTTTCAACATGGACTCCCATTTAAAAAATCATAAGTTTGTGTTATATCTCGAGAATTATTAAGTTTTCAAAATTTTTAATTACGCCATTTTATTTTACCTAAAAAAACGGTTCAAAATTTATTAAAACAATTTTTCTCTATCATAATAAATAAGATATGAGATATTTTTTATGTCCATTGATAATTAGATTATACCTTATTTTGTAATAAAATCTTAAGCGTAAAATTTTTCTCAAAGCGTTTGTTACATACGTTATTAGTAATCTCTTAAAATGTTTATATAGGAACACAAAGTTGTGTTTATCATCTATATTATAATATATTAATGTGTCACGAAGATGAAATATAACCGAAGATATAATCCCGTGATAAGATTTTATTTGATACGAAAGTAATTAATAATTTCGCCTAAAGAAAGTGCGCACAATTTAAAATATTTAAGATTGATACACAAGCTTTCCTAATGAAGCACATTACATTTATCTCTCAGAAAGTTATTGCCTAATAAAGTAGCCATATAATCCCAACCGACAATTGATTTATACGCGACAAATATGTGTATTAAAAACTGCTTTTGTTTCTGCATGCAATGAATACCAAATTAAAATTTTACCTTCGGGCGTCGCGAAAATTTTACTATCAATGCTCGCAAATGACTACAATTTATCATCGGGCTTAAATTACACAGTGACTGGAACAATTTATCAACAGAAAAAATTCTAACCAAAATAGAAACAACAGGCTGAATTTTCATGTACCTTGCAGGATTTTTTTAAATATTTTTGTGAACATTGACAAAGAAAACAAAAGTTATGGTCTACATGAACTAATTAACAAATAGGTATACATTAATAAATTTATCTCTCTTATTTGCAATGACAAGAAGTGTGTGTGATAAGGATGAATATAACACACTTTCAAAAATTCATACTGTTTCAATTAAGTTATACAAATACTCACGAAAGATGACTATTCAAGGTCATTTGTTCGAAGAAAGAATACACAGCACATTATAGCAGTAGCTTAGCAATATTCTATATTAGAAAGAGAAAAAGAGAATAGAAGAAGATTAGTTGACGTATGTCTATTTAATTTATGTGGAGCTATAGATATACAAAGATGGTGCCATTACTTTCTAACACATTAAAAATAGCAGTGACGTATGTCGTAGAGCTACAGATATGTAATTGTCTGCTACACTGCCATCTGTACTAATGTTTATCCAGTGACGTTGACATTCAAATCAAATTATTATTTTATGGTTTATGTCAACTCTATATTTCTGTTTTATGCAAAAACGTATGAGAAGAAGATAAAACTTTGATAAAAATATTATTTAAAAAGAAACAAAATTTTCAAATAGTACATTTATTTCTTCAGTTAAAATGTATACATAAATATTTCGCGTTACTATAAACCTGATCACGTCCGTGGTCCATATAATGTTTTATTATTTTGGTTCACGAAATTCAAGGATTCAATAAGTATATATTCGGTATCGTTGTGCTGACGTTGGGAATTTTAAGTATGCTGTGATTTCTAGCTATATTGTTTGTTTAAACCAATTTTAATTTAATGTCAAATGAAAATGGAAGATTTCGATTATTCAAAAGAAATATCGGATGAATTCGAGGCTGCACAGGGCAAGTTGGTTCCACAGAAGTCAAAAGACGTATACGAGAAATCAAATGGAAATTTTTACGAATATCCTTGGTCAAAAAATGTGATTTATCGAATTTACTGTGTTTTCTGACATTTGTCTATAAACTACGATTTTGACGTTTGAATAACTGTTGCTTGGCAACTTTATATAAGCTCGGCCGATAAAAGCTAAATTGCGCCCGCTTTTGAGGGCGAATAAACAAGTTTATGATTACAAAATAAAATAAAAGTATTTTTTATTACTCATATGGTTTATTATCCTCGGCTATCGCCTCGTAGAATAAATTCCATATTCGTAATAAGAAATTATACTTTAGTGTTTAGGTATATAAATAACTATTTACTTACATTTAGCTTAAAATGGTGTTCATTTAAGTTAAAATTAACAATTTAGTATTAAAAGTTGTAAAAATTTTGCTAATTCTTAATTCTTGTGTTGAAAATAGCCTTAAATTTACATATATCCAGAACAGTAATGCCAACTTCTTTTTCCGACCTAGACTTTGTATAAATAACTATTTCCGGACAATGGACCTTTTCAATTTAACGGCTATCTCTTTCTATCTCTGTAAATAGCAAGAAAATGGCGCGAACAACTGCTAGTTGAGCTGTCAAACGAAACGTCAAAAATATTACAGTCATTAAAATACCTGTATTCTCAGTGAAAATTTACATCGTTAGACATTTTATCTTTAATAAAAGCTTTTGTAACTTATTTCTATAAGTTTTTTTAAAGTTATCTGAGATATACTCACATTTTACGTCTAAATATTTTAGAAACAAACGCTATAGATCTCAGTTGTTCTTACTCTGCGCAGATCCCCATTGCGCATATCTTCTATCTCTTTAAATTGAAAAGGTCCATTTGCAGTTATATAATGTATACCGGACGGAGGCGCAAAAACAATATTTAAATGATGGATAATTTTGTATTTCGGTATTATTATTTTTGTAGAATTTATCAATAGCTGACAAATCATTGTATTAAAAATCTGATCATTCATACAACGTACAACACTACGGCAAAACAAAACAGAGCAAATGTCAAATCGGATTAAGACAATACGTTGAGAAGAGAAGAGAGGCTATGGTAATACTCAACTATCTCTCTATTTAAGCTTGTTGTCTTCTTCTAAAGGCATGTAGCAGAGGCGTAAACTTTTAATTTTGGCTGTGGGTGCACTATTTTTATTTTAGATAAATGTATATATATATATATATATATATATATATATATATATATATATATATATATATATATATATATTTATAAATGCAAAGTAAAAATGGCATAGTTAATTTATTATGCACATATTAAATTATACGTATATATGGCTTAACCACAGACTCCTGGTCCAAAAACAACATGATTTAACTAAATTTATCTATATCCGAAAGTGTCCCATTTCAGATGATATTTTTTGTTACTATTAGTGATCCATTATTCTATGTAATTTAGGTGTCACGACCATGATTAGTTCATAACTTTTTTTTTAATCGACTGACATTTTTACTACATATGAAATATAACTAAACTGTTAGGGCAAAGTTATTGGGGATTAGGGATAGGTAAAATCAAGAGAATATCAATCTAGCGAATCTATACGAATCGAATCTTTTAATATCGATCTACCATCAGATCTAGATGCAAAATATCGATCTGCAATAAATAAATTACGTACAAAATTAAATTTCAGTTATACTGAGATGTTATAAAAAGGCAACGTTGTAAATTAAAATGGTTTAATTTGCTAATAATTCAGATAATACAACACAAACATGATAAATTGCCACAGACCATAGACCAGAGAACGACAGGAAGAAGTGAAATAGTCAAGTCAAAAGTAAATCTAAAGTATAGATTATAACCGTACCAAGCTAAGAAATGATACAAAATTATATTTTAACGACTTTTAATAAAAAAAGATCGATTCGTTCACTGAAGGTAAATACCGAAAATACAAATTTCGATCGATATTTTTAAAAATTGGTTCAGAATCGGTGACCCTACTGTGGGTGCTGCGCACCCACACTTTTACTTACTGTGGGTGCGCGTGCGTCCGTGCACCCACGTAGTTTACGCCCCTGGCATGTAGTACTGGAGGAGAGGATGTGTGTTGTGAAGCCAATTTCATAAGTCCTCATTAAAACTGTCGAACCAATGATAATAAAAATATTTATAAAGCATGTTGCGTAATTATAAGAATTTTTATATAAAATTATTATAAGATTAGTAATTATTCTCCACGAAAAATCACTCCACTTTGTGATTATATGTATGTACGAGTATATCATTTACATAGCAATTATAACCTATCTTTTCGATCTATTTTTTCCATAGCAATGTTTTATGTCTTTTCTGATAAGTTTGCAATGAGGAATCTTCTTAAAACTGTAGTAACTGAAGCGTAAATTGATCGTTAGTAGCACCAACATCAAGATAAACACAGGATAATATATGGGTAAAGGTTTCCGTATTCTGATTAAGTAAATACAGGTTGAAATGAAGTGATTTATTGAATTATGAATCTTCTTGTATTAGAAAAACAGAACATGTATCGGTATCTGAATCATAAGAGTCATAGAAGACGCTCGACCACCTAGGAAGAACGAAGAAAATAGAAACAAGAAGAAAAAAGATAATGAACACTGTTTTTTTTTGTTTTTTTATAAACGTACACATGTTTAAAACACCTTTTATAGGCATTCAAGTACGTATATTGCAAGTATTTTTTGCATTTTACTGGTGCTTTTGATTTTATGATCTCAATGTAAAAAAAAATTGTCGCCGAGACCGCTTGCGGCCGAGGCAAGACAATCTCGAAGGCGCTAAAGGATTTCGCGGACAAAGTGTACACAATATTTTTTGTGCAACCGTAAAAAAATATTTAATTACAAATTTTATTAATTTTAAACAGTTTCAATGTAAATAGAAAGTTAGCTGTCAAGGTGGCTATGGGATTAACATTTGATAAACAAAACCATGCAATTCTAAAGTGTTAAAGTGTTTGTTTATCTAATTTCACGGCCGTTACCATAACAACGGTCGCGAAATTTAATTTCGCGGCCTGTATTGCGGCTGCGAATACGTTCGGTTGCACAAAATAGTTATTTGTATATCAAGGCCGCGAAATCACTCTTTAGCGTACCGAGAGAAAAATTGTCGACAAGGCCGCTTGCGGCCGAGGCAAAACAATCTCGAGGGCGCTAAAGGATTTCGCGGACAAGGTGTACACAATATTTTTTGTGCAACCGTACAAAATATGTAATTACAAATTTTATTAATTTTCAACAGTTTCATTGTAAATAGAAAGTTAGCTTTCAAGGTGGCTTTGGGATTAACATTTGATAAACAAAACCATGCAATTCTCAAGTGTCAAAGTGTGTTTACCTAATTTCGCGGCCGCTACCATGGCAACGGCCGCGAAATGAATTTCGCGGTCGTTACCATAACAACGGTCGCGAAATCCAATTTTGCGGCCTGGATAGCGGCTGCGAAATGCTTATTTCGCGTCCGGTTGCACAAAAAATAGTAATAAGAAGAGGAGAAGAAATAAAGTAGTAAAGTTAAAAAGAAATAGAATATATTTTAGATAGTTGATGTTACAAAAATAAGGTTACCTTATTGAACCTCAAACTTCACATTGTATCACCAACTGATATAAAATTCCATAAGTTTTGACAATTTTTTATTAAAAAAGCACATAAAAGACACAAAATAGAAAAAATGGTATATAGAACTCATTTCAAAATTATCGATTATTTTGTTCTTACAAAATAAAATGACAATTATGACATTCGTTCTTTAATATACTATATACTTTACATCTTCTATAGCAAACATAAATTTAACACCCATATAACAAAACAGAAGACCGAGCAATATTTAACACCTCCATAAATGATTATCAATCTTTATTAGGTGGCTATATTTAGGTGTTATATCGTCATTTGTTATAGATGTAGAATTACCAACACAAATATGAAAGATAGAGGGTTCATATTTTTTTAAATACATAGCTTTTTTGGCGTTCCTCTAATTTTGCCGTTGTGTAGTGTTGTTCTCAAGATCCCCTCCATGTTGAACGCAATATACTAGACTTGTATAGTATTTTATTCGCATCTTTTCTGTAAATAATAGCTAAATTTCTTCAGTAATTAATATTTCCTTCGTGGGTAACTCCTCAGTATTTCATGTTTATCAGTGCTGGTCCAAATTTTTTGTCTCATTCTTTCGCTCTCATTCTCTCTTTGAATGTGTAACGCCTGAAGAGAAACCGTAACTCAGTAGACGCCAGATCATATATAATAAAGGTTTTAATTGGTGCACGGTACGACACGGACACAGGCAGCTGGCCATAGCTATGGCTAGTGTTCTGCCGATGGTGATGCGTGGGTGGACATGCTGCACGCACTAATGTAGATGTTGCCATTCACACCTGACCAGCTTTATACTCTAATCATTTCACCTGCACCGTTGTTACACAACCACAAATAATCATATACCTACCTACCGATAAGTAGAATGTTATATTGGAAACTAAGGAAAAACATATTTCTCTCAAATGGGTTATATTATATACAGTGGCGGCTCGTGGTTTGAAGATGATTTGGTAGGCCATATTTGGCAAATATTTAAAATATTTACTTGATTGAAATAATGTAATTAGTAAATTCAAAATATATTATTATTTTTATTCTTTCGCTTTTTACCTCTCGCTAAGAGAGGTATTGAATTCATGCTAAAAATCGCATATCCAGATTTTAGTGAATAAACACGTTTTAAGGTCTTTAGAATCCGATTATAATACTATAAGACTTAAGACATTTTTAACTACGGATTCCTCAATCTAACAATAATGGGAAGAGTTGATTAAGTTTTGGTAACAATTGGACAACCGGAAGTAGTAGTTACACGATAAAAATCATTTAAATATTATTTATCGAAAATTTGTGTAAATACTTATATTAAAGAACGTTAAATTCTTTATTCGATAAATATAAATTCATTATTATATCTTCTATAGATTTAGAGATAAAGAAATACATATAAATTAATTTGATGTAAAAATTCTCAGATCAAACTAATTCAAGGCAAGAAATGCAAATGTTTGTAATTGACACATAAATGTCACTCTCAAAAATATCTGTATGCCACTGTCAAAAATATTTGTACACCATTATGAAGATTATGAAAATAAAAAAAGTCACAAACGCAAAAGAATATACGTAAAAAAGAATATAAAAGGAATTTGCGAAAAAATTACGAATATAAAGAAAAAGAAAATTTCAGGATATTGAATATAAAGAAAATGTATGTATTGTACATAATTTATATTAAAATATCCCATAGATTTTGCAAATATATGTGAGAATTATTTTGTAGTGAGACATGAATATATGTATTTGTATTTAAAAATATTTTTCGTTTTATGCGTACAACCAGGTAAAATATCTGGAGAGACATTATGTGCTGGCCACATCAGATTTTCTTTTCTGCTTTAATAAACGGTACCAAAATATCATAGTTGTTCTTCGACCGTTTCAAAATGGCGACCATTTATTTTCAAAATTTGTATTAATAAAATTCCTTAAAAAATTAAACATAGCATGCTATGAAACAATTTTAATACCTTAAATGAAATCACAAAATTGTTATTTTTTGAAGATTTGTGTTATTATATAAATTAAAGATTATTTAATTTTTTACAGATTTCTATAATTACTTTTTCTATATATTTTATGGATAAATTTATAAAATATCTATAATTATAATCCCGGAGCCTACGCTTTAAACAAGCAAAACTCCTTGGTTACACAGTTCATATCTCAAATGTATGTAACTGACAGATAAATATCACTGTCAAAGAACTAATAATACTAACGTTTTAAAAAGAAAATAGTAAATAGAACCATAGTTATATGGAATGGATCTTAATACAGTTTCCGCAATAACTAAATATGTAAGTTTGTATATTTAACTTAATAAAAATTAAATAGCGGGAGTTTTGGTGTTAGCTACGTCAGATTTTTTTCCTATTTAAAATAAGCCAATATCTCAACACTCTAAAACCCATTAAGATTAAAAATTTCTCTACTCCTTCGCATACGTTTGATAATATCTATAATTAATTCGATTTCTTCAATATTGGTAATACAAATATCTATAAATTACATCAATAAGCGTATAAAAATGGCATACCTTTAAGAAGGCATTAATGGACCAATTAATTATTAAAATTAAAATTAGGCACCTGTAGATAATGATTGAGCAAACATGACAAGCGGAGATAAATTGTCGAGTAGACATAGACGCTTCGTTAATGGTTGTGACCTGACACAAAAGTTTGCGACCTATTATCAAATAGTAGCCAGACGGCCAAGGCATCTGCGATAGAAAATATCATCAAAATGAAAAATTGATCAAGATTCACACACAGATAAGATGAAAGAAATTAGTTATCTTATTTTTGAAGAAGGTTAACATTAATAAATTTGATATGACTAATTAATACTGCAAAAAATAATAAAAAAGACATCGTATTATCTCAAGTACATCCAAATATCAAGATATAGAGAGCCGATTTCTTTCTACAGATTTTCTGCCTAGTTCTAAACCTTAAAAACTAATATATGATTCCCAATTTTTACCTTCCGTCACTTTTAGGTTTTAGGAAGGTATCTATTGTCTTTGGTCAAAAAAACGAGGATGAGATTCGAATGAATAAGCACGTTTTGGGACCCTAGAATACGATTTTACTATTTTTACGATGATGTCTGTATGTATGTATGGTTATATGGATGGATGTATGGATGGATATATATGGATGAACAAATTTTCGTGAAAAATATATTATGATATACACCAAAATGTATCAAATTTAGTATTTAAGACTTTTATATGAAGAGGAACAACATACTAAATTTTGGCTAAAATTGATAATCCGGAAGTGATACTTTACAGATTAACAGATTTTCGTGAAGGATATATTATGATATATTCCAAAACTTTTCAAATTTAGTATTTAAGACTTTTATATGAAGGGCAGCAACATATTAGATTTTGGATACAATTGATAACCCGGAAGTGATACTTTATTTGAAGCTTTGAACAGATTTTTGTGAAAAATGTATTAATGATATATTCCAAAACTTGTCAAATTTAGTATTTAAGTCTTTTATATAAAGGGAAGCAACGTATTAGATTTTGGCTAGAATTGATAAATCGGAAGTGATACTTTATTTGAACCTCCGAACAGATTTTCGTAAAAAATAAATTGATACAATTCAAAATTTTTCAAATTTGGTATTTAAGATTTTTATATTAATGAGAACGACATACTAGATTTTCTAAAATTGATAAACCGGAAGTACTACTTTACAGGAAGCTATAAAACAGATTTTCTTTAAAAAATATATTAAAACATTATTCAAAACTTGACAAAATACATAATAAAATATAATCCAAAATTTGGTATTACAGATTTTTCTATTTATTGGAACAACAAATTACAAACGATCAACCGGAAGGTATACTTTACTTAAAGCTCATTACTATTTCAAACATGGAATTGACGGGAGGTCATGTGTTGGCTACATCAGATTTTTAAATGTTGTTGCTGTGTTGAAATTCAGAATGAAATTTAATAACAATTAAAATTTCTCATCTGACTAATTGTAGTATGAAAATAAAGGTAGAAAATTTGTCTGGAGGCCACGTTCTTAATATGATTTACAGGAGGAATTTTAGCGGGTTCTTTTATTTTTTATCCGTTAAAAAAGAAATAAGTTAGTCGGCGTTTTAAATGACGTGGCACGTAATTACTTAGGCAATTTCTTTGCTACATGCTGATCGAGTGTTCGCTCGCGGGCCGTGTCAAACTCGGGCCCGCAGCAAAAAACGGCCAATCATTGATAACACACCACAACTCGTTAAAGATTTCACATAACCTACAACTACACTATGCTCATCATATTCTACGTTTAATTGTTGGAAATAGTTGCACGGGTCATGAGAACAAACAAAACCAAATTATTCCATCCTGCTGAATCATTATTGCTGTTGTTATCTCGATTACGGTTACGTTTATTGTTTTACAGGTTATCTCTTACGGTAAAATATTTGATGCGATGCTAAGACATTGTAAGATGTAAGACAACAATATTGTTACTAATCAAATTCGTTCAAAACCCTTGTTACGTACATAACAAAGAATATAAAATATCGTGGACGACCTTTAAATTATAATTTAAACTTGCAGAATCCAAATCTACTATCTCATTTTCGCTAAAAGTGATTCAGTAATTCAAACATTAATAATTTAGAAGTTGTATTTGATCATAATTTTATTAAATGAGCCGGTTTCAAATTTTTTTAAAAATCTGGTGTGGCCACCCCTTACCTCCAGCCATTACAGCCCGAAGCCCGGGTCACATAAAAGATTAAGTCAATCCTTATTTTTGGATTAGTGAATTTTACTCTAATTTTGACAATTTATATCTTAAAATATAATCTAATACTTTTTTTAAACCCCTCAACAGGATTAAATCCCAATTAAAGAGTGGGTTTACATTCATACACATCTAATACTGGAATAAAATATAATTCACTAATCCAAAAATGAGGATTAGCTTAAACATTTTTTTGAATCGTTAATTTTTATTAATCTAAATACATACCTACATACTTACTTAGGCTGAATCGAATTCCTTTTCTATTGTTCTATTTACTTTTTTTAAAAACCGTTACTAATATTATTTTGAAATGATTAGTTCTTCGTTTTTTTTTTGTTTAAAGCGTAGGCTCTGGGATTTAAATTATAGATAATTTTATAAATTTATCCATTAAATATATAGAAAAAGTATTAATGCAAATATGAATAACTGTTTGTTTAAAGCGAAGGCTCCGGGATTTAAATTATACATAATTTTATAAATTTATCCATAAAATATAGAAAAAGTAAATCTGTAAACAATTGAATAATCTTTAATTTTTATAATAGCATTAATCTCGAAAAAATATCATTTAAAGGTATTTTTCGAAGAAAAACTATTTTGTGCTTCTAGTAAAGTGCCATTTCCGGTTATCCGATTTTCACCAAAATCTAATGGGCTCTTTCCATTAAAGAAAAAGTTCGAAATACAAGGTTTTAAAATTTTCTGAATGATAGCAATTGAGTTAGAGTGGAGGATCCACACATACATACACACAGACATCATATTGAAAATGTTAAAATTGGATTCTAGGGACCTTAAAACGTGGTCATTTACCAAAATCTCGTTATGCGATTTATAGCACGATCCCTATACCTCCCTTACCAAGGGTAGCGGGAGGTAAAAAGTATTTTAAATGAAAGTTTATGCAATATTTTTAATAGTGATATAAAAAATAATTTATTGTTATTTTCGTAAATAATTAAATAAAAAGATTGGTGCCAGAAATAGTCATGAAAAACAACCCTCCACTCTTGTGACGTCGGAGCAAATATAGTACGTCATTCATAGCCAATAGGAAAACAGTTAACGTTATAAATAAAAGTAAGCGATAATTTGTCACGTGTTAAACTGTATGTGCTCTGACGTCACAATCTGTTTCAAATCACGTTACTTTTTCAAAATATTACCTACACAAATTTCGGTAATTAATTGTAAAATATCTATTGGATATTTCGTGACATACATTCCTATTCTATTATAGACGGAAAAATAGAATTACTCTTTTTCAGAATTCATGCTTACGCTTTGTTTACGGTGTATGTAAGTACGATCATATATATCACTACCGAATACGTGCTAAAATGAGTACCATAAACGATCGCGTGAAATCCTTCTATCTCTGTCTCGTACACAAAGTAAAATTAACTGGTACTCCAGACTCCACATTATTTAACGAATAAATTGTTCCTAAGCAATATATTTATACGCTACGAATAAAAGATTTGTTCATAGTAGCACCATCTTTATATAATGCTTTACCTGAAAATCTAAAATCTCTTGCTTATGGTTCTTTTAAATATCATGTTAAAAATTTGTATAATTCATATGTTTAGTTTGTAATGGCTTTTCGATTTCATAACATCTATACGACCTGTGCCGTTTTCCGTTTCCTTTTTTTATTTTTCTATGCGTTTTAGTTTTTATTAATTTTTTTTAGATTAATTTTTTGTAAACAAAATACTTTGTTGACGTTTAAATATTTGTTATAATCATTGTACTGGTTAGGTGGAAGAACAGCCCTTGGTTGAACCTCCCCTTTGACGTACTGTCAATAAATATTTTTATTATTATTATTATTATTATTATTATATTTTCAAATTTGAGGCTCTTTAAATAACAATATCTTCCAAAATTTAGTATTTAGAAGTCATATAAAAATTCTTGCAATAGCCCTATTATGTTGAAGTCGTATTTCCAAAGAATTAACAAAAAAAAAAGAAAACATTTGACCGAGAACTTCTGACAGTCATTTACAAAGTATCTAAGTCACTAAATCATTTTTTTCTTCATATTTGGTGGTCCTAAATAGAAGACGTGTGACAAATTTCTGTAATTAAAAAAAGGCAGATCTAAATATATCCTATTACTTACGGAACATTAAATATTACTAATTTTTCACTTGATCATTGGCACAATCGACATATGTTCAGACGGCTGATCACTGATAACATACCAAACAGAATTACTCGCATTTTTTTCGAGAAATTACATGGATTTTTTCTTCGGATTCTTTCTGCATATCTAACACTGAGTTACACCAACAGAAAGATAAGAATAAAAAGAAGAAAAGAGTAAGTAGGTAGTTTAAGTTAGTAGTATTGTAGACAGAAAACATCAGTTTAACGGAGGCATAAGATTAGTAACTACAGATTAGTAAATATTAAATAATATGAAAAAGTAAAATAATATTTAATTATACAAGACGATTTTTTGTTATTTTATCAAATTATATGTAATTAAATTAGATCGTCATGTATAAAATTCTACTTTTATCTATAACATACGAGGTGTGTAAATAAATTGATGAGACAGATTTTTTATATTTTTTTTTTTCAATTAAAATTACAATTCCACATTGTCTCCTTCAAAATAATTACCTTGGGAAGCTACAAAGTGATGGATACGATTTTATCAAATTTAAAATTATAACCAAAAACTATCAGTTACAGTTGACACTTATTTTCAATGTATGACAACAGCAACAAAATCTGATGTGGCCAGCACATAACCTCTCGCCAGATATTGTACCTGGTTGTACGCATAAAACAAAATATATTTTTAAATACAAATACATATATTCATGTCTCACTACAAAATAATTCTCACATATATTTGCAAAATCTATGGGATATTATAATATAAATTATGTACAATACATACATTTTCTTTATATTCAATATCCCTCCCAATATCCTGAAATTTTCTTTTTCCACTTTCCTTTTCTTTTTCATTATATTCGTCATTTTTTCGCAAATTCCTTTCATATTCTTTTTTACGTATATTCTTTTGCGTTTTTGACTTTTTTTTATTTTCATAATGATGTACAAATATTTTTGATAGTAGCATACAAATATTTTTGACAGTGATATTTATGTGTCAATTACAAACATTTGAATTTCTTGCCTTGAAGTAGTTTCATCTGAGATTTTTTACATCAAATTATTTTATATGCATTTCTTTATCTCTAAATCTATAGAAGATATAATAATGAATTTATATTTATCGAATAAAGAATTTAACGTTCTTTAATATAAGTATTTACATAAATTTTGGATAAATAATATTTAGACGATTTTTTTCTTGTAACTTCTACTTCCGGTTGTCCAATTGTTACCAAAACTTAATCAACTCTTAACTCTTCGCATTATTGTTAGATTGCGGAATCCGTAGTTAAAAATGTCTTTAGTCTTATAGTATTTGAGAAATCGTGCATCCAACATCCACACACACACATCCACACACACACACATCCACACACACACACACACACACACATCCACACACACACATCCACACACACACATCCACACACACACATCCACACACACACATCCACACACAACCATCCACACACACACATCCACACACACACATCCACACACACACATCCACACACAACCATCCACACACACACATCCACACACACACATCCACACACACACATCCACACACACACACACATCCACACACACACATCCACACACACATATCCACACACACATATCCACACACACATATCCACACACACATCCACACACACATCCACACACACATCCACACACACATCCAAACACACGGACATCATCGTAAAAATGTTATAATCGGATTCTAGGGACCTTAAAACGTGCTTATTCACTAAAATCTGGATATGCGATTTTTAGCATGAAATCAATACCTCTCTTAGCGAGAGGTAAAAAAACAATTTTCTCATGTCAATAATGTTACTAACGTAGTTACTAAATTGTAAAATTTTAACAAGTTAGCTTAAATTTTACAAGTTAGTACCTAACTATATTTTATTAATTTTGCTTTGTATAAATTTTTTTTATCTATCAATATTCTGTCTCATGCAGACAAATATCATTCAGAATAACAATTTTATAGTGTATTACAATGAATTATTTTCTTTTCAGTGTTGAAACAAAAGTACTACGATCAAGTACAATGTCCAGAATTGAGCTGTAACCCGCAAAAAGATCAGACAACACATTTCTAACGATTTCGTCAGCAGAAAGAGTCGAGCAAGAAATATAAAGGAACGGACAACACAAATTCAGCTGTTCAGACAGCAAGAAATCATGAAAAGTGAGTTTTGATATTTATCTTATTTCATATTTCTGTGACATATTAGTGTAGGATTGGTGAATTTTTAACTAACCTTGTAACATGTAATATTAACTGGTCATATTATACAATGGTGTCCTCCATTATTTTTATTTTGTATTTTTGTTATGAAACTTTATCTGAACTGAAAGCGATTTTTAGTTTTAAATAATACATTTAAAACCATGTAAAAACTGTTGGATAAAATTTATTGAAACGGTCTATTTCTACATATTATCTTGAATTGTAAATTCGATTTTGAGGACTACATTGAAAGAAAAATAACTTTCATGAATGTCTGTATAACATTCCAACAATTTAAAGTTAAAATATCGACTATTTATCAATAAAATCAATATTTGGGAACATATCTTAAAGCAATAACATTTTAAATAGTTGCAGGAAAACTATTAGACTTTAGCCTAATTTAAAAGACATATCTCTTGTTATTGTCGAATCTTGGAATAAAAATTAACTGGTTCAAATCTAGTTACTACCCACTACCAACAAGGTTAGAAACATCTAATTAAAGCAAATTTCAAATACATTTGATACCTTATAAAAATTGGTGGAGACAATGTAGCATGCTTTTGGCATGCGAAAGTTTATCAAATAGTTTTTTGAAATGGTTTGAAGAATCACAAACTAACAATTATTATTTAATAGGCGGACATTTGGTTGGTCTTAGACGTCAAGAAACTTGAAGAATTTGAATGCAACTTCCAAGCTTTGGATTTCAACACTGCAGATCGTCTAAGGATGTTTTCTAATGGATTGCTGAGCTCCAAATAAATCTTCTGGGACGTAGACGACCACTTATGGATGAACTTTACTGCGCAGATGACCACGGATAGATGACCTGGTAAGAAACTTTATTTTTTTTATAAAATATGTTGTTCTCATGTTCAATCATGAGAACTTATAGTCAAAGAATATGACTATAATATATGTCTAAATATTATCTTGTATTCAAATTCGATTTTGATTACTACGGTAAAAGATGGATGTTTGTATAATATTCAAACAATTTATTGAAATATCCACTATTTATCAATAAAATCAATATCTGGGAACATATGATTAACATAAATCTTTCAGGAAACGGACATCAAGAAGACTAGATTAATATAGTAGATTTTAAGTTAGTTTTAAGTTCTTTTAAATGTATTTTCAGGTTTTAACTAAACTTTGGCTCATCGCGCCGTTGAGCAAACACGCGTTTTCTTTAAAAATAAAAATAAATTTATTAATTTGAAGTGCATTCCTTGGCGATTCATCATAAAATCGTGCGTCTACGTTTGCCACCGTGGTATGCGTACTGCGCGGGTTGTCCAGACGACACCTAGGGAGAGTGTATGTGAAAAGAAAAACATATGTATCGGGGCATGAATGATGCGAATGAGTGAGAGAATCAGTGAGAGGGTCAGGAAGGTGGGAGAGATTCGAAACTTGTTGTGGGTTCGGGTTTCCTAATTTAACATCACGGTTAGTGGGATGGGTAGGTAGGGTTCGTGCGCGATTTTCCATAATTGAGTGGACTGATATGGTTAGCTATGCCTTGTGAAACCAGTTGTTTATTCTGGGGGATCGCTTCGCACTTGTGCGAATGTTTCTAGGGACAGTTTAATTCTTTTGTAGTAAAGTTGCTGGCCATCATATTGGCCTACGCTCTAGATTGCTAGACTCGAATGAGAAAAGATTAAACAAACCTGAATGCTATCACAGGAAGCTTTCTTATGGCGTCTATGTGCTCTCCTCATCCGGAGGCAACGTATGTAATCATCATTTAATGTTAATGGCAACGAATAATTAAAGACAAAGTAAAGTTTTTGTTTGATTAAACTTTGTTTGAGCACACGGGTTGACCGCGTTCGGGGTAGGTATCGCGTATAAGACCGGGCGATGTCTTCGGGAGTAGCTGTCTCAGGCATCCAAGCCGAGTAGATTACATGTAACTGTCTATCTTGTCCTTAGGGAGCTCGCGTTGTAGGCCGTACATGCAGTGCATCGTGTGGGGTCGGCTTAACCCCCTCGTAAACTACATGTGAGAACCACCCCGGCGTTCTCACTTTTTGTCTTAGCTCGTATATCTCTCTCTCATACTTCACGTTTAGCTTAGCATAGTCTAGACATAAGATAGCTTGCGTAGACTTAAGATAGCTTAGATATAAGATAGGCAAGGGTTGTTTTTGCTTTTTGAGAGAGATAGAAAAATTAACGTAACTTCACACTTTTAGATTTGCTATTCTTTGAACGAGATATTAACGTAAGATAGGCTTAGATTTGCTATTCTTTGAACGAGATATTAACGTAAGATAGGCTATTTTTCGCACTTCACTAACTTAATTTGGGGGGTTCTACAATAGCTTAAGTTTGATTATAAAATATTATTGTACACAAATTGTATTTATTTAATAAATGGTATATATGGGGAGCGTGGGTTTGGCATTTGAGGGCGGTTGCTCCCTATGTATACAATTTATTAAATAAAGAGATTAGTTTTAAGGTCGTTCTAAGTTGGAAGAACTCCCTGTCACTGTCGTCGAGATTGCGGTACCGATTGGTGACTCAAACCATGGCTTCCTCTTCATAAAGACTGTGTTTAAAATGTATGTACACAATAAAACAATCTTTTAATTTATGTTCTGTTTAATTTAAACCCGTCACATTAGTTGTACAGTAGGTAGTTTTAGTAAAAATTGTATTTATTATTAAGCATTTAGACGCGGTCAGGGTAAAGATAGATTTTAAGTATTTTTTGTAAACGAATCTTTGTATTCATAAATATTATATATTTTCGTAAATGGGCGGTTGAGTAATAACACTAAAAAATATATATAATATAAAGGTTCGCAATCGTTGATAAACTGAATAAGAAATCTTGTGCCGTTACCAATGGGAACAAGAAATCTTATTTAGGGAACCCAAGATTTAATTTGTTAAATATTGTAAACGGAACACTATTTAATATATTATATATTGGGTAGTAGATACCCTAAAAATATATAACTAGAGTTTTGGATCAGTTATAAAACTAAAATGTTTGTTACCAATTGAAATTATTACGGTTGTATTATTTGTTATTATTTTGCATCTTAATTTTGTAAATAAAGGTTTTATGAATTATGAACAGAAAATTTAAACAAATATTTTTACGTTTCATTTGTGTTATAATTCATTTCATAAATATTACAAAATTTGTCAATAAATCTAATAATTTGAGACAGCGTCAAACATGGTTCAATTATTTTTATTCTTTGTATTTTATAAAATATACTTAAGTTTGTCCTGAAAAATTAGAAATAGGGATGTTTAAATAAATGTCTGCATAAATTTTGATTATATTTATTGTTTCATTGAATCTTACATTGTATGTTCAATATTTTATACAATAAAATAAATTAAAAAATGTAAGTTCTTTCTTTTTACGCGTATATAGTTTCTAAAACGGCCACAAGGGTGCAGCAGCTGTCAATATAAAAATGATGGGCACCCCCTGCTAATTTTTTTTTGTGGTGCATAGATGCTACCTAGAAGTAGCATCTATCCACGCTTAAATTTTTTATGTGGTGCATAGATGCTACCTCGAAGTAGCATCTATGCACGCTTAAATTTTTTTATGGTGTATAGATGCTACCTCGAAGTAGCATCTATGCACCAAAATTTCTAAAATATGGTGGCCTAAAATATAGGCAACCACTATACACCATATTGTCTAAAAAATCGCGCAAAAAAGAAGCATCCATGCACCATTTTTTAGAAAATTTGGTGCATGGATGCTTCTTTTTTGCGCGATTTTTTAGACAATATGGTGTATAGTGGTTGCCTATATTTTAGGCGCAATACTTTCCGACAGGTGGTGCCCCTGGCTGCTGAAATAAGAACTATGCACGTATTGCGTTCACGACTGAGGGTGTATTATAAAAATTAAAAAATAAGTCGTTTTTAAATTATTTTTAAAGTTTATTAGCATATATAATTACAAATATATTTAAAATATATACATTAACATTTTATTACAATTTTACAATATAACATTTCTCTTCTACTGCCCTGGGGTCCTCCTAGTTCACATGTTGACAATCTGCACATAAAAATTAATAAAAATTAGATTATTAAACATAAATAAAAAATAAGAGGGTAAACTAAAAGGGGTTGATATTACTATTTAACAACTACAAATATTTCAATATTTCTTGTACTATACGAGATATCTAAAAGATACAACAGGAGTTGTTCAACGAGGTGAACTTAATAATAAAAAAAACTTTTCTTACCTTAACAATTTCAAATCATGTATGCCCACCTGCTCAGCGACTCCTCACGCTTGCAAGGGCCCCTTCGGACAATCGTTGTTCGAGATGTTTCCCATGTTCAACAGCTCCGGGATCACAACAAGCGATTTCTGTTTGCCCGCCCGTCTGCACAGCAGCACCTGGAATATATTAACGGAGTTATTCAACTTTAATTGATTATTACGTAAGAACTAAGGGCTGAGAAATTTTTAGATACGAGGGAAGACCCTAGGGGACGTACACTCTTATGTTCGTGTCAACCACGCTAGAGACCTAGTTTAAGCAACAAAAGGGGGAGACTCAGTTTACAAAGTTACCCGACGTGTAAACCACGCTAGAGACCAAATAAACCAAGTGTTGCTTAAACTCGGCCTCTAGCGTGGTTGACACGTCGGGTAACCTTGTTTAAGACAGTACTATCCCCCTTGCTCCTGAAGTTGCCCCATACGACTGCGGGCGAAACGTTGAACTTTGACTCAAAATATGTCCATTCCCGGAAAACGAATATTTCTCGTGACTCAGACTGTGGAAGCCTACGCAATTATTTATTTTTTGTTCAATTCCATGGCTGTCGATATTTCCAACGTAATTTTCGACGTTTTCATATTTAATTTTTGTCGTTATAAAGCATGTTAAGGTAATTCTGTTTATTGATTTAGATGCAGAATTTTGGATAGTAAAACTTTTATTTGACGCGTTTTTCACACGGTATATACAGGGTGTTGAAAAAAGTGTTCGAAAATTTTAAAGCCGTATAGTATAGGCCAAAATAAGTGAAAAAATCTGATGTGGCCAGCACATAACCTCTCGCCAGATATTTTACCTGGTTGTACGCATAAAACGAAAAATATTTTAAAATACTAATAATATGTATTTGTATGTATTCATGTCTCACTACAAAATAATTATTTTAATATAAATTATGTACAATACATACATTTTCTTTATATTCAATATCCTGAATTTTTTTCTACTTTCCTTTTGTTTTTCTTTTATTCGTCATTTTTCGCAAATTCCTTTTATATTCTTTTTTACGTATATTCTTTGGCGTTGTTGACTTTTTATTTATTTTCATAATCTTCGTAATGATGTACAAATATTTTTGACAGTGGCATACAAATATTTTTGACAGTGACATTTATGTGTGAATTACAAACATTTGAATTTCTTGCCTTGAAGTAGTTTGATCTAAAATTTTTAGATCAAATTATTTTATATGCATTTCTTTATCTCTAAATGTATAGAAGATATAATAATGAATTTATATTTATCGAATAAAGAATTTAACGTTCTTTAATATAGGTCTTTCCATCTGAAGAGACACCTGGCCTGCGTGTAGAGGCGGTGCTTATATTTATTTATTTATTTATTTGTTAATCACTCAACAGGAACAGATGTTCCCAATTACAGAGGATTATTGACAAAAATAAACAAAAATACAGTGTAGTTACAAGAAAACTTTGAAATAATGAAGTGACAATATTATAAATAGAAATAACTCAATTTAATTGCTAAAGATCAGACAAGAAATAGTTCATAATTTGTTTTCCAAATTTGGACTGAGTATCATAGAAAATGTCAAGATTGTTAATGTATATGGACACAGTGTTGAATGTAGCACACAACTGTCTAATTGGAGATCGAAGTTCATAGTTTGTTCTAGGGGTGCTGTATATGAAGGTTAATTTACGCCGAGAACCTAAGCGAGGTACTCCAAAATTTAGGCAAGCTAGCGAATGAGCATCATCAATTAGATTATTAACAAGTTTATACAGATATAAACATGATTGGATTTTTCTACGGCAGTCCAAAGAAATAACATTGAACTCAATTAGACAGTTGGAGTAATTACAAATCGTATCAATGCGACGATGGTGGAATTTAGCACAACAATACCTTATAAATTTTTTCTGTATACTCTCCAGAGCTTGTACATGTTTAATATATACAGGATTCCAAATTTGTAATCCATATTCCAGTTTACTACGCACAAATGAATAATACAAAGATTTGAGAGTCTGTAAATTATAAAACGCTTGTGTATTACGAATTATGAAGCCAAGATTTCGGTAAGAAGCTTTTCGAATATCATTAAAATGGGGTATAAAGCTAAGTTTAGGATCGAACAGAATTCCTAAATCTTTGAATAAAGTTACTCGCTCCAAAATTGTGTTATTCATTTGATAGTTAAACGGTATAGTTGTTTGCTTTAAAGAGTAGGTCATAATTTTACATTTGCTAAAATTATATAAAAGCTTTGAGGCTAAAGACCAATCAAGAACATTATTAATGTCAGTTTGTAATAAAGCACAATCATTAGCATTGTTAACAATTCTGAAAAGTTTCAGGTCATCTGCATATAAAAGAACGTTAGAATGTTGAATAATATTAGTGATGCTATTGATGAAAAGAAGAAATAGTAATGGCCCTAAATTAGACCCTTGCGGGACACCAGAGGTTGCGTAATAACATTTAGAAGTTATACCATCAACACGAACACAAAGCTCGCGATTGCTGAGATATGACGACATGAATTGTAGCAAGTCATCAGAGAATCCAAAATCAAAATGGAGCCTACTTAGTAATATAGAGTGGTCGACTTTGTCAAAGGCTTTCGCAAAGTCAGTATAAATAACGTCTACCTGAATGTTGTTATGTAGTGAATTAAGTGCTGTATCCGTGAAGTTCATTAGGTTAGAAGTAGTAGAGCGACCAGAAAAGAAACCATGTTGGCAAACGGATATTTTGTTTCGCACGGAACTAAAAATATATTTATATATTATCTTTTCAAAAACTTTAGCCAAGTTGGAGAGAATAGAGATAGGGCGATAATTGATAATATTAGATTTATCGCCAGATTTAAAAATAGGTCGAATATAGGAAATTTTCAAAGCAGAAGGAAAGATATTTTTTGATAGGGATAGGTTAAAAAGAATATAAAGAGGCTCAACAAGGATATCACGACAGCCTTTGATGACATAAGATGGTAAATTGTCAGGTCCGGGATTAGGAGAAGATTTTATTGCATTAATTGCTGAAATTATATCTGTTCTAGTAATATGATTAATTTTTAAATTATTAGAATTATTAATACTTGAATGAAGACCAGTGGGTGAAGGTGACGAGTTTATCGGCTGGAAAACAGTGGAGAAATAATCTGCAAACGCGTCTGCAACGTCTGCAGTATTGTTGAGTGTATTATTATTGAAATGCATAGTGGAAGGCAGGTTAAGATTTCGTTTTTTTGAATTAATATGGGACCATAATTTCTGAGGATCTTTCGCGATATTTTTTTCAATATTCTTCATATAGTTTCTGTGTGCAACATTGATTTCCTTCTTTAATAAGGCTCTAAGGCGTTTGAACTTATCACCATATTTCGTCATATTGGTTTGTTTATACAATAAGCGAAATTGATTTTTTTTTCTTAATGTTTTCTATAATAGATTTATTGAACCAGGGTGGATACATCGATTTACGTTTTTTGGTGACTGGAACACAATTACAAATAATTTGGGAAATGACCTGATAAAATTCTTCAAATGCAGTGTTGACATTATCAAAATAATTAAGAAAGTCCCAGTTAATCTGAGATAGTTGCTCGTATAGTAAAAGAAAGTTGGCACGACGGAAGTTAAAAGAAACTGATTCATTGGAAAAAAGACCGCTATGACGTAGATGCGAGCTTGAAGAAGGTTCAGGAAAGAAGGAAATTTCGAGAGTAGGGTGATACTTATCTTCATTGACTAAAGGTGAAGAGCAGCGCGCGACAGTACAGCATTTATTAGATACAACAACATCAAGTAGTCTGTTATCACAGTTAGTAATATTATTATATTGCCTAGCATTAAAAAAGTTACAAAAAAGATCAAATCTAGTAACGATATTATTCGTATGTCCAGTGTTGTGGCAATCCGATAGTTTGCTAATATTCATGTCTCCTAGGAAAATAAAATTATTATTTAAGAGAAGAGGATTTGATTCAAGACATTCATAAATGAGTTCGTGTTGATTTATAGAAATTGGTGGCGGACAGTAAATTACAATAACATATAAATTCTCAGTATGAGACAATTGTATTCTGACACATAGCAAATCACAATTGGATTGTGCATTTAAGTTTAAGTTAATTTGAGTAGAACGATATTTATTTTTGACGGCACAAATGACGCCGCCTCCACGTGACTTATTCCTGATTAAAGGGTCTCTGTCTTTGCGATATACAGTATAGTGTTCAGCAAATAACTCATTATTATATACAGAATCCTGGAGCCAAGTTTCAGATATTGAATGATATGATATACTACACAACCTACCAAAGCGGTGCGAGAACTGAAGTACCTATATTGCAATCCACCAGTTAAATACACTGTATATACGCTATTACATTCATAAATGAACAGTTTTTAGTTTATTATTTTCTAAATGTAAACGTTATTAAAGTATTAATAAATTCATGAAAATGCAAAAAAGTTGAAATATATTTTATTAAATCGATAAATTACATATTGCAAACAAACAAGAAACAATAACAAAAACAAATATACCGCGAAAACAAACAAAAAACAATAACAATCTGAATATACCACGAAAACATAAAAACAAGTAACAAAACGAGTAGGTCAAATGTCAAAATACAGAACTGAGCGCGATGTGAATCCAAGCGATGTCAACATCAGAATGAGGAAAATTGAAACTGATGTTACGCAGAACAGAGAGTAGCGTAGTATTCCTTGTTACTCATATTTGCCTCTCTTTTTAAGACGCAAATGCGTACTTCGCGCAGGTGTCTCTTCAGATGGAAAGACCTATATAAGTATTTACATAAATTTTCGATAAATAATATTTAGATAATTTTTTTCTTGTAACTACCGGTTGTCCAATTGTTACCAAAACTGACTCGACTCCCATTATTGTTAGATTGAGGAATCCGTAGTTAAAAATGTCTTAAGTCTTATACGAGTAGTATTTGAGTTATGGCGAATCCAACATCCACACACACACACACACACACACATACGAACATCATCGTAAAAATATTATAATCGGATTCTAGGGACTTTAAAACGTGCTTATTCACTAAAATCTGGATATGCGATTTTTAGCATGAATACAATACCTCTCTTAGCGAGAGGTAAAAATCTAATAAACATTCTTATAGCCTACAGATAAGTTAACAGACTGTTTAAACTACATTCAATTATGTACAGTACTAAAATTATTCAAGATTTTACAGACATGTCTACATTGGTTATTATTGCAAGAAACAACAAAGTTATTAAACGGCTGCTATTTAAGCTCTTGACAAAAAGTATTTTGCTTTTAAAATTCCGGCAACTTCAAAAGAATTGTGTTCTGTTTATCATCTTCCCACATTTTCTTTGTGTTTGCTTTAGTTTCATATTTGTAAATCATTATTATATTAAATCCGTTTTATGTAGTAGTTTAAAAGACAATACTCCCATTCCAAATTTGGTAAAATTCAACAAAATTCCACTGTATTATCTAATGACAAATATTTATAGGCAAATTTCTGTATTCCAGTTAATCAAATTTGAATACAATCCTCTAGAATATCAAGTAAAAAAATTAAACAAGGTGGTCTGGGTTTTTCAGTAATTGTAAAAGGAATTGACAGAGTTGCGCTAGCTTTAGAAAATGCAGACAGGTAAAGATATATTAATAAAATACTTCTTTTCTGTCTAAACTATTTCAATACAAATACAGTTTTTAAGTTATAAAATATAATTTTTAATTTAGTATGTGCAACTATTATTATTGATATATTGTTTTTTTTTGTTTGTTATTGATTGTTTCTTGTTAAAAATTGTCTGTTTCGTTCTCCCATGGCAAAGAACTTAAAACAAATGTTATTTTGCAAGAAGAGAAAATTTATGTCCCATACAAGGCTATTCAATGTAAAACAAGATAAACTACAAAATTCTTGGCGACCGAAAATTTATTGCGGCCTGTTCGGTAGCAGTTTGCCGACGATTCGACAGGGTCCGAACCGCACTTTGATTTACATAGTTTATAAGATGTTTCAAACAAAGCAAATGTTACAGTTTCCATTCGACTTCGCCCGAATTTATAGGTCTTTTATTTACACAAAACCCAGAACTTTTTCTTCTGTCTATCCCCCTTCAAGACCAAATCATCAAATCAAATTAGCAAGAAGAAATATTCAGTTTATAATTTGGATTAATTGTAATTATTACTCGTAATAACGTATGGTCCTAAAGTTTTGAGAATTTTTTTAGATGTTTTATATTTATACCAACGTTTAATCAAATTGTCACTTGAAACAAAATATCACAATTAACTTGTTTTCATTTTGACATTTTAGTTTTTTAGATTTGATGCAGCAAAGTGTCATATAAGTTAGATATTCGTAAATAAATTTACAATCTTGTTCGGCGAATAATACCTAAGTGTGATATTGTTGCAGTTTGTCGCGAGCACAATATCTCTGTGGCAACAATTTATCGGAAAATAAAAGATTGTGAAGAAGGTATACCCTGTGCTAATTTGCCCAAAAGTGGTCGTCCAACATTTTTTTAACCACATAAGAGAACAAAGATTAATTGCAGCCATTAAAGACAAAGTTGGAGTGTCACAACGAACTGTAGCCAGAAGATTCGATGTTTCGAAGACCACTGTTTTTTGAACACTTTCTCGAAATGACGTGGTATTTATTTCAAAAAAGAAGAAAGGCACCAAAATATATCATGGCCCAATTAGAAAGATTCCCTAGATGATGAAAACACACCAGGCAATGTCAAGTTCAAAGGTAAATCTAAATTTGAGGATAAAATTTTAATATGGTGTGCCATTTCTGAAGCCGGATATATATCGCAGCCGTACATTGGTCGTGTTCGAGGAGAAGCACAACTTTATATTCAAAAATGCCTCTCTAAATTGCTTCAATTTTTAAGTACACATCAGGTCAATGATGATATAATGTTTTGGCCTGATCTAGCTCCATGCCATTACGCCAGAATAACTAGAGCCTGGTATAACGAAAACAACGTAGACTTTGTTCCGAAATTTGACAATCGTCCCAATATATCTCAAACTCGACCAATAGAAGATTTTGGTCAATATTGACCAGAAAAGTGTACGACAAGGGATGGGAAGCTGCAAATGAAGAACAATTACGACGTCGCATTTACCAAAAGATTCGAGAAATCGATCCAGATGTTGTCCAGAGGATGATGGGGCAAGTTAGAAGAAATTGAAGATAATGGTCCATTATCAATCATTTAAATGATAAATATTTATTGTTATATTTATGGTTGATTGTTGTAATAATTAGCTTAAAAAGTAAAAGAGTTTTAAAAAGTTATCAGTATCTAAAAATTTTCTCAAAACTTTAGGACCATACGTTATAAGTTTATTTATATGAAAAATTTATTTAAATAGTTTAAATTTTAAGTTTATTTTCCTTTCCTTAGACTGCAAGAGTATTTTATGTACCAAGGGCGTTACTATGATGATAATGCCAGGACGGCGACGAGGATCTAGCCCGAGGGCCTTTGGCCCGAAGGATAGATGTCGTCCGATGGGCATTATCATCTAATAACGCTCGTGGTGCATACAATATTTTATCCCACTGAGTATGTGAAATAAGTTTTCATTTATAATAATTTCGATTACAATAATGCTTAAGCTTTGGCGTTGCTAAGGATGTTGTTTAATTGTTTTGTTTATTATCAACATTTATTTATTTTTAAAACATCAACGTTCTATTACGTCGGAGATGGAATGGGTGAATTTGATGTTTCGGAAGATATTTTATCGAAACGGTGTAAAGAAATTATTTTGAATGCTTCAGCATATTTTGAGAGATAAATGCATAAATGTTCCCCTAATTATTCCATTCTCGTCTGTAAAAGATGTAAGTATTATAAGGTTCGTTTTCACATGACAGATCTCAATTCTTTATTTCTTAAGCAATTATTTCTGAATATTATTACATTTTAGAGAGTTTGTACTGCATTGGATGTGTTATATGTGACGGTAAATAATATCAAAAATAAATTCAAGCGTGAATAAATATCTTCCCCAAAAAAATTTGTGATCCGTCATCCGTCAAAAATCAATGCAAAACATTGCAGTCTGCAAATCGACGTACTTACTATTTACATGTGTGGTGAAAGTAAATTACTTTTTAAGGCCCTTTACATAATCAATTTTAAGTGTTATAATTAAATTAAAAATGATTCCTGTGTAGTGCTTTCAAAGCTGTTTTCTTATTATATTAATTTTTGTAATCAGTTAATCTATTAATTGTTGTAATCAATCCTTATTAATATTGTAATGACTAATAATTCATATTATTCTATATTATTTCTAATAAATGATGATCGGATTATAATGAGGGCATAATGAACTATTATGCCCTCATATAATGCCCCGGTTGTTATAGATGTGTTTATATACACCGTACCCTAGCAATAAACAGTTCATAATACTTTAGTGAGACATAAAATTATATCACCAAAACATTGAAATTTGAGATATATTAATAAATATTCATTTCCAAAATTACGAAATGATGACATTGGTCATTGGTTGTCCTTGTATTAAGCCATGCATTAATATCACTATGCAATAACTGGTCTTAGTAACATCGATGATGATAACACAAGTATAAAAATAAAATAAAAATTATTCTTCGGCGAAATTTTTTCGAATCTTTTTCGTGTTAATTCCGCGCAAACCTTTCATTACATATCTTCATCACGTTGGAAATGACCATCTGAGATGGTATCCTATACAGAAGCTCTGAAAGCCTGATCGTGCACATCTTGTAATCAGGGTGTTATTGTAATGATACACATTAATTCCCACCAACTGACAAGGCCTTAATAACAGGTAAAATCAACACTCGACAGCATGGGTGAAAGACGCGAAAAATTACCTGCTTTAGCCACAACGGCTCGACGTTTTGGAAGACGTTGATGAAGGTTTTCTTTTTGTGAAATGAATTGGAACTTTTGATGCAGAAAATTTCGTCATGTATCTTTTTGTTACGGATTTAAGCAGAAATGATATTAAAATTATCACAATACCTCAAGTTTATTCAATTTTATTTTACATACATATGAATAGGTACAGGGTTATTGAAAAAATAGGGCTAATAAAGCTAATATCTTTATTGTTAATTTTATACCTATAGTTCACATTCAATATAATATTTTGTCGGCTTATTTTTCATTTACAATTTTTGTTACATATTATATTATAATGTATTTGATTTACAAACATTTAAACCTCTGGTGGGAATCGAACCCACGACCCTAGGGTCGAAGTTGAATTACAAAGTTGAGGGCGAACTTAAATGCCACATCTGGTGTAAAAAGAGTAAGAAGGTTCTGAATTCTACTTCCGGTTTCGCCGGAAGCGAAATCATCGTTGATTTTTTAAGAAATAATGGCAATTATGTTATATTTTCGGAAAAATTTTAAATGACATAAAATTGACCCCTGTGGTGCACTCTCCACGCCAGCAATGAGTGCCCTTGAGATGACGCCTGGTAAACGCCCGCACGGTACAAATATGTCATCATTACCGATAACTGCGTACAAAGCAGATTGGCACACCCAGCAATGGGTAATATGCCATGATGATATATTTATTTATTTATTCTAAAAATTGCATATTCAGTGAAAAAAATTAATTATTCATTTTTAAATATATTTTGTTTGCCACTGATAAACAAAATTGAGATATAGTGTTCTAAGTCTGTTCATAAGGCGTTGTATGTCGTAACTCTGTTCAGGGTATAATTTGAAATAAGTGCATTTCCCATGAAGGACTTTAGTGTTTGTAATAGTAAAATTCATTAGTTCACATCTGTAAGAAAATACTTAAAATTTAATCAAATAAACTTCTTAATATATTTTATTAGTTTTCCAAAACTGTTATTTTTGCCATCTGTAGAATGTCCTTGAAAGCTGTGACGTCACAATCACAGACATCAGAAAGAGACGGAAAAGAGAGAGACATGATTAGTTTTGACTCTCCAGTTGGAATCTGATGCTGA
This sequence comes from Harpalus rubripes, assembly GCA_963082715.1. Classification (NCBI taxonomy): domain Eukaryota; kingdom Metazoa; phylum Arthropoda; class Insecta; order Coleoptera; family Carabidae; genus Harpalus; species Harpalus rubripes. Next base: position 75,251,528 of record OY720450.1, read on the forward strand.
AAATTAGACATATTTTAAAGTGATTGGCGAACGACCTGTTATCTTTAATTTCAAACGTTTTTCATAATTTATTGCATTAATGCTTTTTATTTTTTTAATTTCTTGAACTGCCATGATAACTTACGCTGTCACTATATTCGCTACTGGACTGATGCCTTGGCCGTTGACCGTGTGTATGCAAATAGGGTGTTGGTTGTCTTCGTCTAACCCAAGTAAAGTTACAATTCGTTTGTCTTTGTCTGACTCATGGGCTTGTATATGCAGCATATAACACAACGTGGTCACAACTTTGATGTGACCCAAGTAGCGCGCGCACTCACACCATTCGCTGTGTTGCTTTCCACACAGTGGTACAGTATTCAAAATATTTTATTATTTTTATTCTTTTGCTTTTTCTTTTCTGCTTGTAAATCATGGACCAAGTGACCTAATGAAGGAAATAATGCAAAAACAGCTATCGAAAATGGCTAGAATAATGCAATAATGGTGATGGTATATCTGCATGCAGGTTTTTTGATACAGCAATACAGTATCCTTAATAGGTGGCAGCACAGAGTATAGATCGAATATATTTTTGAACTACCTATATACATAAACAAAATATTATTGCAGACAGTGTCGGACTGGGACATATTTCTGAGTGTGGCGATTTGGATTGCCGGGCCCCCTATTCTGGGCCATTCAAAATATTACTACCACGTCGAAAGACCATTTTAATGGTGTATCGTTATTTGAGAAAAAATACATAGATATAGACGAAAACGGTAAATTTAGAAATGGTTTATTTTTGAGAATAACTACAAAAAAATTTTTAAGTATTTTATTTATTACCAAAGATAACTGTACTAGTTGTGTAGAATTACTAGAATTAGCAGTAATCTAATATAAAAATCGCGTCTCAAACACGTATATTTTAGCCGAGTTTTGCCACGTAGATTAAATAACGCATATGCGACGTATGCATTACGAAATTAATGAATTTAAATATTAAAATTATAAATATATTGTTATAATCATTTTTGGAACATTTCTTTGTTGTAATCAAATCATATTAATAGTGAATGGTGAATACTATTAAAGATAACCTTTTTTTAGGTGCAATGTTTATAATTAATTTTCATTTTAGTGCTCTTTCACCCAGCACAATATAAAACATTACAATCGGTAAAGTACACAAAAATTATGGCTCTAAAGGCCGTTTGCACCAACATAATTTAATTTTCAAGCGTTTCTTAAATTGATAATATTACGTCGATATAAAATGTCAAATGAATTTCTATGAATTGTTGTTTCGATTTGCATTTTTTGTCTATGGATCGCTTAAAATTTAAGCCTTGTTGGTGCAATTGGGAATACTTAAGTTTAAGTACAATCCCAAAAGTTAAGACGACAAAAATTGTTATTAAAATGACAGTTGCAGAATTTAACACCCACCTTAGGTATTCTGTTTCGTGAATAGATCTCATACTAAATTTTTTAATCCGGGATAAAAATGGAGTTAGTTAACTCTGAATTTAATCATTTTTATGAATCTGGTAATGAAAGTCTACTATGTGAAAAGTGAAACGTCACACCAAACTACACAGAACTTAAAAACTAAATTTTATATCTACTACATAGTAGATTTTGTACATGCCCGTTGAATACGTATATCTAGAATACAGTGGTTACCGACCGGCGTGACGAGCTTTGGGGTGAAGACAGGGATAGAAGTAAGCCTATATTAGCGTGTAGTTTTCTTTGACTTACGCTACGCTTGTTCTCAGGTTAAGGTCAGACTCTTGAATTATGTTATATACTTGATCTACAATCAGTTATTTAAGATTTTTTTTCTCTTTATCATATTGAAAACTATTAACGAAGTACTAGATATGATAGTTACAAGTTTAGACCGGGCTCTTTCGCTCGCCGAGCCTGTGGCCAGTGGCGTAACTAAAGGGCCCGCAGGGCCCGCATTGCGGGCGGGCCCCCGGCTCTAGAGAGGCCCCAATTTACATGATTTATAATTTTGTTACTACTGCGAAATTTTGAATTTAATCTTTTTTTTTGTAGCAACATTCAAATTTATTTAGTTTTTCATTTTTTTAAATGTCAATATCTAAAAATAATATTGGCTAAGGGGCCCCTTATCCGCTATGCAAAATCAAGCTCTTTATTTTCTATCACATTTCGGCCGGTAGAATTTCGATTTCTTAGCAATTATTTTCCCGCAAGTGTTCTAGAATTTTCCTTTAAAATAATCCCATGAAAAGAAATCTGGGGCTATCAAATCAGGACACCTGGCGGCCAATGTGTTTTACTTAAACGAGGGATTAAATAACGATACGAGAATGATTTTCGCAAAATTGCTACTATTTAAACTGTATGATACTGATCCATCTTGATAATACCATATTTTGTCCAAGTTCTTTCATTTGGGATACCAAAAATGTATGAATCAATTCCTTTTAACTTTCACCAATGGCCTGTGCCACCAATTTCATATTTAAAAAAAAATACGGGCCAATCCCATTTTTATAGTAAAAAAAACTCAGATGAAAGTGAGCCTAGTCACAATTTCCACAAGTTCTTGTGGTATGTAGTTCCTCATAATAAAGGGTACAGTTAAAACGGGCCCCAAAAACTTTTTGCGGGCGGGCCCCCGAACTCTTATTTAAGCCACTGCCTGTGGCGATCGCCACATCGCCACAATGGCCAGTCCGACGCTGATTGCAGAATACCATTTTTACGTGGAAAATACTATACCATTAAATTTTTGATATTTTCCCCGTTTCTCTATTTTCCTCTATCAAATTACCTACTGTTGACTCTTTCATCTGTTCTTGTTGTACGTGTGTTAGGCTGTAGGCAATTTAAGCGCGTGTATTGTCCTGTCGGTATAACGAATGCTTACGGCAATCAGTTGCAGGTGCCTGTGTCCATATCTCACGACTCTTCTGCCGTAACTAATGGCCTGGACAACTATAAACAAATAGCTCGACGTACAACCTCTCAACAAGTGCTTGATCCCACGCCAAAGAAAAGTTATCGCTGTTAGGAGCCTAATGATAATTAGGATTTCGTTTTAGCGCCCATTTATTAGTGACAAGATTACACCATTAGAATCGGCCACCATTTTTAGAAAAGTGGTAAATACGAGGCTCACACTAGAATTGCTGAGAATAAGAAAATCAGATAGGCCCAGTAAAACAAAATTGAGTTGGGAAAGTTAACATACTTGGGATTTAGTTAATCATTTTTTACCTTCCGTCACCTTTAGGTAAGGAAGGTATTGTCTTTGGTCAAAAATTTCTGTGGTGAGTTATTGATGAATAAGCACGTTTTAGGGTCCCTAGAATACGATTTTACTATTTTTGCGATGATGTCTGTATGTCTGTATGTCTGTATGTCTGTATGTCTGTATGTCTGTATGTCTGTATGTCTGTATGTCTGTATGTCTGTATGTCTGTATGTCTGTATGTCTGTATGTCTGTATGTCTGTATGTCTGTATGTCTGTATGTCTGTATGTCTGTATGTCTGTATGTCTGTATGTCTGTATGTCTGTATGCCTGTATGCCTGTATGCCTGTATGCCTGTATGCCTGTATGCCTGTATGCCTGTATGCCTGTATGCCTGTATGTCTGTATGTCTGTATGTCTGTATGTCTGTATGTCTGTATGTCTGTATGCCTGTATGCCTGTATGCCTGTATGCCTGTATGCTTGTATGCCTGTATGTCTGTATGTCTGTATGTCTGTATGTGTGTATTTATGTATGTATGTGTGTATGTGTGTATGTGTGTATGTGTGTGTGTGTATGTGTGTGTGTATGTGTGCGTGTATGTGTATGTGTGTATGTGTGTATGTGTGTATGTGTGTATGTGAGTATGTGTGTATGTGTGTATGTGTGTATGTGTGTATGTGTGTATGTGTGTATGTGTGTATGTGTGTATGTGTGTATGTGTGTATGTGTGTATGTGTGTATGTGTGTATGTGTGTATGTGTGTATGTGTGTATGTGTGTATGTGTGTATGTGTGTATGTGTGTCTGTATGTATGTGTGTATGTGTGTATGTATGTATGTATGTATGTATGTATGTATGTATGTGTGTGTGTGTATGTATGTGTGTATGTGTGTGTGTATGTGTGTATGTGTGTGTGTATGTGTGTATGTGTGTGTGTGTATGCGTGCGTGCGTGCGTGTGCATGCGTGCGTGCGTGGGCGTGCGTGCGTGCGTGCGTGTGCGTGCGTGCGTGTGTGTGCGTGCGTGTGCGTGCGTGCGTGCGGGCGTGCGTGCGTGCGTGCGTGCGTGCCTGAGTGTGTGTTTGTAACAAAATTTTCCAATTCCAAAAATTATAATTCTTTCGTATTCCTCTTCGTTGCATCCATATGAAGAGCTGATTAGATTTCGGTTATAATTGGTCAACCGGAAGTACCCTCATTTGAAGATTTTAACAGTTTTTTTTTTTGAAAAAACGATGGTAAATATCATTTTTTCACGCTTAATGTTATTATAAATATTAAAGAACATTTTATTCTCTATACGATTTGACTGCATTTTATACTTCATATTAAATGGATATAGAGTTAAAAAATTATAACGAAATTAAATATGATTAGCCAACTATGGAAACTCTGGAAACATCTGCTATATGAAGAAAATTCTGATTGAAAGGTGTTAGTGTCAAGTACAGTTGACAGTATGTTTGTGTTATAATTTTACTGGAAAAATTGGATCTTTTGCTGTATAAAATACATACAACTGCTTTAAGGTAATGTACAAGAAATAGTATCTTTTGCAAGGAACTTTCTGTATGACATTTATACAAAATACATAGAACTGGCAGAAGGTAATGTGCTGGCCACATCAGATTTTTTGTTATATATCAACATAATTTATTGGTTCAAAAATTTAACCAGTGATTAAAAATTAACCACTGAGATATCGAATAGGCCCCATCGCCTGTTACTTTTCACACTAATGCGAAAAATTGACAGCTTACTACGTTTCTTCGGCAAACTTCACGTCTAGTGTGAAAAATGTATTTTGCAACTAAAGACATAAATAGCTTTGATACATTGTAGCTGTTTTTATTGTTCATGTTTTAAATATTTTGTAATATACTAGACTCCCCACAACGTAACAATTACATAGTGTAAAAAACCCATCAATTTAATGTAGATTGTTTCGTAGATCACGGTTATTTCCCGGCTGATAGATTTTGAGTAGCAGCCATTAAACTGGAAAGAAATCTATATAATAAAAGCTTGTTAGCAGAATAATGGATGGTGCTGTGTACACTATACTAAGCAAACATGATCATTAACTGAACGACGATAAAACTCATCAAAACAAATATCGTGATACATCTACTATTAAGTTATCATCATCATTATACCCAAGTATAAATGCCTAGTTACTTCTATGCTTACATTACACATAATTGTTTGCATTAATGCAATGCTATACCTATAGACCCAGGGAGAGCTTCACTCACAAACACGAACAAATGAAATTTTATATGCGCAAGAATAACCACATCTTTTCAATTTCAAATATTATGAACATAGTTGATTTTAATGCGTATTCTCTACAATTCTAAATGGTAATGGTTAATTCGCAGTGTTAAATGTTCGTTCGAGTCAAAAGAAACAAAAACTTAAATTATCATCACTAATATTAGATACTTAATACATTAAAAAAATGATGGGATGTACAGTACAATAATTTGTTTATAACGATTATGAAGGGACTGTTAATAATTGTTCGTTATTAGCGATATAATTCACAAAAAATAAAGATTTGTTTTCTTCAGTTAGGTATGTATTTAGATAAAAAAAAAAACAGGGGTAAATGGGAAACAAAAATATTGAGGTAAATGTAAGTCACTATCGCCATTCTACTCTAGTTTGAACTAAATGGAAAATAAAAATGTATTTTGTACTTTAATAATTTCATACTTTAATAATATAGTCGATAATAATATATTGTGTAACAAATTTTCTAACGTCGCTTTAGCTAAGAGGCTTATGGGCACGAGCGGAGCGAGTGTCTAAAAAACCAGTGTATAAATAGTTTATAAAATGAGTCACATACTATACTTTTTCTTCCTTAGTAAGGGAGGTATAGGGATCATGCTAAAAATCGCATATCGAGATTTTGGTAAATGACCACGTTTTAAGGTCCCTTGATTCCGATTTTAATATTGTCACAATGATGTCTGTGTGTATGTGTGGATCCTCCGCTCTAACTCAAAATATTCGGAATATTTTGAAACCTTGTATTTCGACCTTGTACTAATACGGAAAGAACCCATTAGCTTTTGGTGTACAGGCTGTCTCATTTTCGATGTTTTTTTTAAGGTATCTCGGGTAATAGATCAAAACCGTTTGCACAAAACAAAAGAATGTAGACTTGTTATATATCATTGAAATGCTTATAAAATAATTTGAAAGACGAGACTATTTTCAACATAGGTTCCCATTTAAAAAATCATAAGTTTGTGTTATATCTCGAGAATTATAAAGTTTTCAAAAAATCTAATTAAACCATTTTAATCTATCTAAAAAATGGTAAAAATTTCGTAAAAACAATTTTTCTCTAACTATCTTATTAAATAAGATATGAGATATTTTTAAAATGAGCGAAAAACAAGTTTTTGTCTCTAGCTTATAAACAAAAGAAGATCGAAAATTCCTGTGGTGACTATTAAACTTTTCTGGAAAAGTTGACCCTGGAATGTGCAAACGGTTTTGCTCTATCATTAATATTACCCGAGGTACTTTAAAAAAACATCGAATGATTGAATAATCGGAAGTGGCACTTTACTTCAAGCTCAAAACAGTTTTTCTGCGAAAAAAACTTTAAATGTTATTTTTTCGATATTTACGTTAATATAAAAATTAAAGATTTTTAAATTTACTACAGGTTTGCATTAATACTTTTTCTATATATTTTATTGATAAATTTATAAAATTATCTATAATTCAAATCCCGTAACCGGAACCTACTGTAGTTATATGGAATAGAACATAATACAGTTTCCGGCATAAGTAAATAGGTAAATATGTTTTTAAATTAATAAAAATCAAATAGCGGGAGGTATAGTGTTGGGCACATCAGATTTGTAGGTTATATGAATCAACTGTTAGTGATTGCTAGCTTCACTCTGTGCAATACAACCAAAGCCACACCTTTTTAAATTGTGATTAAGATGTTTAGTGCCATGGAAACCTGTACGTTATGAAGCCATAGTTTAACAACGGAAGTAGGACTTTTTAAAGTTTCTCTTTATTTCAAAATATGTAAATTGATACTAATTTAACATAAAAATATGTTTTAACGCATGGATAAGATCTTACATTTAAATTGAATCTAATAGTTTTTGCTTTAATTAATAAAAGTGGAACATATTGCTTATATATTAGTGAAATAGGCCTACCAAAAAGCTTAATTTTTTTTTAACTGGTCTAATTAACATTTTTGTTCATTTTTAATTTTTAAATAATTTTTTATTACTACATATTCAAATCAAATTATTCTAATTTCCAAATAGCACAAAAGTGACCCCTCTGATACTCTCTCCACGACAGGTTTAAAAGCCCGTGAAGTAACTCCTGGTAAGACCTTCAACAATAAAGATAATATGTCGTTATTACTGAAATCTGCAAATAATAGCAAATTGTTACATCCAGAAATGGGTATTAAGTCATAATGGTATATTTATTTATTAATAATGGCACATTCATTTCTACCAACTTCTTAATTGAAAAACAAAATGTACTTTTCGACTTAGACATACCAAAATATTTAATTTGTATACCAGAAGTATTTCCTCTCAAACACTATTCGTATAGGTATAGATACTTTGGTTTAAAAGAAAATAAAAAATGTGTTACAAAACGGTGATTCTCTCCTGCTATATCTAGTAATAATTAATCTTCGTTTTTGAGATAATACATCTAGCCAGAAACACAGAACCTGTACGTTGTGTCTGTGAGCGCGAGCGCAGCAGGGCCGATATCATTATAGCGAGGCCCCACGCTATCATTAGTGACTAGTGGATTTGAGAGTCGGCTACCGAACCCAATTTATCAGCGCCACTTATCACACTCTGCAAAAAACACTACCAACTCTAACGGACACACACACGTCAATGTAATTATTTACTTTACATCTAAGATCATCTAGCAGAGAATAGATTACATTTTCTAGTTGAAGAATTTGGACTATTTGTAGGTTAAGAGAATAACTATCTATCAGTATATCATTTATAGATTGTTGAGTATCAATGGTTAATCACGACTGTTTAGCTTGCTTCAATGTCAAATGAATTTTGCAAATTTAATTTATGGATATATAGAGAGGTATGGATAAATTTTGATTGGCACACCCAGCAATGAGTAATATGCCTTGATGGTATATTTATTTATTTATTTTATTTCAATTCGCATCTTTCAATATAGAGTGTAATCATACTACAAGAAAAAGTGAATGGGCATATACTACCCGACGTACTGATCATAGAACAAAAAGAGTTTTACAAAAATTCGCAAAATTAAGGGTAGTTTACTCAAAATGGATATTTTTGAGACCACTGCAGTAGCGTACTTTATTGAAAGAAGTGTTAAATGAAATTAATTATCAAAGTAACATTACGTATTACGCATTACGATCTATCCCGAATTCGGGTGTAAACTTTAACATAAATGAAACATCGTTTTCCTAGTTTTATTTCAGATTTGTTGTTTTCATTTTATCTTACATTTTTACCTCCCGCTACCCTTGGTAAGGGAGGTATAAGAATCGTGTTAAAAATCGCATATCGAGATTTTAGTAAATGACCACGTTTAAAGGTATGTGTGTATGTGTATGTGAGTATGTGTGTATGTGTATGTGTGTGTATTTGTGTGTGTGTGTGTGTGTGTGTGTGTGTGTGTGTGTGTATGTATGTGTGTATGTAAGTGAGTATGTGAGTATGTATGTGTGTATGTATGTGTGTATGTATGTATGTGTGTATGTATGTGTGTGTGTGTGTGTGTATGTGTGTATGTGTGTATGTGTATGTGTGTATGTGTATGTGTGTGTATTTGTGTGTGTGTGTGTGTGTGTGTGTGTGTGTGTGTATGTGTGTATGTGTGTATGTAAGTGAGTATGTGAGTATGTGAGTATGTATGTGTGTATGTATGTATGCATGTGTGTATGTATGTATGTGTGTATGTATGTGTTTGTGTATGTGTGTATGTGTGTGTATGTGTGTATGTGTGTGTATGTGTGTATGTGTGTGTATGTGTGTATGTGTGTGTATGTGTGTATGTGTGCATGTGTGCATGTGTGTGTGTGTATGTGTGTATGTGTGTGTATGTGTGTATGTGTGTGTATGTGTGTATGTGTGTATATGGGTGTATATGGGTGTATGTGTGTGTATGGGTGTATGTGTGTGTATGTGTGCGTGCGTGCGTACGTTTGTACGTGTGTGCGTGTGTGTGTGTGTGTGTGTGTGAGTGTGCAAGAATGTGCGTGTGTGTGTGCGTGCGTGCGTGCGTGCGTGAGAACGTGAGTGCGTGCGGGCGTGCGCGCGTGCGTGAGTGCGGGCGTGCGTGCGTGTGTGCGTGCGTGTGTGCGGGCGTGCGTGCGTGCGTGCGTGCGTGCGTGTGAGTGCGTGTGAGTGCGTGCGCGCGTGCGTGCGTGCGTGCGTGCGTACGTGTGTGCGTGCGTGCGTGCGTGTGCGTAACGTTTTAAAAAGAAAATAGTAAATAGAACCATAGTTATATGGAATTGGATTTTAATACAGTTTCTAGTATAACTAAATATGGAAGTATAAATACTTAAATTAATGAAAATTAAATAGCGGGAGGTGTTATGTTGGCCACATTAGATTTTTAATTATTACAGATTACTCACCAAATTGTTGATGCTGTTACAGTTCATAATTTTATGTCATCAGTTTCTTATCTTCATAAAGCATATAGAAATTACAGTGCTTTGTTGGTTGATGGTTGCTTATTCGTAACTTTCAAAGTTTTTCTTTTTGTCTGTTTGGAATAAACTTAGGTTTTTGTTTAAAGACAAAGGGAATGCTTGGCATAAATTTGGAAGGTAAACCTTGGATGCTCTCCACTCCAGTCCAGTCCACTCAGTGGGAGAGCAATTACTTACCGGCATTTGGTTAAGTAACTTATCAGCTACACGAGAATTATCTCATGTCATTATCGTTATGTTAATAACGCTTTGTGGGAGGTGCGAACACTTGCTGCCAATGCCAGACTATGTCTTTTTACTTATTCATACGAGTAAGTAATGGTCCCTGGTCTGCTGCTCTACATTTACATATATACCATCATCGCTGACAGATTCAATTCCAAATACATATTTCACCCTACTTATTCACTTAGCGATTGCTGATTATCACTCACTGAATATTTTAATAATAAATATTCGAGAGCCAGCTACATTTGAATTTTGGGATGGTTACGATTCGTTTACTTTTCAATTTATCATAGAGAATATGAATATTTAATAGTATAATGAAATAGTAGTTATTTATTTATGTATCAAAGCACTGTAGTTCTATACCTTGTTCCATTTAAGCAATTCAGTATTGCGGAGTATAGGGAATAGTTTTGACCTCTCTGATTGGTTGAAATTGGAGACAAGAGACAAGTTTACCCAATGTAATTTCGGCTACTTCAAGTTTGCGTTGTTGCTAGCTCCACCTACTGAATGGATTAAATGGAACAAAGTATACTTTTTGTCACAAATGAGGAAAATAAAGCATATGAGTGATAAAACGGAATTTCAGTGCCGAGGTGTATTTAAAATTTTATTTGAAATCGAAAAATTGTAAATAAATAAATATATCATCACAGCTTATTACCCATTGTTGTGTGTGCCAATCTACGTTGTACACAGATATCGGTAATTATGAAATATTTGCGATGTGCGCTTCCGCAACCCCCTAGTGTTATAATCTTCCATTGAATTAAAGGTAAAGATGTCGAATAGGAAATTTTGATAGTAGTCACTTTCAGGCATCTCTGTTGCACTGTAAGTGTGTAAGTATGTTAGGTAGGTGCTTCTACCTTTGTAACATGTGTAGACCTGTACAGGTTGATTCGAGCTATATATTCTACGTTCAATTTAAGGTACAGTATAAAAGATATGGACTGTAGGCATTTGCATTCCTCTATATAAAGGGTCACATCGTGTCTACCTGGGAGTGAGGCAGGTTTTCCTACCCTAAACAGAAATTGGTGCATCGACCTTTTATAATGGAAGAATTGTTCAACCTTGGGGTTGCATATAGTTTCAATTCAAAAAGTTAGCTGCAGCTACGTCAAAACTTTACTACAGTACTGATTTTTTTAATTTAAATGCGATTTTTGTGCACTTTAGTAATGATTTATAATAAATATGAATATCAAGAAAACAAATCTGATGTAGCCAGCCATTACCTTCCGTCAATTCTATGTATTTTATACAAATTCCATATAGACAGTTTCTTGCGAAAGGTTCTTTATTTCCAGTACATTACCTTCCCTCAGTTCTATATTTACAGTAAAATTATAACACAAACATACTATGTCAATCGCACTTAACATTGACATCTGTCTATCAGCCTGTAAATTTTCTAACGGGCGGAGCCCGTAAAAACCTTCCTATAACCATTAGTGACGGAGCTCTGTTATAAGAGGTTTACGATTCAGTATAACGTAAATTTTTTTAGCTGAATATCCATTGAATATGAAATATAAAATGTAATCGAATCGTATAGAAAATAAAATATTCTTTAATATTTATAATAACATTAAATATGAAAAATTATATTTAATAGCGTTTTTTCAAGAAAAATTGTTAAAATCTTGAAATGAGGGTACTTCCGGTCGACCAATTATAACCAAAATCTAATCAGCTCTTCATATGGATGTAACAAAGAAGAATATGAATGAATTATAATTTTTAAAATTGTAGTGTTGGAGTTATCGACGGAGAAAAAATCGTCACACACACACGCACACACATACACACAGTCATACAGACATCATCACAAAAGAATTAAAATCGAATTCTAGGAACTCTAAAACGTGGTTATTCATTACAAACTCACCATCAAATTTTTGACCAAAAACAATATCTTCCTTACGTAAAGGTATGACGGAAGGTAAAAATATAGACTTGACCTCAATAAGGATTATTTCATAGATCAAAAATGTATAATGGAATTCAAAAACACTTCACTTTAATATGGATAGTTACGATCGGCATTAGAATCAACTTTTATCTACTCAAAATAATGGATCAAAAGCAAGGGTAGATAAATCTTCTTACGGACGTTCATTTGTAAAGAATTATTTTAAAAAACGTATCAGTAACAGTTCGATAGTAATTTTAGAAATTCTACTGCATTTTCCTCGATAAAAATTAGTTTATCTTGTGTTTAACATATTATCTCGAATTAGAAATTCAAATTCTGAAAATTCCGTAAAATGAAGACATTTTATGTAAAACAATCTAAATCCTAATCGTTATCTAAATTATTCCTGAGCTGTGATAATCTAATTTCTTTATTTCTACCGCTGTTATCTGGACTTTTTCTTCGGTCGTTAAATTCTTTGAAACTGATATACGCTGAAGAAGAATTTAAATGTTTCTGTAGCTATCGGAAAAATGCAAGGAATGAGCTGGCATAACACTTCGAGCTAATTGCAAAATATAATTTGTCAACTAATGTATTAACGATTAATTCTTGTTACAGGAAGTACATCGAAGAACGGGATAAGAACTAAGAAGTTGATGGTATGTTTAGATGATATGAATATTTTTTTGAGGAGGTATTTAAAGATTATAGTTCAGTTGAACAGAAATAAAGTTTATGTATGAGGAAGGCGAAATTAAAAGCGTTTATGTGTATTTACTCATAAAGAATTTATATCTCTTATGAAGAATGTTATGATATGAATTGAATATGGCATGAATATCTATTATAAATACCTGAAATTATTAATAGCATATGTTTAATACTTAGTTTCTATTTATTACAATAAATCGTTTAATAGCCGTATTTAATAGATATATATTAGGGTGGATCTTAAAAGGGGTCAAGTCGAATTTTATCCGGGTCGCCCCCTGAAATGGTACCAAATAAATAAATTTAAAAATATAATGTGGACACCACACGACTTCCTACGCAAGACCAGCATAGACCCAAATATAGACCCAATTATATAATTGCACGTATTTGACGTAATTTGGTATAGGGATCGTGCGAAAAATCGCATATCGAGATTTTGGCAAATGACCACGTTTTAAGGTCCCTAGAATCCAAATTTAATATTTCCACGATGATGTCTGTGTGTATGTGTGTGTGGATCCTCCACTCTAACTCAAATACTATAATTCAGAAAATTTTGAAACCTTGTATTTCAAACTTTTTCTGTAATGTAAAGAGTCCATTAGATTTTGAAAATCGAATAACCGGAAATGGCACTTTAGTAGAAGCTCAAAGTAGTTTTTCTTCGAAAAATACCTTTAAATGTTATTTTTTCGAGATTAATGGTATTATAAAAATTAAAGATTATTAAATGTTCTACAGATTTGCAATAATAATTTTTCTATATATTTTATGGGTAAATTTATAAAATTATCTAAAATTTAAATCCCAGAACCTCCGCTTTAAACAAACAAAACTAAAACTAATCTAAAAATAAGGATTAACTTAATCTTTTTTGTTAGTCGGGCTGTAAATGGCTAAATGGCGGGAGGTATTGTGTTGGCCACACCAGATTTTTTTTGTACTTTTTTGTCCTAATATATAGCAAGCTTTATTACAAAAACCAAAAAGTATATAATTTTTATATTTACATATCTCCCTTATACAAAGGGCTAATTTAAATTTGGTTGCGCTAGACGCAGAATTTAATTCTCTAAAACCATTTTTTGAAGCATTTATTTCTAAAATCAAAATAAAACCATTCTATTCAAGAAAAACTGTTAATAACTTCAGGTAATATGTTACTTCCGGTTATCCTATTTTATTTAAAATCTATGTTATTCCCATTGACATAGAAGTCTTATATATTAAATTTGAAAAGTTTTGGATTATATTTTAAAATAGTTCTTCATTAAAATTAGTGATGCACGACGAGGCGAGAGTACTCTCGCAGCTCGTCTCGTCTCGTTGACGAGAACGAGAGCGAGATTGCAGTTTAAAAATCGAGGCAAGATCGATATAACAACTTCGAGAAGCGAGAAATCTCGCGAGTCTCGTAATAAAAAATACTTTTAACTTTATAGCTTTAATTCATAAATTCAATGAAAAATGCACCGTACAAGGAGTGGAGTCAACACTAATTCGTGCATAGAACTCGTGAATGTGAAAAATGATATGAATTCACTATATTTTTTGAGTCTATCTATAGTCGATTTCGTTTGGTATCGGTCATAGAGCGAGGAAATGCAAAATAGAGACAAAATCGGTTTTGCATCCAATAGAACTAGTTTTCTCCAACATTTCAGCCCCTAATTCACCCCAGTTAAAACTACGGTTAATAAAAATTTTGCCGCCTCTGAAACGTAAAAGAGAAGCGGAGTGACTGATTGCCGGCGAGTTTCCAGTGTAGCGGTTTTTTAAGATTAAATCTTACTTATATTTAATGATAAAGTGTAGGTACTTTTAGTTATAAAAAATAATTTTATAATATTTAATTCGTTTTATTGATGACAGAATGTATTAGCAGATGTTCGTATTGAAATAGTTTAAAGATCCCAATTTGGTAATAAATTGAATATGTTAGAGGTAAATGAATAAACATTATGTTCGTATTGAAATAAATTGGTGACCAGAATTTAGTGTTTCGTCTCTTTATTATTATAGTTATACTTATACGACTGCAAATACACGTGCGAACTTATCTCTTATAGTTAAATTGTTATGTAAATACGTAGTGCGCAAGCGCTTATTTTTATAGCGAGACTCTCGTGCGAGAACGAGACAAGATCCAAAAAAATGTGCGAGAACGAGAGCGAGATCGAGATTACAGATCCGAAAACGAGACGAGATCGATATTTTATATTTCTCGTCTCGTCTCGCCTCGCGTACATCACTAATTAAAATCTATTATAGGTTTCAAGTAAAGTACCACTTCTGGAAATTATGTAATGACCAAAAATGGAGGTGCACAACTAAATGTCATAATAGTCCTAAATACAGAATTTCAACTTTCTACTGCTTAACGTTATTGAGTATGCGAATTAAGTCAAAACAAAATCTAATTTGTTGTTCCAATAAATAGAAAAGTTTGTAATACTAAATTTCGGATTATATTTCGTTTTTCTTCGAAAATCCAATGTGTGTCATTTATAGTCAAAATCTAATATGTTATTTCCAAACATGTACGATTTTTAAATACAAAATTTTAGTCATAGTTTTATCAATCCTAAGAGTAAATAGTCAATGTGTCCTTATTTTTTAGAATTTATAATAAAATTAAATAATATATCATCACGGCATATTACCCAGTGCTGGGTGTGCTAATCTGCTTTGTACACAGATTTCGGTAATGATGATGACATATTTGTGCGAGCATTTACCAAGCGTCACCTCACGGGCACTCATTGTTGGCGGGGAGAGTGCATCACAGGGGTCAATTTTGTGCCATTTTGAAATTCGAAATATTTGGAGTAGGTTTTTTATTATAAATTCTAAAAAATAAGAACATTGACTATTTACTCTTAGGATTGATAAAACGATGACTAAAATTTTGTATTTAAAACTCGTATATGATTGAAAATAACATATTAGATTTTGACCATAACAGACACACTGGATTTTCGAGGAAAAACGAAATATCTAAAAATTAGTATTACAAACTTTTCTATTTATTGGAACAACAATTAGATTTTGTTTACAAACGATCAAATTTACTTCAAACTCATTGCATTAAACATGGAATTTGCGGGAGGTCATATAATGACCATATTCATTTTTTTAACATGAAAATAAAAAATACATTCGTTTTGCTGAACTTGTTAATATGAAATGAATGAATTTAAAATAGTATATTTACATTTTCACTATACATAGAAGAAAAATTGAAATGCAAATGACGTTATTTCCTCGTAATAAAATGCAGAGACCTCATTTCTTACTTTAACAAGACTTTAACAAGCTGTGCATTTCCACATATAAATAGTAAATACAGTTCGCTAAAAATCCCATCCAAAGATTCGAATCCAAACATCGTGAATTCCATTAAAGCAGCGATATTTTACACCGCAAACGGCCGGACGACAGTTTTAGAATTCTCGATAACAACTTCATTTACAGTATATCTCGAGGTCTTAAGCGCTTCTTGGCTGACAAGAATTGCAAATATTAAAATGAAATTGATTGTCGGGAGGTCAGAACGAAGCGTTAACCGCCCGCCGACCAATGCACGACTCCGTAGCCTTTATTAAAAAGTATAACATTTTACCTTTATTGCTTGTTGAGTCGTTAACTTTCAATATGTTACAGTATACGCGGATTATTATAACTAAATCGACGTCATTTTGTACTTGTTATAGCGCTGAATTGAAACTGAGAGTGAATAAATTAATCGACAACATAAAATACACAAATTATTAACGATTCGTATGTATTCATCCAGTGGATTTTATTATTTTCTTGTATTTGAAATGAACTTAATTCAAAAAATAAAATAACAGTTTTATAATGAGGGATAAAAATTCTGTTAAGTGCTCGTAAAATTTTAATATCAAAACAAATTTTGTTTTTGTAAACAAGGTGTCTGTTAATTTGTAAAGAAAATAAATATTTCACGGCCTTTTCTCACGCAGACGGCTTTAAATTATAATAAAAATTCTGCATATTAGTTTGCAGAAATCGAAGCGATTTTAGTACAAGCAAATATTTTTTTGTTATTAAAGAAATCTGTCAATATAGTTATTATAAATATACATATTTGTATAAATTTAAACATACCTAACTAAATATTTTTTGAAATTCGACCATCTTACATATACAGACTGTTAAAAAAGGGTAAAAACTTTGATGATTTGAGTAGGTATTACTGTCGATGTGCTGATTCTCAGTACCACTAACAATAGTGTACACGTTTTTTGGCAACCGGACACGAATTAAGCATTTCACAGCCGTAATACCGGCCGCGAAATAACGCGGCTGTTGTCATGATAAAATTTGTAATTACATATTTTTTACGGTTGCACAAAAAATATTGTGTAGACCTTGTCCGCGAAATCTTTTGGCGCTCTGGAGATTGTCTTAACTCGGCCGCAAGTGACCTCGGCGACAATTTTTCTCTCGGTACGCTATAAACAGTGATTTCGCGACCTTGATATACAAATAACGATCACTGGCTGACACGAAACTTTTAATAAATTAATAATGAATTATTTTATAGCGTAACTGATTTGTATAACAAATACACTAATTCTTGTTTTATACCTCATGACGTCAATAATGAAATGAGCATCATCATTTACTACGTGATTTATTATTAAATTTATTATCTATTTTTTGTATTTAAATTTAAATAATTCAATTTTACTCTTTGTTGAATTTAAACAGTTGTAATTGTTCAAAATAATCAAAAACAATGATCGCAATGATACATTAGAATTAGATAAACGTCAAAATATTTCTTCAAACAAAGAAGGTATGGTATGACTAGCGAATGAAAGTTAATGTTTAAATTAATTTATAGATGTGGTTTCTTTTGAAACCCTGGAGAAGAATAGAATTGTACGAAATATTCCGGTATAAAAATTTTGCATGAACCTATTTAAATACTGGACTAGGAAAGCACAGAAATACATTACTATGTCTGGCTGAAAATAGATGGCCGACTAGGGTAACTGAATATAAAAACAGGGGTGCGTTTAAAATATTTTAAACATTTTTCGTTTATGTTGATTATAACAAAATGTTTTTTGATCTTTAAACTATTTACTTTGGCAATTCTATGAAATACAATTATTTTTAATTTCCTCTAACAGTAATTCCGACTCAAGGGTTGCTTACACCTGAGACGAACGAACTAGAATTTACGGTATTATTTTTTTTAAATAGATCCCTGAATCTTGTTGCTAAGGTCATTCGGTAGTCATACTATACTAAGTTAATTTTTGACACCACTATAATTAGTTATTTTAATCTAAAATTTAAATACAAGTACTCGCAAAGCAGTTTTTGGACGTATGTATAATACAAACATACTTTTACTTTCTTATCGTCTCTTTTCCAACTGCTTTCGACATTTTTTAATCAATCACAAAACCACAAAAGATTGTAATTTAACGAAGTATAATATATCAAAATTTTGTCAAAATCTGTATACAGTATAATAATAAATTTTTGGTTGTGATATATTGATTCATTAATAATATTAGTTAATTTATATATATATATATATATATATATATATATATATATATACAGTGGTCCCCCGGTAATCTGACAAACGTTTTGCAGGACAGTGTCGGACTATCGAATTTGTCGGATTATAGAATACTGCCTAAGACACCCTATAGTCCGGAATTTTTTACAAACGAGTACCTTGTAATCCGACAAATTACAGATCCAGTGATAAGATTCTATATGTTATACTCTGAAGTACAAATCATATTTCATTATGTATGTCAAATTTAGTAAATTAAACAACACAATAGAGAGCTTACGTTTTATTATGAAATTAACGTCATTAATGCTATAGAACTTACAAACAATAATAACTTTACATTAGGAAATATGTAATTGTGTACAAACAAATGTACATACTAAAATAATCAAAAATTATGAATAAAAATCATACTATGAATCAATCATCATCAAATCAATACCTACGCGTCGAGCACATTAGTGGTGGGGTCATGTCGGATTACAGGGGGTGCCGGATTAGCCAGGGGCCGGATTACCGGGGGTCCACTGTATATATATATATATATATATATATATATATATATATATATATATATATATATATATATACAGGACGTTAATTAAAAAGCGGGACATATGCGTTTAACATAGGAAATCAGTTTTTCCTTGGGCAAAACTTCCCATTTATTTTGTGACAAAAATGTTTCAAATAAATGTTGTAGAGAATTAAATTCTACACCTAAATCACTAATCAGATTTTATTTTACATGTTTAATAAGCTGTAAAATCCAATTTAAAAATATTGCTCATTTGTAGTGATAGTCATGGAATTGAAACAAAATTACAAAGAAATGCATATCGTTTGATTTGCCAGAATTTCGATTTTGCAGGTTACAAAATAAAAATAAATAAAATCTGTACAGTAATTTAGATGTAGATTATAAAAACAAAATATTTTTAGGGATTTAGGGTAGAATATAATTATCTGTAATTTTTATTTGAAAATCGAATTTCTGACAGTTTAAAGAATATGCATTTCTTTGTAATTTTGTTTAAATTCCATGGCTATCACTACAAATGAGAAATATTTATAAAATTTATAATTAGATTTTACAGGTTACTAAACATACAACATAAAATCTGTTTAGTGATTTAAGTGTAGAATTTAATTCTCTGCAACATTTATTTAAAACATTTTGCGCAAGAAAAAACTGATTTCCCACGTTAAACGCCTATGGCCCGTTTTTTAATTAACACCCTGTATATATGAAATAAAAAATATTAGTTTAATATTATCATTTTATTAGACTAATATTATTAATTAATATTATTAGGAACAATTATAAGACAGGCCCCAGGAGCGTTAAGTATTAAGGCCGAACCTCCAAGTTAAAAAAAATACTATAAGATTAATCATCAATGATCTACGAGTAATTCCATTACGATTTCCTTTTCGCTTTTGTTGCTGTATATTTATCTTCTTCTTCCTCGTTGTTACGGCTACCTGTTTTGCCGCAGTCACAGCTAACCTCATATAGCATCCCGATTGCATCGGATCATTATTTTAATAAACAATTGCATCTTATCGGAACATATTCAAGAGCTCCCGTGTTGGTTCTATGTCTATGTGTTGTTGGGCTCGAGCTGCATGTCCATATTGTCTGCGGCTTCTGCACGTCAGCGCTGCCATAAAATCATTTGTAAACGACTTACTGAGCACATAAACTCTAGAATAAAATTTGAAGCGCACGAGAACCCAAACGTGACTTTGTAATAGGTATTCAGTACCACAAAGAGATGGAACATCAGATGGAATTTTAACCACAGCGGAAATAGCTAAGGAGTTAAGAGCGCGAATATTTTGAAATTTTACTGCTAATAAAATTGGCGCTTAAATTCTTAAGCAAAAGAGAAATTTAGAGTGATCTGTAGGTTGTTGATGTTATTGATATTCGTTTCAGTTACATACATTTGAACTGTGTAAACAAGGAGTTGTGTTTGTTTAAAGCGTAGATACTGTGATTTAAATTATATATAATTTTATAAATTTATCCATAAAATATATAGAAAAATCTGGTGTGGCCAACACAATACCTCCCGCCATTTACAGCCTGTGTTACAAAAAAGATTAAAGTAATCCTTATTTTTGGATTAGCGAATTTTACTCCAATTTTGACAGTTTATTTCTTAAAATATAGTCTAATCTAATCCAAGTTACTACCTTTTTTTTAAATCCCTCAACAGGATTAAATCCCAATTACAGAGTGGGTTCACATTCTCACACATCCATGCCTTAATGGGATTCGAACTTAGAGCCCCGAGAACACTCACGACATGAGGCGTTGTTCTAACCATTGAGCCACCGGAGCTATAATAAAATGAAGATTAAATTTTAAACACCGAGATAGAATAGAATTCACTAATCCAAAAATTAGGATCAGTATAAACATTTTTGTAAAGCGTTAATTTTTATTAATCTAAATACATACCTTATGCTAGAAACTGTATTGAATTCCTTTTCTATTGTTCTATTTACTTTTTTTCTTTTTAAAACGTTACTAATATTATTTTGAAATGATTAGTTCTCTGATAGATTTATTTGTCAGTTACATACATTTGAATAACTGAGTTTTGTTTGTTTAAAGCGTACGCTCTGTGATTTAAATTATAGATAATTTTATAAATTTATCCATAAAATATATAGAAAAAAGTATTAATGCAACTCTATAGAAAATTTAATAATCTTTAATTTTTATAATTACATTAATCTCGAAAAATTAACATTTAAAGGTATTTTTCGAAGAAAAACTATTTTGAGCTTCTAGTAAAGTGCCATTTCCAGTTATCCGATTTGCACCAAAATCTAATGGGCTCTTTCCATTTCAGAAAATGTTCGAAATACAAGGTTTCAAAATTTTCTGAATGATAGTATATCTGAGTTAGAGTGGAGGATCCACATACACACAGACATCATCGTAAAAATATTAAAATTGGATTCTAGGGATCTTAAAACGTGGTCATTTACCAAAATCTCGATATGCGATTTTTAGCACGATACCTATACCTCCCTTACCAAGGATAGCGGGAGGTAAAAATTGACTTGGCAAAAAATTGTAGCCTGAGACAGTTTCTGTACCATTTCTAAACTTTCCTCATTTATGTTATGATTTTTTTAAAGGAAAGCTCCGTTTTCTATGATATACTGTGCTTGAATTCATTCATCCAGTATGGTTGATATTTTTTTGTGAAGTGGCGGGTGAAGACAACATGTGGGTTTCTTTAAATGCGTATTTATGACTGCGACATCAGGAGCACGGTCCCTATACCTCTCTTACCAAGGATAGCGGGAGGTAAAAAGTATGAATGCAAACCTATAGAAAATTCAATGATCTTTAATTTTTACAATAACATAAATCTCGGAAAAAAACATTTAAAGGTATTTCTCGGAGAAAAACTATTTTGAGCTTCAAGTAAAGTGTCATTTCCAGTTATCTGATTTACACCAAAATCTAATAGCTTCTTTCCATATTAAAATAAGGTAGAATACAAGATTTCAAACTTTTCTGAATGATAGTATTTAATTAGAGCGTATACAGGATCCACACACACACATACACACATGCACACAGACATCATCGTAAAATTTTTAAAATTCTAGGGACCTTAAAACGTGGTCATATACCAAAATCTCGATATGCGATTTTTAGCACGATCCCTATACCTCCCTTACCAAGGGTAGCGGGAGGTAAAACCATTCATTTACAAAATTTTGGAGTGTGGATAACTCCTCTTTTTCCAACTTCTTTCTTATTTCTTTCTGATAATGCACATAGTTCCAATATGAAAAATCGCATACCATTCTAGTCTCGCAAATCAGACATTCATACCTGTCGTTCCAACAGTGTCGGTTATGTCGGGTAATACTTCACGTATGAGAGGCATGGAAACAACCAGTTCACGGGTTGATTACGATAAATTGTCACAATAAATACCAGTATTATGATCAAACGTTTCACTGCCTTGCGAAATTTGTCACAGCGGAAACTACAAACATTAAAAATGCTCACAATGCAACGCGGGGAGATTAATTTGCAAACGTAAGAAGTATTTACATTTCTGTTACAAATGAGAAGTTATGGCTTATGGATAATGGATATCATTCAGTAATAGTGATCGGAGAAAAATTAAACTGTAAACATATAAATCGTTGAATTTTTAATATAAAATGTTGTATACTGAAATTACTTTAGATACAGACTGTAGGCACCTATATTATCCATTTTGTATTTAAATAAATATTAATTTTTTTAAATAAATAAATTAATAAATATATCATCACGGGATATTACCCATTGTTGGGTGTGCCAATCTGCTTTATACACAGATATCGGTAATGATGAACATATTTGTACCGTGCAGGTGTTTACCAGGGGTTACCTCAAGGGCACCCATTGCTGGAGTGTAGAATACACCACAGGGTTCACTTTGTATCATTTAAACATCAAAATATTTTGGCGTCGGTCGGGATCGAATCCGAGTCACTTGTTTCGCGATCAGACACTCAGGCACACGGCCACGAGACCCCATTAAATGTGACAGGAGAAAAATAAAGTGCGTTAAAAAACTAACTTGCCGTAGGCTATAAATAAATTAAAAGTATTTAATTAAATGTCAATTTGACACGAGATATTATCAAAAATGTTATCTAAATAAATCAAAGATTTTCTTCCTGATTCTTATATATTTTATTATTATTTTTTCTCCTTAAAACTACAGTTCAAGATCAAGTTTTTTCAGTTTTGTTCATAGCTTACTCATAATTTTTTTTTTTTTTGACACTAGTTATTTTTTATTTTTGGGCAAATTGTTTTCTCTGTTTCGGGATTAGAATGTCATATTTTAACACGCTTATTGATGTTATAGTGAGCTTGATTTTTAAACGATTTTATTATTTGGGATCGGTATGACCAGCCTAATTATTCATAATGAAAATAGTCAACAATTTTTTTAAAGAAATAATGTAAATGAAAGTCGCACAGAGAAAATAGTTTGAAACACTCGTTAAAGAAGGCTATTTAAGCCCTCGTTCGTTCGCCCTCTCGCCGGAACACGGCTCCTGTTCAAATTTCTACCTTGTGCTAGAATAGGTTGCATTCTGCAACTTATACAGAGTGATCAAATCCATCTGATAGTCACGTGACCTGAGTAGTTCTCAATATTTTATTTTGCGGAAATAAGTATTAACAGTTGCATAAAATTCATAGGCGTTTATTGTTCTGTCAATCTGTCAAATATCTGTTCAAATATTCGTTACCCTTTCTATTTATTTTTACCGTCTTTATTACATGCGTTTCATAATACATTATCGACAACAATTTTTATCAAGACTCTTATTAGTGTATTTCGTCCTCTGCTTGGTGAGTTACAAAAATAATTATAATAGCTTAATTAATGAGTTTTTTTTAGGTTAAGTTACTACCCGAAATGGTTTTAACGGACGAACACCACAAGTTTATTGTCGAAGCGTATTCTTTATAATAAAAATTCGCACGTCCATGAACTAACATACCAAACTTTGCTTCCCAGAAGTCTAGTTTTGATGTCATTGAAAAAAGATGCGAGTCACGTGACTATCAGATGGTTTGATCACTCTGTATTATATTAATCAATGCTTTTGATTTTCTATTAATTTACGATTTTAGTACAAGAAATCATAAATACTACCTATCTCTGCTAAGCAATTAAGGTCAAATATTTAAGTGTCGAATGTTACTAACAAAAATATGTCATAGAATAAAATTAAACTTTTCCAATTTAATTTGATACGGTCAACGAATAAATATTGATACTAATGCGATTAATAATCGAGACATTTTTGCGCGCCCATAATAACACACTTATGGTTAATAAATAATTATAGTTACTTACCAATTCATTCTTCAGTGTCAAGAAGCAGCATGCCCGGATTTTTTTACACGTTACTCGACTGCTGTACTCCACCTGGAAAGGAAAGTTTTATTACTGATCAGGGAAAATAAATTATTTCGTAATAAAATTTAGACATAACATCTGAAATAATTAACTGTAAATAAGTGCAATGCAGGTATTATTAACTCCGAACATTACATATTGTTAACATTGGTTCTTGTTGCATTAATCCACAATAATTATTTATGATTAAGGTTGAAAATAGGCAACATTGAATTTGCATGAAATCGTCGTATAATAGATTACTTTAGTGCCGATTTCTGAACTTTTAATGACGATTTCAAATAAAATAAATGTAATACGGACAATATCATATGTATTTTAAATACTCTGCTCTATCCGTTTTAACTATTGAGTGGTGTGAAGAAAGGTGCAGTTTGATCTTGTTGTTTGATTGGTTAATATAGGGATATTAACCAATCAAAAACCACTCTATAGTTAAAACGGATAAAGTATAGTACTGAATAAACTGATATAGAAAAGACCTATTGCAGTACCCATTTTTATTTATATTTCAATCATAGTTATTTGTATCACTAGGCCAGAAACTGAACATTTGCGATACCGAGTTTATTTTAACAAATACGAGATCTCGCAAAACAGTTTCTGGGCGTGTGATACACAAGATTTTTTGTACCGACTTCTCCATAAATTCTTCGTATATTTTTCTACACTTTATTCTATGTTACATAACCTAAAAAATGAACATATATTTTTATCGGTTTTGCATTGCAAGTTTAATTATAATTACTTACATTTAAGCTTAAAATGCGTAATTATTTTACATCTATTGAAAATATAACATACAAACATTAGTTATATATATATATATATATATATATATATATATATATATATATATATATATATATATATATATTATATACTTTCGCATATTTTTAATGACAGATGGCGGAAACTCAATTGTATCACGTGAAGTTAGTTGTAGTTACAAAACAAACTAGTCCTAAAGTTGGAACTTATAATTAATCTATACGGAATGTAATGACAGCATATTATTATTTTTATGACAAAATTTAATTATTTAAGTTACAACAATTAAAGATTTAGTCCTAATATTTAGAAACATTTTGCTAATTCTTGTGTTGAAAATAATCTTTAATTGACATATCACCAGAACAGTAATGCCAACTCCTTTTGCCGGCCTAGGTCAGCAACAGCGCATTTCTGGACGATTTTGAGTTCTGTAATACTAGTCAAAATGGACGGAGGTACGAAAAATAAATTCCCA
This sequence comes from Harpalus rubripes, assembly GCA_963082715.1. Classification (NCBI taxonomy): domain Eukaryota; kingdom Metazoa; phylum Arthropoda; class Insecta; order Coleoptera; family Carabidae; genus Harpalus; species Harpalus rubripes. The sequence continues at coordinate 75,277,144 of OY720450.1, forward strand.
GTTGAAAATATTCGTATATTGTATTTCTTAGTTAACTGCTGCTGAATCAACTAAATATTTCTCTCTCCGTTATATTTATGATATTATTGCTGCATCTTCTTCGTAACAATATCCTCATTCTCTTAGCTATTCGGCTCATGTTACTTATGCTACGTTAGACTCTCATCATGAATATAATAATTAAAATCTTGGAATGAATATAACGACCTAAGTCCGGTACTGCACCGACACCGGCCGGCTGATGAGGACTGGCATGTTTATTGCACGCCCCACGAGCACACGTCGTCAACACGTCACTGATTGTGAATTAAACCCATTCCGGCCCTGAACCTGACGGACACTAACGAGCTAATGAAAGGAGAAATTGGATGAAGTGAAACATTATGGAGATAAGCCGGATTTCCAAATTTACCACACAAGGATGGAGATTTTTCTGTGATGTAAATCATAAATAATTATGTTGTTTTCAATAAATAATAATGGCTCACAGTAAACAATAATTAAAACAATCACAGTATGTATCAGAAGCCATAGTGCTCGTGGACAGGTGGATGTTATCTATACAGATTTTTCGCGTGCCTTTGATTCCATTGGCGAAAAAACTGAACTATAGGTGGCAGACCGGACGGTAGCAAGATGGCGGAGGAATAAGGAGAGTTCCCTCATTCCTTATTGCTGGCAATATGCATTTCAAAATTAACATAAAGTTAGGTGATATTTTTGAATACATTGATCCTGCACGTCCTATAAAGGAAGACGAAGCAGTTTTTAAGGCAGGATATGTATTGCTTTGTGGAATAAAAGTTGATGGATCAGGTACAATACTGGGATCTTGTTTAAAAACCAGTCATTTGAGTGGAGATCTTCATACGATTGAAATTTTATTAAATGAGAATATAAATTGCTGGAAAGCAAAATTTATTTGTAGAGCAGGATTGGGAGGCAAACATATTGTTTCAGTATTATTGCATATGAAATTTATTACAAAAGTTATCATTATTATTATGCTATTAATTTATTTGTTTATGGATTTGTGTATTACAGAGCAGAAGAAATAGAAAAATTAAGTTGTACCGATTTGGGAACAAGTAAGAGGAAAACTTGATAAATAGTATAGGTTGGCTATAAAATTAGAAGAATTTTAATATCCTGTTTTAAAATGAAAAAAATTGAACCGATTGGAGACGTCAACACTATATGGAAAGAAAATTTCAAGATCATATTTTGTCACTTGGGATGAAGTCTAAACTTACACTTTTTGACTTGTAATTACTGCATTGTGGCACTGAGCAGTACCTATGGCATTTACTGATCATTATTAAATCTGAAAATGTAATATACACTGTATATGCCACTTTCTTTACAACAAATATAAATTAAACTTGTTTAAAATTACATACATTTCAATGTATGTTATCAACGTTTCCTTATTCCTCTAGTTCACAAATCTGCCGCCAGACGTCACCTACTTTGAATTTTTTTGCCAATAGATCATTGGCTCTTGCTGGATAAAGTAGCGCCTTTGGTGCTTCTCCATCTATTTTGAAAATCTTAGGTTCGTACCTTGAAGGTCGTGTATGTTACGTCTATTATAATGGTTTTACGTCCTCGGAATTCTTGGCAACGACAGACATCCCGCAAGGATCCAATCTAGGCCCTCTTCTATTTTTATTATATATCAATGATCTTGAATCTTTCACCTGTCCTACACTAGCATATGCTGATGATATTAAGTTGTACTCTAAAATATCCTCTGTCCAAGATGCTCAACTTCTTCAGTTCAATATTGATATTTTAGCACTCATTTTTTCACATTTAATGTGATTATAAATATTAAAGAATATTTTATTCTGTCTACGATTTGACTGAATTTTATACTTAATATTAAATGGTATAGAGTTAAAAAAATTATAAAGATATTAAATTTCATAAAGTAGCCATAGCTATGGGAAACAGCTACTATATTAAGAAAATTCTGATTGAAAGATGTCAATGTCAAGTGAAACTGATATAGTGTGTTTGACTTATAATTTTACTGGAAATATAGGATCTTTTGCTCTAAATTTTCTGTATGGAATTTGCATAAAATACATGCAACTGCCGGAAGGTAATGTACAAGAAATAGAATCTTTAGCAAGGAACTTTCTGTATGAAATTTATACAAAATACATAGAACTGACGGAAGTTAATGTGCTGGCCACACCAGATTTTTTTTATGTAATGTAGTGTTAATCATGGTATCTAAATAACTATTTATTACTTACCAAGTATTTTACTTGTAGTATATAGCAAATTTAAAGTTAATAAACTTGTGAAATGTCTTATTGTTTTGTTACATTTTACATTACGTTTGTTGGTTATGTGAAAAGGGGGAAATATAAAATTTCCAAGTCTTGTTCACACTGTTCTATAATTTAGTGTAAATTAAATGCGAGCAATTTTGTTCATCAAATGACCATCTTCAGGCAACTGGCGAGAACATAGAACTACAGGAGAACTCAGAAGTGGAGTAAAAGTGCATACTAGTCATAAAAATTACAAAAAAAAATTAAATTTTTTTTTTTTAATTAACTTTAATAGCAAATTCACAAAAGTGTCCGCTAACAGCGAATAGCCAAAGAACAATGATGGCGATTCGCTGTTAGCGGACGTTTTTGTAAATTTCCTATTATATTTCATTTTTAAAAAAATTTGTTAATTTTTTTATGACTAGTATACACTTTTTACCTCCCGTCAAACCGTAGGTAAGGGAGGTAATGTAATCGTGCCAAAAATTGTGAGTTTTCAGTAAATAAGCACGAATTATGGTCCCCACAACACGTTTTTACTATTTTTACGATGATGTCTGTGTGTGTTTGTGTGCGTGTGACGATTTTTTCGTCCACGATAACTCTTATATCAAACTTCCAAATATATGTATTTTCCGTATATAAGCTTCCTGCATTCATATAACGAGTTGATTTGATTTTGGGTAAAATTGGATAAATGGGTGTGATACTTTACTTGAATCCCATAACAGTTTTTAATGAAAAACTATATTAAAATAGAATCCAAAACTTTTCAATTTTAGTATTTAAGACTTTTATAACATGGGAAACAACATATTAGATTTTGGCTAAAATTAATCAACCAGAAGAGATACTTTATTTGAAGCTCTAAACAGATTCTCGTGAAAAATATATTATGATATACTCCAAAACTTGTCAAATTTAGTTTTTGCGACTTTTATATGAAGTGGAACAACATATTAGATTTTAGATACAATTGATAAACCGGAAGTGATACTTTATTAGAAGCTCTGAACTGATTTTCGTGAAAAATATATTGATACAATCGAAAACGTTTCAAATTTGGAATTTAAGACTTTTATATTAATAAGAACGACATATTACATGTTTTTTTTTTAATTGATAAACCGAAAGTACTACTATACAGGAAGCTATAAACAGATTTTCTTCAAAAAATATATTAAAACATGATCCAAAACTACTCAAATTTGGTATTTAAAACACGTGATTTTGACTATACCTATTTGATAAATTGAAAGTGGTACTTAATTTGGAGCTCTTAACCGATTTTAGAGGAAAAACATTATAAAATATAATCCAAAATTTGGTATTACAGACTTTTCTATTTATTAGAACAACAAATTAGATTTTGTTTACGAACGATCAACCGGAAGTGATACTTTACTTAAAGTTCATTGCTATTTCAAACATGGAATTGACGGGAGGTAATGTGTTGGCCACATCAGATTATTTAAATTTAGTGCTATAAATAGACAGTAATATTTATAAGCAACAATATCAATATTAATAGTGCAAAATGTCAAGTTTTACACAAAAGAACTAGATATTATTATCACTGAAAGTTTGTCGACAAAAAAATGTGCAAAAATTGTGAAGAGTAAAGTCCCGTTTAAAACTGTGCTATATGAACGAACTGTTAATAAGTATTAACTGCATCAAATTTGTTGCTAAATAATTGTTTATTGGCTAAACAAAAGTACAGCTACATTCAAATATCTTCGTGAGAATGACCAACAAAAGCACCTAGCAGTCAAAGCCCTACATAAAAAATCATTGAGAGAGTAAACTACCACAAAATTTAGAACAAGGTGTTAATTTTTTACTTCTATAAACGGTGATGTTTTATTGACTCACTGTTTTTTGTCAAAAAAGTTCTCACAGGAAGATTGAACACTTTTATTTCACACGCAGGAGCTCTATCTCTGAAACACTTTTCATTTCGTTTCGTTGGCATTTCGAGAATTCGTTGGAGGGAAAAATAAAAGAGAAGGTATGTAGGTAATGCACAGGATAAATTTACTATCATCACCTGCAGTAATATTTTACGATTCGCGCAAATCACAGCTGCATAAGCCAAGCGTAAGCAGAGATACGGTAAACATTGCTAATTTTTAATTTCGAGTTATTGCCATTTGCAACATTGTAAGAGTAATATATTATGACATAGGTGATCTATGGTTTAAAATTACTATTTATTGAAAAGTGAAATGAGGTCTTCATTATTAATTGTTCTATATTTTAACGTATTGTATTTCATATTAATAATAATAACATATGATTTTAATGTGACGTATTAAAAAAAAATACCGGTAAAATACATTTTCTGATGAAATGTGACTATCAAACCTGCTGCATTAACTATAGTTTTTACTTAACATATTTTAACGAGTGAGCCCCGCAGATACGGTGAACAAGCATTTCCTGTCGCCTGAACCTTTTGTGTTCATTGTTATTATGCGGTCGAACATTCTAGAGCTCTCTGGACATTAATGGCAGTTTTATAAAAGGGACGCAGCCATGCTGCGGAGTTAGCTAGTTACATAAGGAGAGTCATATAGAGACATTCACATGAAGTGTTAGAGAGTAAAGTGTTAGGAGAAGCACAGCAGTATTCCAAAAATTATAATTCTTTCGTATTCCTCTTCGTTGCATCCATATGAAGAGCTGATTAGATTTTGGTTATAATTGGTCAACCGTAAGTACTCTCATTTGAAGATTTTAACAGATTTCTTGAAACAACGATGTTAAATATTATTTGTTCATATTTAATGTTATTATAAATATTAAAGAACATTGTATTCTCTATACGATTTGACTGTATTTTATACTTCATATTAGAGGTGGGCGCGGGCCGTGATTTTGTCGGGTCACGATGGGTCACGACGTGACCCGCGTGATCGTGAATATAATTTAAATTTTACGTCGTGATTGGACGTGAGCGTGAGGCACTAAAAAATTATCGTGCGTGATCAGGCGTGATTGAAATTTAATCAGGCGTGAGTACAAAGTTTTTTCTATTTTTTATTTAAAAAATTGTCAATTTCCATCTTTTACTTTCTTGTTATTATTATATCCAAATATGTCATCAACAGTATTTTTTTGAATAAAAATACTGTTATTGTTGTACCCAAAATTGTATTCACAGTTGCTCCGATTTCACTAAAGATATATAAATCTTTAAGCCCGTTTGACACGATCATAATTTTGGTAACAAATTTGTTACCAAATCTATAATGATATTTGTGATGGAATAGAACAACCTATTTGTCCATAAACATTCGTTTCCAATGAAACCAATCTGTTACCTAATTTATTACCAATTTGTTAACAAATTTGATAACATCTTATGACTGTGTTAAACAGGCTTAAATGTACATAAAAACAATTACGTGACACGAACGTGACCCGCCAGGCGTGATCAGGCGTGAGTGTCAAAATAAAATCGTGAGCGTGAGTGATCGTGAATCAAACATAAAAAGTCGTGCGTGATTAACCGTGTTTACATTTATAGTTCCGTGAGCGTGCGTGATATTGGACAAAAAGTTACTCACGCGCCCACCTCTACTTCATATTAAATGGATATATAGTTATAAAATTATAAAGAAATTAAATTTTATAAATTAGCCAGCTATGCTAGCAACTGCTACTATATTAAGAGAATTCTGATTGAAAGATGTCAGTGTCAAGTACAATTGACATATTCGTAATATATTTGTGTTATAATTTTACTCGAAATATAGGATCTTTTTGCTCGAAATTTTCTGTATGGAATTTGTATAAAATACATACGACTGTCGAAAGGTAATGTACATACAAGAAATTTAGAATCTATTGCAAGGAACTTTCTTTATGAATTTTATAGAAAATACAGACGCAGTTACGAGAATTCTACCGGTAGATACCACATCTACCGACTGTGTTCGAAAACACGAGTGGTAAAATGTTACTGTGTTCGAAAATTGTTCAATATCTACCAGATCCATTTACCGGATTCATGAAGAATCTAATCTCAAATATAGGTAGTGATGTAAAGCGAAACGCGCGCGTTAAAAGTGTAAATGTGTTCAAAGTAGGACTCTGCTCAGTTTGTTAAGTACATCAAATTTCTAACCTGTTTTAAATTTTAATTTTTTTTCATAGGTTATGGATCTACCCTGTTTAGCACTTGCGTTCTTAAAATATCGATTCCGGTAGCAATAATCTGATAAAAAGCTGTTTACCGGTAACAGTTCACCGGTAGAATTTTCGTAAATACCTCATATAACTGACGGAAGGTAATGTGCTGGCCACATCAGATTTTTTTAATATTATCTTTGATAAAACTTAAGTAAAATATTAAAAGGCCAATATATGGAAATAAAGGACTAAATTGAGTTTTTACGAAGCAAATAAAGGACTGTCCTTTAAAATAAAAGTCGTATGGTCATCGTAAGTATACCGGGATAGTTGTGAACGAGAATACTCGGTAGTGTTGAAGAGTATTGGGAAGCTATGTAGGTATACGACAGTAACAGGAAGTGGAAATGGATACTCGACAGTAGTGGTGAAGAATTGTGGCATACGGACAGTCGGTGATACTGAAGCTGTGGAAGTTAGACTGTTAGTTACATAAGTAGACAGACAGTGAGGTGAAAGGTGTAACTTTGTCCGAGCAATTGTATATACAGACTCTGTTGAGTCCGTTGAGTATATAGACGCTGTGGAGGTCGGTAGGCGGACAGTTGAACGCGTAAACAGTCTACAAGAATCTGCAACAGACTGTCAGTCTAAGATTGGAACGCGTAGTGAAATAAATAATTAGTAAGATCGTATAAATAAATAGTAGTGTTAATTGCTTAAATAAATAAATAGTGTTAGGGTTATCTAGTTAACTATAGTTTTAGTCTTAATTAGTTTTTTTTTAAATAATTGTTTAAAATTAGTAATCGTCATTTTCATTATAGTTTAATAAACCTTTATTTTAATTAATAATAATTGTCTAATATTTACACTTCACCTAAATCAATAAAAACGTTACAATAACGAATGTAACAAAATTTTCATCCAATAGGATTTATTTATTGATACGTTGACATAAGGGCAGAGATGAGCGTCTACGCGTCGGCTTACATTATCTATGTCTATATACGTGTCGACAATTCGTAGACAATAACTTCATACGTAAACAAGATAGACAATGTAATAAAAGATTATGATTGTCAATATACACTGAAGTAAGGTTATATTCGATCCAATGTTGCCATATTAGGATTTTATCCCTAAAATTAAAGATATTTTCACCGCTTTAGGAAGAATGTATTTTATGTGATTTTTAATACTAATTGTAATAATCTAGAGAAATTTCATGTGTTAGGAGGGCAATTTATAAAGAAATCTATCTAGCTATGAAAGTTAACACATTGAACTTGAACAATACTTTATTTTTCAACATAACTTCCTTCAACACTAACACTCTTTTCCACACTTTTCTTCAACTCTGATCACACCTAAACACAATACAAGGTTTTCGAACGCACTTCAACCACGGTATAGCAAAACAACATATGGTCAAAATTCTGTAATCAATCGTTTAGTTAAAAGTTACAACGAATTACCTAAACACATCGATATTTTTTGTATTACATTAAAACAACTCAAAAAAACCTTAAAACGTTTGTAATTTTATGAAATTGTAATTTTATGTATTATTAATTTTATTATTATTAGGTATAGTCATTTCCTATATCTTTATTTTATTACTTTTTGTATGCTATTTTATTACTTTTGTATGTAATGTACAATTGTTTAAACTTATAACTGTATATGTATCATTTAGGCATGTCCTGTGGTGTACTTTCTTCTAATAAATAAATAAATAAATAAACTGTACCATACCGTCAAAAAAATATTTTTTTTGAAAGATCTGCAAAATAACTGTAAACAGCATACATTAACTCCTCATCTGATTCAAATCTTCTTCCCCTAAGATTATTTTTCATATTTTTAAATAAAAAATAAAAAATCTTCAAAAAATCTCCAATATTTCAACCTTCACGATTCCCGATCAATTAGTATCTCTTATCCTATCGATCATCTCAATTCAATATTTCACATTTTTGGGTGGTCCGCGGCTTGATCAAAGCCTCAAGGCTGCAGCATCCAACCACGTGGTGGTCTCTGGTCCATAGAGCATATGCTCTCCTACAACCCGGTAGCTGATGTGCGTGGGCTCGTGTCAAAACAAATGTTCTCTTGTGACGTCTTCAGTTAGATACCTTGCTCTACTACATCTAGGAATGTATATAGATGTCTCTGAGAGATCTGATAGCACCACAATGAGAGGAAGGTATTTGGAGTTGGACTGATTCAAACAAGGAAAAATATTTTGAGATAATATTATTTTTTCTAAGATCTACTTGTAAAATGGTTCTTTGTCTATTAAAATTTCCGTACTAAAGTAATACTTTAATGCAAAGGATAGATAATATTTATTCGCGTTTGACTTTGAATTATTAACAATAAGATACTCAGTAATAATATAACAAGAGAGTGAGATTAAATTGACTATTTCACTCATAAATTTATAAGCCAATCCAAATTCAGGATTCTAACTAGTTACCAAGTTTCATTTTGACAAAACACCCTCACAAAAAAAAATTCGCACCCTTAAGCCAATAAGATGTCGTATTTTTACAAGTAAGTGAGTTTTGATAAGCGAAAAATTTTTGACGTTTTAGGAACATATTGTTTACGTACCTGTCAAAGTGTGTATATTTTCAGTGATATCAGTTTTTATTAAAAACGAGTCAATTTTGACAGAAATCTATTTAAAAGCAAACTTAAATGTAACACCTCAAAACACAATAAAAATTAGAAGATTTTTGTCAAGAAGAAAAATATATAAAAGATTACCTGATTTTTATTTTGGAAATAGTCATCCGAATACCATTCGTGGTTAAATTTTTTATCCTGGAAAAATTTTCCGATTGCTTTACTCGAGCCTGTTGCTAATTTATTTTGTGACATTGATAAAAAATCACTCGTTTGACAACTCGTGATTTTTTTGTCAATGTCACTCAATAAATTGCTAGGCAACCAGCGCTCGTACATTCTGAAAAATTTTCTGGTAAAAATTTACCACTTATGATATTATATATGAAAATAATTTGACTAATTTTTCGAAAACTTGTTGCCAGACAATAGTCATGAAAGCCCGTAGGGCTTGAGTGGTTATTGCCAAATGGTTGTCATGCTATTGTAACGCTATCTACTGTCGTAATTAACTAGTTTCATTCATTTACATGACTCAGTTGGTAAGTCTGTTTCGACAACTAGAACCAACGATCCCAAATACACTAGATATAACTTCAAAGCATTTGTTTTGTTTTCGGCTGGAAAGAAAGAGACAACTCAGGATAGACATATGACAAGTCTCCTCACGGCGTATTCGCTAGATTTCACTGCTTGCTTTTATTAACATGAAGTGTACTATATTTGAAACATTTGAATTATTATTAACGAAAAGCAATTATAAAATGTATGAAACAAATTGATATTAGTATTAGGAAAGGATAAAAAGAGTTGTATATAATTATTTTTATACTTTGCGTTCATAATGTAGTCATTACCTTCATTTCGATACGCAATTTTTTGTTTTAGGCGGTTGGTACTAGATGACGTTTCTTTAACCCATTTTTACCTAATTTATTTTTAGTTAATTAACAATTCATTTTAATAATATAATGTCGAAATTATTATTATTTTTTTATTTAGGGAATATTATTTACATGAAAATGTACAAATGGTTACAAATTTAACCATAAATTGAGTAAGTAAATGTTAATTGTAGAAGGCGCAAAATATAAAAAATAGTATAAAGAACTCATTTTATAAGACTTTCTTTCGCACTTGTCAATTAGAAAACTCGCTGACGCTCGTTTTCTAAATTTTGACGCGTGCGAAAAAAACATGTCTTATAAAATACGTTCTTTAATATACTATTATATTATTCTATTGATTTTTAAACAATATTCTTTTTGTGTACATTATTCTATTTGTAGTTTTTTCTAAATTTATTTTTGTGGTGGATCCGGATTTTGTAATGAATGTCTAAAATTAAATTGATCAATTGAATGCCATGATTATTTACTGGATCCTGGTCCAGAATATGGTTATGAATATAGTCCAAAATTCCCGTAGGTAAAGTTCTCATGGTAGTATTAATTAATTGTTTTTTTTAATTAATAAGAGTTTTTAGAGTTACATACATTTTATTTCAAAACTCACTTGAAAAAGGCAGATTCATAGAGAATAATGAAACTGTAAAACTTTGAACAAACAAAACTGGGCCTCGATTTTGTAACTTTAAATTCTATCGAAATTGGGTTTTCCCCACTACGAATTCTACTGCTCCAGACCAGTAGAATTTGAAATTTGACAAAATTGCAATTCTTCTAATTCTTTCTCAGAATAGATTTAAAATTCGAAATCTGACAGAATTGAGATTTCCCCAATTCTTTCTCCAGATACATTTCAAATTCTACTGGTCTGGAGCATGGTAACCCCAATTCTGACAGAATTTGAAATCGAGGTCCGAACGACCACAACTTCCAAACAAAGGAACAAAATGTCACAAATACATTATAAGGACTGTAGAGACATCTCTCGACAAACTTTAGAGTAGACTTTATATATCTCTATCTTTAGTTGTCTCTTTCTGTCCAGCTGAGAACATAACAAACAATAGTAAGGTATAATAGGGCATGTTTTGTCTAGTATATTTGTGGTCGTTGACTAGAACACACTTTGACAATGCAAAATAAATAATAAAAAGATATAATTACTAATTATAGTATTTACAGAAGTGATTTCAATAATTTTTTGGTTTATTTCATGATCAGAAATGGCACAAAATTGGTCTGTTTCGCTCATTTTACTTATGTGTTGATTACTATCTGACATATGTCAACAAAAACGAAAGCTACAGAGATTATTCCCGGGAATAATCTCTAGATCTTTATTTTCAGTATGATAATGGCAGGATTGGTTAAAACGCAGACACGTGACACAAAATAGAACATTTCATTGGTTGTAAGAAATGTCAAAAAGTAATCAGGTATGTAGGTTGTAGAAAACAACATTTTTATTAAAATCGCTAATTCTAAAATTTATAATATAAATGAACCTTTTCTCATAACATGTCTCCAAATCACTTGAAAAGTCGTTTTCTAAGCGAAATACGTGTTTTTGGAGTGTTTTGCAGTAACTTCCATAGTTTAAATCGGCACTATAGCTGCGTGGGCGAGTACACTACGGAGTGACTCCAAAAGCTTGTATTCAGTAGAAAACAGTGTATTTTGTCATTATACTCCAAACAACTTAGTACCACAGAAACTACAGGTAGAATATGTGTCCAAAGTATAAATGCAAATCGGTCGTTTCAGACCGTGAAACGTTCAAATCGAATGTAAGAACTGTTTCTCATAACATGTCTTCAAATCACTTGAAAAGGCGTTTTCGAAGCGAAATACGTGTTTTTAGAGTGTTTTGCAGTAACTTCCATAGTTCAAATCGGCACTTTAGCTGCGTGGGCGAGTACACTACGGAGTGACTCCAAAGCTTGTATTCAGTAGAAAACAGTGTATTTTGTCATTATACTCCAAACAACCTAGTACCACAGAAACTACAGGTAGAATATGTGTCCAAAGTATATATGCAAATCGGTCGTGTCAGACCGTGAAACGTTCAAATCGAATGTAAGAACTGTTTCTCATAACATGTCTCCAAATCACTTGAAAAGTCGTTTTCTAAGCGAAATACGTGTTTTTGGAGTGTTTTGCAGTAACTTCCATAGTTTAAATCGGCACTATAGCTGCGTGGGCGAGTACACTACGGAGTGACTCCAAAAGCTTGTATTCAGTAGAAAACAGTGTATTTTGTCATTATACTCCAAACAACCTAGTACCACAGAAACTACAGGTAGAATATGTGTCCAAAGTATACATGCAAATCGGTCGTTTCAGACCGTGAAACGTTAAAATCGAATGTATGAACTGTTTCTCATAACATGTCTCCAAATCACTTGAAAAGACGTTTTCTAAGCGAAATACGTGTTTTTAGAGTGTTTTGCAGTAACTTCCATAGTTTAAATCGGCACTATAGCTGCGTGGGCGAGTACACTACGGAGTGACTCCAAAAGCTTGTATTCAGTAGAAAACAGTGTATTTTGTCATATTATTCTCCAAACAACCTAGTACCACAGAAACTACAGGTATAATATGTGTCCAAAGTATACATGCAAATCGGTCGTTTCAGACCGTGAAACGTTCAAATCGAATGTAAGAACTGTTTCTCACAACATATCTCCAAATCACTTGAAAAGGCGTTTTCTAAGCGAAATGCCTGTTTTTAGTGTTTTGCAGTAACTTCCATAGTTCAAATCGGCACTTTAGCTGCGTGGGCGAGTGTACTACGGAGGGACTCCAAAAGCTTGTATTCACTAGAATTCGGTTCGGTGTAATACAGTAATAGTTATTTGTATATCAAGGCCGCGAAATCACTCTTTAGCGTACCGAGAGAAAAATTGAAATAAAGAACTGAGATCTGTCATGTAAAAACGAACCTCAAAATATAATACTTACATCTTCTACAGACGAGAATGGAATAATTAGGGGAACATTTGTGCGTTTCTCTTCCTCAAAGTATGCAGAAGCATTCAACATAATTTCTTTACACCGTTTCGATAAAATATCTTCCGAAACATCAAATTCATCCATTCCATCATCTTCAACGGTATCAAGGAACGATATATAACGTTGATGTTTTAGAAATAAATGAATGTTGATAATAAACAAAACAATTAAACAACATCCTTAGCAACGCCAAAGCTTTATCATTATTTTAATCAAAATTATTATAAATGAAAACTTATTTCACATATTCTAGTGAGACATAAAATCTTGAATGCACCACGAGCATTACTAGATGATAATGCCTATCGGACAAGATCTATCCCTCGGGCCAAAAGCACTTGGGCTAGATCCTCGTCGCCCTCCTGGCATTATCATCATCGTAATGCCCTTGGTACATAATAGTTATTTGTATATCAAGGCCGCGAAATCACTCTAGCGTACCGAGAGAATAATTGTTGCCGAGGCCGCATGCGGCCGGAGACAAGACAATCTTGAGGGCGCTAAAGGATTTCGCGGACAAGGTGTACACAATATTTTTTGTGCAACCCTAAAAAATATGTAATTACAAATTTGATTAATTTTCAACAGTTTCATTATAAATAAGTTAACTTTCAAGGTGGCTGTGGAATTAACATTTGATAAACAAAACATGCAATTCTCAAGTGTCAAAGTGATTGTTTACCTAATTTCGCGGCCGCTACCATGACAACGGCCGCCAAATTCATTTCGCGTCCGTTACTATAACAACGGTCGCGAAATCCAATTTCGCAGCCTGTATGCTTATTTCGCGTCCGGTTGCACAAAAAATATATTGGATATAAAGTAGCGCGATGATATACACGTAGTATGTATTTACGTAAAAATAATATAATTAAATTTGCCGAAACAAATATTGAAAAATAGTTTGTCTCCTTTTTGGTAATGGCAGTATTGGTAATGGCTGGACTAGTAAAAGTCCTATTCCTATTCATTGGCTTATTATTGTCTGGATTTAAGCCTTTGGCGACTCGAATTAAAAATAGAAACCTGTTCTGAATGTTCCGTGATAACAGAAGAGGCAAATGTCTGTAGAACTAACGAGAATAAAAAATACGCCGTTGATGGTATCTGTTTTATTCAGTGATTAGGCCACCAATAATAAATTGCCATATTTTATTTATTCATTATTAATAATAATGAATGAATAAACGTCACTGCGGAATTAAGTTGCGTAGATTATGATTTGTGCTCGCTCACAAACAAAATAAATGAAATCGAACTAATGAAGTGATTAGAATATATTCACCAAGCAGTAACTTTACTAATTTTTAAACGTAGGTATTTAAAAGAATTTAATCTGCCAACCTGGATATTTGTTTGTAATAAATATCTGACAGTGACAGATTTTAATGTATAATACATTTAATATAAATAAATAAGACAGTGGATCCGATCTCAGCAGCCGGGATTTACCATTGCACCTAAAAGTCCCGGCTGCCTGACAGATGGCGGGGAATTGCAAATCAAGAGTATAAACGAAACACATAATCACGCTTTAAATACAGAGTTGAACAATTTTTCAACTCCCTGAATCTAATTGAATTGAATTTTAACACTTTGGCTATGGTATGGTATAACTATAGCGAATGAAAGTTGACGTTTAAATTATTTTTTCTACAGTCTATATGCAAAGTAGCCATTTGCGCTCTCTTTTGTCAACGCAAAATGTCACTTTGCCGCTCATGCGTGACAAAGTAAAAACGCTCGCTGTCCAAATTTCTAACTATAATGTTGAGAAATGTAACTTGTCTACATTCTTAATAGAAACGTTTAGTCAAGAACTAATGACACTGTAGTTACACATTTCCACTGCACTAGTTTAATGTAAACAAATAAATTATACAAAACTTATAATATTCATTACAAAATTGGCATTAATTTTTTATAAAAACGAAAACCATAACAATTCATATTTGAATATCTTCACTGCAAAACTGTTGAGTAGTACTGTAAGTACAAAGTGTACATTTTATTATTTTTTTATGGTGGAGGACTGTAGAAAAAATCTTGTGTGTATTTCGAGCGCAAATGGACATTGTCTATTTCGAGAGAATGCCGCGCTTCTTTTTATGAGTAAAGTCTGGCTGATAATATAAGTGACATTAATTATGATTTTGAATCGAATGCAATATGCAATACAGAACATTCTACTATACAGTGTCTCACAAACTATGTTCAGCGTAACGAAGCTAACCTGTTATTTTTATGGACGTTTTCTGTACAATGTTGCCAATTTTGCAAAGTAAAGGTGCATTCACAAATGAAAATTAGTTATTCTTACATGTAAGTTTAAATTATCTGAAAATTAGTTTTGATATGTACAGATATCTGTGTAAATGCTTCATAAACAAGATTAAAATATCGATAGAGCAGTACTCAACAAGACACCTGTGCACCGTGAAACTGTCATTTGCTTGGCATTATTGGTTATATTTCAGCAATTAAGTTATGACAGTCTCTATGTTCTTCGCGCGTTTGTTTAAAAAGCTGAATCTACCAAGTTGATAATAAATAAAGATGAGTGTATATATCTATATCATTTCAGACTCGTTCTCATAGGTGAAGTTTGTGATGTCAAACTAAATCACAAACCCAAAGTTTGGACCTTGCAATGTTTAGCTTTATGGTTTGGATTTAGAGTCCCTAAATTCTGAAGTGTGAACGGAGTCATTACATAAAATGGGGCCAAAGTCTTTAAATCTAATATTCATTTGTGAATGCACCTTAAGTCAAAATATATTAAATTATAAATAAATTCAATTCAATAAAATCAAATTTGGAATTTAATACTCGTATAATTTGAAACAACAAATTAGATATTGACTGTATATGATAAACCGAAAGTGGTACTTTGTTTGGAGCCCTTAACAGATTTTCGAGGAAAAACATAATAAAATATAATCCAAAATTTTGTATTACAGACTTTTCTATTTATTGGGACCACAAATTAGATTTTGTTTACAAAGGATCAACCAGAAGTGATGTTTTACTTAAAGCTCATTACTCTTTTAAACATGGAATTGGCGGGAGATACGTATCTTCTAAATATATTCAAATATTAAAATTTTCCTTTTCTTGTTGCTTTTATGTTTTGGTTTTAAATTTAAATATTTATCCAATGTTGTTTGTAATACTATGTTTGTATGTCATTAATTGAATATCTATCGCAGCATCTTCAAAATGTATCTATTGAAGATGCACATTACAAACTATGAAGATGTCGCATAGCGTGAAATACATAGTTGTTGACAGTTGTTTGATTTTTATTGTTAAACTCAGCTGTAACAATTTTATCACTTTTTTATGTAAATCGCGACACGCATATGGAATGTGAAATATTAACATCATCCCAAACAATGCATTTAAATGTGCTTAACGCAATTAACATAAATTTTTATAATATCTATATTGTGTAAATTAATTTCGTAACTGTAAAAATACTTTCAAAGGCTGGATAAACAAATTTTATTACTGACAAATGTAGGAGGTGATATATATGAAGATTCTTTTTAAATATTCTTAAAAGTTTCTAAACGTACCTTGTGATATTTATAGTAATCGCTTCATTAGTCTGAATTCGTATAAATAAATCATTAGATTATTACCAATTGCTGGGTGTGCCAATCTGCTTCATGCAGATTACCATTACATTATATTTTTGCCGTAGAGTGTTCAGACAACACTTTAAGTTTACACTCATAACTAGAGCATGTAAAACTAACCAAAACACGAATTTAAGTAAAAGAAAAATCGGCTGGTTTAGAACTTGGATTGTGAAAATCACAAGCAGTTATTTATTGTAGATAAAGACAAATATCAACACGGGTCGACATCCTTATATGCGGGTTACGCTAGAATGGGGTACTTAGCCATTGCAAAGAAATAGTAAACTTCAATTATTATAAGCTATAGCATTCTTTAAACTATTCGTTGTTTTTTTTTTAATTCAAAAGAAGAACTATAGCATCCTAATGACATTCTCAAAATGTTTCATAATTTTAATTGAAATAAAATTTATCTTAAATATTTTATTTGTTTTAAACGGTTTCTTTATTTCTGTATGTAAAAAGGGAAAGAAATTCTAGTATAAATAATTGAAAATATATGCCTAATGCAGACAATGCAGATATTCTTAGAATTAACAGTTTGAGAAGCATAACCAACCCGGCCTTTGACGTCACAAATAATTTCAGCCATTCAAGAATTTATATCTCACTTACTAATTAGAATTTTAACATCGTGTTTACACCAATACTTCTAGATTTTTATAGGTATATTATCATATACAGGGCGAGTCTGGGAAGACGCCCCCCCTTTAACTTTTTTATTATAAGTAATAGAAAAAAAATGGCTCATATAAAAGTTTTATTATTTTACATATACTATTTGATGGCAGATGTAGATATTTTTATAAAGTCAGGTTTACAAGATACGACTATCAACTTTTATTTTTCAAATGGCAACCTATAATTATTTTAATAAAATAGAAACCGCCATTTTTTTCTCTCTTCAACGATGTATTATTTTTTATTAATGTATTTGAAAAATTTCGAGAAAAATGAGATAATTTCGAAATATTAGAAATAATTTTTAAACAAATATTATAGGTGGCTATGTGAAAATAAACAAAACGTAACAGTGCTATACAACTTAGCAAACTAAAACAACAAATTTAGTAACAAAAACAACTTAAAACCGCTCCCGGTAAATTCTTTTTATATTTTACGTTCATAATGAAGTCATTACGATACGCAATTGCGTATCGTAATGACCTTCATTTCCATACTCAATTTTTTGTTTTAGACGGTTGGTACTAGATGACGTTTCTTTAACCCATTTTTACCTAATTTATTTTTAGTTAATTGACAATTCATTTTAAAAATATAATGTCGATATTATTATTTTTTTTATTTATTTAGGGAAGATTATTTACATGAAAATGTACAAATATAATCACAAATTGAGTAAGTAAATGTTAATATAATGTTCGAATTAGTCCACATAGATGGACCTAGTAGTACTAAAAATTTGTAGATTGAATCTTTGAACGAGAGAAAATTATTTTTAATTAATTATAAAGCAAGTTTGCTCTCGTTCTTCGTAAACATTTCAAAATGTTTTTTTTTTTTTGTTTTGTTTACAAAATAAGTTAAATAACAAATATATACTTTTTTCACATTAATTTAATTGTTTTACATTGTTACGTTTTGTTTATTTTCACACAGCCACCTATAATATTTGTTTAAAAATTATTTCTAATGTTTTTGAATTATCTCATTTTTCTCGAAATTTTTCAAATACATTAATAGAAAATAATACATCGTTGAAAAGAGAAAAAAATGGCGGTTTCTATTTTATTAAAATAATTATAGGTTGCCATTTGAAAAATAAAAGTTGATAGTCGTATCTTGTAAACCTGACTTTATAAAAAATATCTACATCTGCCATCAAATAGTATATGTAAAATAATAAAACTTTTATATGAGCCATTTTTTTCTATTACTTATAATAAAAAAGTTAAAGGGGGGGGGGCTCTTCCCAGACTCACCCTGTATAATATAAGTGGTAAATTTTTGCAGGAAAAATTTTCACATTGTTACGAGAGCTCATTGCCTAGCAATTTATAGAGTGACATTGACAAAAAACACGAGTTGTGAAACGAGTGATTTTTGGTCAATGTCACGAGATAAATTGGCAACAGGCTCGAGTAAAGTAATCGAAAAAATTTTCCAGGATAAAATTTAACCACGAATGGTATTCGGATTACTATTTCCAAAATAAAAATCTTATATATATATATATATATATATATATATATATATATATATATATATATATATATATATATATATATATATATATTCTTGACAAAAATCTTCTAATTTTTATTGTGTTTTGAGGTGTTATATTTATGTTTGCTTTTTCAACGTTTTAAATAGATTCCTGTCCGAATCGAGTCGTTTTTAATAAAAACTGATAACACTGAAAATATATAGGTACACTTTGACAGGTATGTAAACAATATGTTTCTAAAACGTCAAAAGAAATTGTGACGGTGTTTTGTCGAAATGAAATTAGGTAACTAGGCAAAATCCTACATTTGAATTGGCTTATAAATTTATGAGTCAAATAGTCAGAGAAAAAAACAGTAAAATACCCATTATTAAGAATAAGAATATGTATTAGGTAGGTTGTGAAAATCAATATCTGTTTAATAGTTATTTATCCGTAATTTGAAATTGAGAAAGTTAAGATAGTTAGAACTTAGTTATAACCAAGTTTTTAATGTATTGTTCTGAGTGAAAATATGAAATTAAAATTAAAGTTTAAAATATAGATTTTAAACTTAGAAAAACTTAATTTGTTATTCAAGTAATCCGCCATTTAATATTGGGTTACATCGCCTTTGTTACTAATACCAGCTTTAATTCTATTAGGCATTGGATCCGTAAGTCCTGCACATAAAAGTTATAGAATCGCATCTTTAATCATTTGGGATAATAGACCATAGAACCTAATAAAAATGATATACTCGTGCATACTCCAATAATTAATATATTTTCTCTATATCTGCAAGTTTCGTTATATTGGCAAAGATCTTCTCCTTTGTAAGTGCTTATGAGTATTTTTGATTTATTTTCCTGGTGATAATGTATTCAATCTTGGCTTCATCACGTATAGTTGGTCTGGACAAACAACCTCGTGCGACATGGTACACGACATACAGATACTCGTATGAGTATGAGTATGACTACACCGCGTATCTCATTTGTATACGAGTTTGCGACAACGTCACGGGGTAAAGGGTAAGGGTAGCTGGGTCAAAATAGTGACTCATACGATGGTGACACAGAAGCGGAATAGCGAAAGATTCAGGTTTGTCGAAGATTTAATTTACACCACTGTCAAAAAAAAACTCTAATTTGGAGTAGGCTATGAACAAAGAAAGGTATGTCAATTTAAAAATATTTAATTAAATGTCTATTTGACGAGATATTGTCAAAAATGTTATCTAAAGCGTTTCTTCTTGAACCCTATTTTAGAAATGGAAACAAATTAGAAAACAGCGAATGGAAATCTCACTGTATCCTTGTTTATTATCTTTTGTTCCAAAACTTACATTTCAAGATCAATTTTGACAATTTGACATACAGGGCGTGAGCAAACACGTGACTCGAGGGACCTTGACGTGATTAGAATCAGCTG
This sequence comes from Harpalus rubripes, assembly GCA_963082715.1. Taxonomy (NCBI): domain Eukaryota; kingdom Metazoa; phylum Arthropoda; class Insecta; order Coleoptera; family Carabidae; genus Harpalus; species Harpalus rubripes. The sequence goes on from OY720450.1 coordinate 75,297,368, forward strand.
ATTTGTGTGCGCATATCACTTTGACAAGAACAATGTCATGTTGACAAGACCAATGTTTTGACTTATTTTGATTTTTAACTGCTAAAATGTTATTATTTTTAATTTCATGTGTTTTACTAAAATATTAACATTTTAAGGCGTTTTTTAATTAGATCGGTTACCTCCGGTTACATGGTAACAGCATTTGATTCAGCATACCTGTTACTAGCGGTTACGTCAAACATGTAACCGCGGTATGCTGGGCGGTTACATGTCAGGTTACTACATATTACGATCCTTTTCCAGCTGTCAAAACGCTGACATTTGAGCAGTTAAGCAACTTTCAGTAAATGTAAAAATGGAATCTGTGACATTTTTTGTCAACTTATTTTGTATTAGATTAATACGCCTTAAATTAAATGTATCACACTATGAACAAGATAAATATTCCACAAATGTCAAATAATTAATTTGACACAAACGTTTGTAGTAACCTGGCATTTTTTTTCTCACCGGTTATATGAATAAAAAATCTGATGTGGCCAGCACATTACCTTCCGTCAGTTCTATGTATTTTGTACAAATTTCATACGGAAAGTTCCTTGCTAAATTAAATATTCTATTTCTTGTACATTACCTTCCCGCAGTTGCATGTATTTTATGCAAATTTCATACAGAAAATTATTATTTTGTGACGTTTTCTATATACAGTGTAATGTATCTGCAGAAATAAAAGATTTAATATTATTATTATTTCTTGTACATTACCTTAAAGCAGTTGTATGTATTTTATACAAATTCCATACAGAAAGCAAAAGATCCTATATTTCCAGTAAAAATTGTAAGACACACACACTATGTCAATTTCACTTGACACTGACATCTTTCAATCAGAATTTTCTTAATATAGTAGCTGTTTTCATAGCTATGGCTACCTTATGAAATTTAATTTCTTTATAATTTTTTTAACTCTATATCCATTTAATATTAAGTATAAAATGCAGTCAAATCGTACAGAGAATAAAATATACTTTAATATTTATAATAACATCAAATGTGAAAAAATTATATCTAACATAGTTTTTTCAAGAAAAACTGTTAAAATCTTCAAATGATGGTACTTCCGGTTGACCAATTGTAACCAAAATCTAATCAGCTCTTCATATGGATGTAACGAAGAAGTACACGAAAAAATTATAATTTTTGTAACTGTAGTATTAGAGTTATCGCAGACGAAAATTTTGTTACACACACACACACACATCCACACACACACATCCACACACACACACACACACACACACACATACAGACATCATCGTAAAAATAGTAAATTCGTATTCTAGGGACCCTAAAACGTGCTTATTGATTAAAAACTCATCATCGAATTTTTTGACCAAAGACAATACCTTCCTTACCTAAAGGTGACGGAAGGTAAAAACGCCTTTAGCAAATCAAAATTAGTCAAAACATTGGTCTTGTCAAATTGACAATATTCTTGTCAAAATGACATGCGCACACAAATCAGCTGATCCCAAGCAAGTCAAGGTTTTTTAACACACTGTACATGGACATCAATTTGAATATTTAATAAATTAATTTAAATTGAGTTTCGTGGCCGTGTATTTGAGTATCTAAAAAACTGTTACAGTTACGTAATATAATAATATAACTTTGACGGTTTCTTTCGAGAAAAAAAAATGCAAAACTTTCTGTATTTAATAAATAAATATAAAATAATTATATCATCACGGCATATTACCCATTGCTGGGTGAGGCAATCTGCTTGTGTACACAGATGTCGGTAACGTAATTGAATTTTGTAATATGAATGTTTTTATATTACTGAGAATAACGAATTTCACGTACTTTTTACCTCTCACTAAGAGAGGTATTGAATTCATGCTAAAAATCGCATATCCAGATTTTAGTGAATAAGTACGTTTTAAGGTCCCTAGAATTCGATTATAACATTTTTACGATGATGTCCGTATGTGTGTGTGGATGTTGGATTCACGATTTCTCAAATACTATAAGACTTAAAACATTTTTAACTACGGATTCCTCAATCTAACAATAATGGGAAGAGTTGATTAAGTTTTGGTAACAATTGGACAACCGGAAGTAGTAGTTACACGAAAAAAGTCATCTAAATATTATTTATCGTAAATTTATGTAAATACTTATATTAAAGAACGTTAAATTCTTTACTCGATAAATATAAATTCATTATTATATCTTCTATAGACTTAGAGATAAAGAAATGCATATAAAATAATTTGATGTAAAAATTCTCAGATCAAACTACGTCAAGGCAAGAAATTCAAATGTTTGTAATTGACACATAAATGTCACTGTCAAAAATATTTGTATGCCACTGTCAAAAATATTTGTTCATTATTATGAAGATTATGAAAATAAAAAAAAAGTCAACAACGCAAAAGAATATACGTAAAAAAGAATATAAAAGGAATTTGCGAAAAAATGACGAATATAAAGAAAAAGAAAAGGAAAGTAGAAAAAAATTCAGGATATTGAATATAAAGAAAATGTATGTATTGTACATAATTTATATTAAAATAATTATTTTGTAGTGAGACATGAATATATGTATTTGTATTTAAAAATATTTTTCGTTTTATGCGTACAACCAGGTAAAATATCTGGCGAGAGGTTATGTGCTGGCCACATCAGATTTTTAAATTTGTTAAAGAGTATATCAGATCAACAAAATGCCTAATTAGCCGTGATTTTATTATTCTATTATTATTTCTGAATCCTCCTCTGCGTTGCATTTGTCATGAACGAAGCCAGAGTGCTCCAGCTAGCTTCACGTTGCTCGTTGCGGTTGATACAGACTGCTTGTCACGTTAGATCACGTGGAGGAGTCAGGTCTGCAAGCAAGTCAGAGGTCAAGTGCTGCAGGTCACTGTCATGGCGTCATGGGACATTGCCGATCAACTGATCGCCGATCTACCGATATAGATACTGATTTCCGGATAGATACACCATCGATAGGGAGATACAGATTAAAACTCGAGGAAATATGGGAAGAGCCCTTAAATAGTAAACTTTATGATGTTTAAAGTTCTTGTATTCAGAGGGATCTAAGTTCCAACAGATATTATATAAGATTTTTATATTGAAAAATTGTTTATGCCGGGCCTAATGTAAAAATGGTATCAAATTCTTGACGTTGATCCCCACGTCATCAATTTCTGATGCAAGAGTTGCAAAACTTTTATCTAGCATCTTTGTCGTACACACTTGGCACATATGAGACTTTTATTCGCTATCTCAGTGTCGTTGGTTTTTCAGAGGGGTATAAGCTATCTCCGTCTAACCAACGGCAGAAAATGAAATAGAAACTGTATTGTAACCACGGTAATGGGTGTCATTTTCAAATATTTGAATTATTTGAATATTCATGTCATTCTGTCATACATGTAATTAAGGTGATTTTGGCGTCGATAATAATTTGTGCTTCGTTGTGTGTTGGTCATTTTGTTAATTCATGGGATTATACATATTGTGCATTTTGCTATTGCAAAGACGGCGTTTCTAAGATTTACGACAATTATTGCAACATATTGCGCTGTAGAAAATTTAATAATCTTTAATTTTTATAATAACATTAATGTCGAAAAAATAACATTTATAACTATTTGAGCTTCTAGTAAAGTGCCATTTCCGGTTATCCGATTTACACCAAAATCTAATGGACTCTTTCCACTACAGAAAAAGTTCAAAATACAAGGTTTCAAAATTTTCTGAATGATAGTATTTGAGCTAGAGTGGAGGATCTACACATACATACACACACACGCACATAGACATACACACAGACACATACACACATGAACACATACATACTTTCACACATACACACATACACACATACACACATACACACATACACACATACACACATACACACATACACACATACACACATTCACACATACACTCATACACACATACACACATACACACATACACACATACACACATACACACATACACACATACACACATACACACATACACACATACACACATACACACATACACACATACACACATACACACATACACACATACACACATACACACATACACACATACACACATACACACATACACACATACACACATACACACATACACACATACACACATACACACATACACACATACACACATACACACATACACACATACACACATACACACATACACACATACACACATACACACATACACACATACACACATACACACATACACACATACACACATACACACATACCTACACACATACACACATACACACATACCTACACACATACACACATACACACATACACACATACACACATACACACATACACACATACACACATACACACATACACACATACACACATACCTACACACATACACACATACACACATACCTACACACATACACACATACACACATACACACATACACCCATACACACATACACACAAACACACACATACACACGTACATACACACATACACGCGTACACATATACATTCATACATACATACATACATACATACATACACACATACACACATACACACAAACACACATACACACATACACACACATACACACATACAAACATACACATACACACATACACACATACACACATATACACATATACACACATACACACAGACATCATCGTGAAAATGTTAAAATTGGATTCTAGGAATCTTAAAACGTGTTCATTTACCAAAATCTCGATATGCGATTTTTAGTACGATCCGTATACCTTCATTACCAAGGGTAGCGGGAGGTAAAAATACACTCCTGCTATATAAAACAATATTAAAACCCATATGGACATATGGTGTTCAACTTTGGGGAACCGCAAGCAAACATAAAAATTATCCAAAGTTTCTAATTCAAGACGCTCAGATCAATATTCGACGCACCCTGGTACGCCAAAAATTCGACAATAACAAATTACAGCGAAAAATACATAAAACGCCTGGAAAACCACCCAAATCACACAGCAGTAAATTTATTAGACAACAGTGAAGACACCACCAGATTAAAGCGATACCGTCCGCTCGACCTACCCTACAGATTTAATTGTTAATTAAAAAGCTAAATAAGTTACTTAATTAGTTGACGTATTGAAGGAAGCATCAATGGATGCTAATTTCCTCCTGTTATTGTAATATACGTTGTTATAAAATTTACATTTAACATTGTAAATATTATATGGTAAATAAAAAAAATCCTGAGATATTCGTGTTCAAAGTTGTACCCTAAAAATACCCATTTTCATATTTATCAATGGGCCCGTCCAAGTCTTTGACTTTTTAGAAATTACATGTCGCATATTAATTTTGAATTTAAATAAATGAAAACAAAATAAAAATTGCTATATATTTTGTATTTTTATACCTATAATAATATAATTAAAGTTATTAGCGTAAAATGATCGCTATGTTGTGACGTCGGCGTCATTACAGTCGTCCAGTTACCCTGTGAAAATGTCACTATACAGTGGACCATGCATATTTTGCTCATAAATTCGCGATTGGCTTTATACCTACTCTACATACACATATTTAATATATCCGTGTAATTTTTTATTAAGGTCCAATGAAAATTTACTCATTAAATAAAATTATAATATAATTTATGCTTTAACTATTGTAATCTCAATACTTGTCATTGTTGCAATTATTTAGTAAATAGGTATGTAAATGTTAGATTACTTTTTATTATGAACTATGATTTGATTATTGTAATCAATATTGCCATTGTTGTATTTAATTACTAATTGAAAATAGTTTATATACTATTTTAATTATCATAATGACACTTGGTGAGTATAATAACCTTCAATATTATATTAAAGAAAGTCTTAAAGTCACATTGATTAAAGCGAATGATTAACCTGATTATGAAAAGGAGCAAATATTATTAATTTTACTTACCTGAGTTATGTATAATGTACTTTGGAAGTTTTTCATAAATTATCATTTAACACTACTCATATACCTATTCATGTAAGTAAATCAAACAAATATCTATTTTGAAATTGTATAATAACTATGTCGTTTATTTATTATTATTAGCTCTAAAGATTTTTGATCACAGTTTGTAATGGATACGTATTTTTAATCTTGCAACATTTATTGTATATTACCATATTAATGGTAACGTATGTCGGTTCTCTCTACTTATGACGGAGTGACGCTAACGTCACAACTTTCGCGCCAAAACTTTAATAATTATTTTAGGCGTTATTAAGCGTAATTTCAAGAAAACAAAAAATACGGAATTTATATTTTTAAATTCTTCATAACATATAAAAAATTCAAAAAAAGTTGGACGGGCCCATTGTATTAATTAATAATCCTGTCTGAAAACAAGTAAAATATATGTTTCTTACTCCAAATAAGAGTTGAAAGATTCTTTACTGTTAAACATAAATAAAAGTAGTCCTTCGTCCTTCATTTAAGAAAAGAATAAATTAATCTTTTAAGTAGGCTAGTATTTATAAAAATATGAGAATTAATGGTAAATACATATAGCATATCAATACAAATCATTTGGCGACAGCAAAACTTATGGTATACATGTTTCCTAATTAATAACAGGTGTAAATATTTGAAATATCATTCTGACATGTATCTAATAAAGGTGTTACATACTCTATTTTAAACTGAAATACTCTCCCTTTGTGTCTACTCCGTCAGATAATACACCGGGTAATATTTCATATTACAAAACGTCAATTAACACAGATAATAAAATGGATTTGAATGTGATAATGATCGTTAGGTGAACCTGATGCAGTCAAAGGAACATTATAATTTCAATAAGTCATAGGCTTTGTATGTAATACTAACAGATAGAAATCTGACAATTAGTAACTTATACAATTGGGCGAATGCCTCTAAGCGATGATTAAAATATTTTCCGATGTTTTTTACGCACTTAAATATTTTTATCGAATGTTATTGCTCATGTATTTAGGTAGTGTTACTTCGTAGGTAGCTAGTATATATTCATTTTGATATGTTTATAGCTAGTATTATATATCGTATTCATTAGAAAATTGCTTTTTAATACTACTTACATATAAATAATTTGAATTTATTCTACAACATTGTCAGTACCTGCTTATTAAATTGTTTGTCGTAGTAAATTTATCATACATGAAAGCAATATAAATTGAAAGCTATATATTATTATTATATAAAGACCGGTAGTGAATATATACATGTTATTTAATATATTTTTAATATTGTTGACATAGTACAGAACGATTTTAATTTGAATTCTTACAAAATTACACATATTGTATATTTTTTTAACTGATGTGATAATTGGGAAATAGTCAACTGAGCGATTCACAATAGCTTTTGGCAAAAAAATAAATCTGATTGTAATAAGATTGCTGTGAAAAAACAAAATATAAACTTCCTACATATCAAGCTTTTCTTCGTGAGTAAAATTCATTGATCACCGAGAAAGTATATGAAATATTTGTTTCGACATTAAAGTACAGAGTGATCAAAAATGACTGGAGAGTGCTGCTCCATACGATTTTAACATTTTCCGCTTGCTTAGTATGATAGCATTACTATTTCCATGGGCGTACTTTTCGAATTTTGCTAGCTGTTATTAGAATAATCTTAAGAACCGTCTTCTTTACGTCCATCCTAACGAAAATATAATTCAAGAAAAAAATTGTCATGCTCTTCATTAAAAGCTATAATAAAAAGAAATTACTTAAAAATTTTTCACGAAGGTATACGAAACAAATATAATATGGATCAACGTAAGGAAATGATATTAATCAAATGTCATGCACCTGTCATCATCTGTCATATATGGAACATAGTTTTGATATATGAAATATGATTCTTACATTATTTTAGAATAAAGGTTATCACTTGATCTTCAGCCATTTTTGATCACTGTACAATTAACATGAAACAAAATATTCAATTGTTTTTTTCATAGCATTCTTATTACAATCAGATTTAAGTTAAATCAGCATATTTTAATTTGCATTTATCTTAAATATTTTGTAATATTGGAGTATCACATATGTATATCGTTGAATTCAGAAAAATACTGTATCGAATAAGCAGATAAAAAATAGGTTGATATTTAAAATAAATAAGTTGCATCCCGTATTTTGAGAAACACTTATTTAAAAAAGTGTAGTTTCGCTCAATAAAGTAGTCTTATAAAAGACATTGTTTGCTAGTTTAACCGACTTTGTAGCTCCTATACTTCTCGAGATAGTATAGTATGACTAGCGAATGAAAGTTGACGTTTAGATTATTTTGAAAACATTTCCCTATATTTGATTTTAAAGAAAACTTGCCCATATGTATTGTATTACAGAGGATTACAATTCTATTCAATACCAGGAGGTATTTAAAATGACTTTAGCAATAGGATTCAGGAATGCATTCAAAAAATTTAATACCGCAAATTCTAGATCATTCGTTTTAGGTGTAAGCAACCCCCGTCTCGGAATTACTGTTAGAGATAATTAAAAATAATACAATTTCATAGAATTGCCAAACTAAATAGTTTAAGGATCAAAATATTTCGTTATAATCAACATAAACGAAAAATGTTTAAAATATTTTAAACGCACCCCTGTTTTAATATTCAGTTACCCCAGTCGGCCATCAATTTTCAGCCAGACATAGTAATGTATTTCTGTGCTTTTCTAGTCCAGTATTTAAATGGGTTCAAGCAAAAATTTCATACCTGAATATTTCGTAAAATTCTGTTCTTCTCTAGGTTTCAAAAGAAACCACATCTATAAAATAATTTAAACGTCAACTTTCATTCGCTAGTCATACCATAATAGTGTACCACTTAAAATGAACACCCCGACGCAAAGCGTCAAAGACAAATGATAAATCTTTATTATGGTCATGTGATCTTTATTGTACATTGTTGTAGGGAGATTCAAAAGGGACTTATTCTTATTACAAATCTGTATAAATAATAGTCATTCTGTAAATTAAGTAACCTAAAAAGTATATTTCTTTATTTCTGCTACCATAGTTTGGAGTCGTAGGAAAAGTATAGGATGTGACTCGTTTTATAAACTCTTTATACACTCGTTTCTTATACGTGTCAAAAAAACATTGTTTGTATGGTCACATTAAATTATGAATCTTGTTCTAAGGACGGCACTCCTTAACAAATACATCTTTCTGATATTCGCAATACTGTAACGTTTCTATTTAAATTAAGTTTACTAAAGTTCAACTGTTAAACGAAGTTATAATTGAGTTGTGATGTGAATAAAGAAAATGAAATCTAATAATTGCACAATCAACAGTTATTAGCAAGCAATAAATGTAAAACATATAAAATATATTTTTAAGTAATGAGACTAGATAGCAAACAATTTATTTTTAGTACCGCGTTATTAATGATGAAGATGTCAATAGTTCACGTAGGATTGCTAGGATCCTCGGCTTTACTTCGGACTCACTTAGGTGAGATTGCCAATAAACACAGAATCGTAATGAGAAAATTGGTTACAAAACAAACACTTACATACGAATAGTTTATCACGAGCTTAACCCACAAATGAATAATAATAAACATGGAATAAGACTTAACTGCTGCTAGAATTTAGTGTTTCATCAAGACAAGAAATCTTGTCTTAATGATAATTTCTGGCTTGGCTTGATTTTCAAGACGAGAAAATATAAATTTCTTGTCTTGTTCGTTTCTTGACGACGTAGTTCTTGTCTTGTTTCAATAATTCTTGATATTTCTTGTTTCTTGACATTTTAGGGGAATCCCCTTTCTCTATCGCTTTATCCAATCCGAACGCCCATATATAACGGCGTTTGCGTCTGTCCTTGCCCCTTTTAGTTAAATAATGTAATTTTGATGGTCGCGCCGCGCATAAAAGGATTTATTAGATGTTGTTCATTAGTTATATATTTATTTATTTATTGTGTTATTTCAATATTCCGTAATTTTTATTTAAAACAATGAGTGGGCAAAGAAAAATAAATTAGATTCGGAATCGGTTTTATCCCAAAATAATATTTCTCCTTCTCTAATAAAAGTCTAATGTGGCCAGCATAGCACAATACCTCTCGTCATTTAATTTTTATTATATTTCTTTCATTTCACATAAGTTAGGCCGGGCACGCGGGTCCCGAGACATTAGAGGCCCCACAGTAATTCAGATATTTCAGAAAATTAAACTATATTATTTAAAAATAGTTTTTGTTTATATATGTTACAGTAAAAGTAGATAATGGAATAATGTACACATTGTCGGTAAATGTATTTAAATATTTCAACAACCAAGGAGTTTTGTTTGTACTCGTATATAATAAATCATAGCCTACAGTACTTAAAAAAGTTAATTTTATAAATTTATTTAAAAATGACATTTAAAAATTCAAAGGTATTTTTCTATGAAAAACTATTTTGTGCTTCCCGGAAACTGCCATTTCCGATTCTTTGACAAGAAATCTTGATTCTTGATGATACTTTCTTATCTTGGCTTGTGAAATAAAAAATACTTCTTGTCTTGGTCTTGTCTTGATTTCAGGACAAGATCAAGAGTATATCATGATTTTTGTGAAACACTACTAGAATTAAGGTACTTTCGCAAATGAAAATTAAGTTTAGATTTATGGTTTATACTTTGGATTTAAAGACTTTGGCCGCAAATTATGTAATGACTCCATTCACACTTCAGAATTTAGTGTCTCTAAACCCACATCATAAAGCCAAACATTGCAAGGTCCAAACTTTAGGTTTATGATTTAGTTTGACGTCACAAACTTCACCAATGAGAACGAGTCTGATATGATATAGATATATACACCCATCTTTATTTAGTATGCACTTGGTGGAATCAGCTTTTTAAACAAATACAAGAAGGACATAGAACTGTAAAAATTTAATTGCTGAAATATAACCACTAATGCCAAGCGAATGACAGTTTCTTGGGGCACGGGTATCTATTAAGTAGTGCTACCGATATTTTAATATTTTTTTTGAAGCATTTACATAGATGTCAGCGCAATCAAATCTAAATTAGAGTTAAATTAAACTTGCATTTATGAATGACTTATTTAAATCTAAACAAAAACCATAAACCTAATTTTCATTTATAATATGAATAGCGTTAAATTAATAATTATTTGAAATTGATGTTTAATTTTAATATTTTGTTTTACTGATTATGCGCGTGAACCCATACTGCGCTTTTACTTCAAATTTAGCATAATCCCTCCAAAAGAAGAGTAACTGTTACTCTCTTCTCTTCCTTCAATTTGCAAATATCCCGATACGGTTCTGCGCATTGCAAGAGATTCCTCTTCTCTAGTGAAAAATCCTAATCCACGTTTGTGGCGTCGGTAATGAATGCGGTACTAATAACTTAAGAGAACCGCAAACTGCTTCAGAGTGCACTTCGGAAGGCGTGTCATTCTTTATAAATCAGATACGGGAGACAGCCGCACCGCGCTCTCTGCCGGGAAAACTTTAACCACAACAAAGTCACGTGACCCCGAGCAGGAGTCAACAGGACCTGCAGGAGCGCTAGTTGTACATCAGGAGAAATTGGAGACTTAATACGAAAATTATAGTCGTAAATTTGATAGAATTACTATATTTTGTACAATGTTTGTTATACCGTAAGTAGTCATGTGCCGCCGAAAAATTCCTGAAGGGATTTTTTTATTCCTCAGGAAAATTACCGGAAATATCTTCAAACACGATTTCCGATTTTTACTGTTAATATATTGTTAGATTAAATTTTAAAATTGTACTTTAATAATAATTTAATTTAAGTATAAAGCAGATTACCATACCCAGCAAAGGGCAAAATGCCGTGATGATACATTGTTTTATTTTTTTAAATAAATAATCTGATATGCCGGGGAAAACAAAATTTGAACTATTATTTTAAACATTAATACTTCTCGTCTTCCATAGTTTCTTCGCAAACCCTTCTTCGTTGAGACAAGCGCATACCTCAACATATATTGTTGTGATGCCGCACTGTCTACCAAGAATTGTCTCCATAGATAACTTCTTAACAGTCTAGTAGTTCTGTGATTTACTTGCTTGATCTAATTCAATGTTTTTTGTTCTGTTTCACATTAGAGAACAAGTTGCAATACTGAGCATCTTTTCTCACAGGGTTATAGGGTGGATTATAGTTTATTTCACGTGAGAAAATAATGTTGGTTTAGAAAGGGAAGTAAATTTTGCCCTTTGTACATTCCATAATGCATAAACCAATTTTTAATATTTTTTTATGTACTTGTACTTAAGCAAGACATGATTTTGTTACGTCGCCAGCGTCAGGCCATTGATATTAAAATATTATTTTACCTCTTGCTACCCTTGGTAAGGGAGATATAGGGATAGTGCTAAAATTCGCATATCGAGCACGTTTTAAAGTCCCTCGAATCCAATTTTAACATTTTCACAATGATGTCTGTGTATGTGTGTGTGGATCCTCCACTCTAACTCAAATAATATCACTCAGCAAAATTTGAAACCTTGTATTTCGAACTTTTTCTGTAATGGAAAGAGGCCATTACATTTTGGTGAAAATCAGGTAACCGGAAATGGCACTTTACTAGAAGCTCAAAGTAGTCTTTCTTCGAAAAATACCTTTAAATGTTATTTTTTCGAGATTAATGTTATTATATAAATTAAAGATTATTAAATTTTCTACAAATTTGCATTAATACTTTTTGCACATATTTTATGGATAAATTTATAAAATTATCTATAATTTAAATCGCAGATCCTACGCTTTAGACAAACAAAACGCAGTTTTTCAAAAGTATGTAATTGACAGATAAGTGTCAATATCAAAGAACTAATCATTTCAAAATAATATTAGCAACGTTTTTTTTTTTTTTTATTTATTTATTGTAAATTCACTCTACATGATAATATCCCAGTTACAGAGGAATTGTTTCACTGAATGTACAGAAATTTCGTCGCGTGACCCGCGAGTAGTGACACCTTACAATAAAAATAGAAAAAGTAAAATATATATATATATATATATATATATATATATATATATATATATATATATATATTTATAAATAAACTATTATTAAATTTAAATTATAAATTATCGGTTCTTGCGAGAAGTATAGCAGACAGTACTTCCTTGAACCTACAAATGCTGTAAGAAAATATATCTAGTTCTAATAATTCAATTACAAATTTGTTGTAAATAATACACATCTTTTAAAAAGTAAATAGAACAAAAGGAATTCAATACAGTTTCCAGCATAAGTAAATATGTAGGTATGTATTTAGATTAATAAAAATTTACGATTCACAAAAATGTTTAAGCTAATCCTCATTTTTGGATTAGTGAATTCTTTTATATGCCAACTAAGGCATGGATGTGTGTGAATGTGAACCCACTCTGTAACTAAGATTTAATCCTGTTGAGGAGTTTAAAAAAAAGGTAGTTACATGGATTAGATTAGACTATACTTTAAGAAAGAAACTGTAAAAATAAAAGTATAATTCGCTAATCCAAAAATAAGGTCTTAATCTTTTTTGTGACTCGGGCTGTAAATGGCGGTAGGCAGTGGCGTATCCAGGACTCATGGTAAGGGGGAGGGGCTGCCATGGACCTATTACTTATATACATAGGTATACTGTTCACCGTCTAGTTAGCAAATGCAAGTTATATTTTCAAACAATTCTGAATTGAAAATAAGGACGATTAACTGTAGAATATTAATGTACAAAATATAACCAAACAAAAGATGACAGTATGTGCATTCTTTATTAATAAAAAAATCACTGTGAACATAGGAATATACATTAAACAGAACTAAAAACAAAAGTGAAAAGGTGTCCTTAACGGCCGCCAGCCGTTAAGATGTATAACGGACGCATCATAGAATAACGAGAGATTTTGTCACGGAAAATTTATAAACAACAAAAAAATTTGACAAAATGACAGAAGAAAGAATTTTCAAAAGATATACCAATAGGCGCTTTCTTTTTAGGGGGAAAATGAACTGATCTTACCTCGTACTGAACTGAACTGAACTACTTCTAAAAAAAAAACAGTATATATTTTTTTAAATAAGTAAAAGATAAAAACATATATAGCATTATATTTATAATATAATATTTATGCTGAATTTGCTTGTGGTTATAGTCTGTTGTATATGTGATTTGATTTTGAAATTTTAAATTCTTTTACCTTTGAGTATTTAAATATGGATCGATTTCTTATGGTACTGAAACATGATATAACGTTTCATACTAATTAATTTCTTTTATTCATGTCATTTCAATATCCAATACTTAGAAAAAAGACAAAATACATAGCAGTTAGTCATATTTATGTGACATTGAGTTTCGGGATCAGTTCAGGAGCAGGATCTATAAGATCCTTTTTCAAAGGTGGTGCTTCGCGGGGGCGGGGACGAAGAAAATGGGTAGTACAAGATCATTTATCCCCTTTTAAAAAGAACGATTTAGGGTAGCTGTGTGCTACTCGAAGTTGATCTTCTTGATAAAAAGAAGGCGGCTTATATGTTTAAATTATATGTCATTGTCATTATGAAAAATCTTAAAAGCCACATGGCCGATATACAAATAATAGACTTGGCTGATAATTTCAACCCTGTCCGTTATTTGATTTATATCGGCCTAATAACGTTAATAACAATTTACGCACCACGTACGCACTACATTAAAGCGAAAAATAAATGATTAGCTTCTAACATTTCGTTATAATTGTAAAACGATATTTAATTTTCTACTTCCTCTGTATCAATAGGTAAATTTTTATATTATACTATTATACGAGTACATGAGAACATGAGAGCTAACTATTAAGCCTATCTCATATATTTTAATATATAAAATGCGGAAAATGATTAATTTAAATACATTATTTTTTCAATTCATTGGACTTTAAGGGGGGGCTCAAGCCCCCTAAGCCCCCCGCTGAATACGCCACTGGCGGTAGGTATTGTATTGGCCACACCAGATTTTTAAATTAGGTTTACTACTTATTAATCAGTAACTAATTTGCAATTTTTATATAAATTTGTTATATTTCGATTATGGTTAATGGGTCCATTCATAGTATTCCATGTATTTGGTCCATAGAAACAATCGCTAAAAGAGCAGCGATATAATTGCGGTAGAGTTTACTGTTCGATAATGGTTTCGCAAACAGCCGAACATTTTATTAAAACAGAGTAAAAATGTTGCTGACGCTACTGACGGTCGGTTGCATATACACATAGATCGTTGTGCAGTGAGAACCTAATAAGGGATGACGACGTGCGATTCATTCTAATCAGAGCCTAAGTACTAAGCACACACCGCCGTCTACTTACACACAACACTACAATTCAAGTATTCACTATATACTTCGGATCACTTTACCTTAGAAGTGGTTTCTACAAACAATAAACGCACGAGAAAAACGACCATAAAGACTTCACCAACAACTTTGCTTTTACTTCTGTTTATTTGATTTTATCATATATAACCGATAGCGAACAATAATTTTATATCCCACCGCTGTCACCACTTTTATATAACAAGTTGCGAGATACAAACTTTAATAACTCGCTACTGTTACCCGTTTAACAAACGGTTATTTAAATACTTGACCCGAAAGTAAAACACTAATTTAATTAATGCAAAACTTAATTTTTGTATGAACCCATTTAAATACTGGACTAGGAAAGCACAAAATAGTAGTTTGTACAACAAAAGTGGATATGATGTCCATATTGCATGAGCATGAATTTTGAGCACGACGCCGTAGACGGAGTGTTCAATCATCCGAAGGCGATATGGACATTCCACTCGAGTTGTACAGCATACTTTTTCTACGATTAACGAAAAGAAGGAAAATTCGAACTATAGAAATTTTAAATTTTGTTGAACATTATTAATTAATGTTATTTTATGTACTTGTTTTCCTAGGCTTTCTTAATGACATTTTTTATTTAAATTATATCTTATAAGTAGGTATAAAATACTTTTACATACTACTTACGATTTTTTATTACCAAATCTAAGAAGCATAACCTTGATTCGTCAAAGTGACATTTCATTTCATACCGTTCTGATTCCCATTTTTTATACGTTCTTTTTCAATACTTACAACTAATTCATAATATAATTCAGTTAATTGTTATTAAATTCAAAATCTTTTTATACCGAATATATTTCTATCTAAATGACAACACTGAAATGTCAAATGTGACATTTGTATCGTTCTTCTTCTTAATTTTGTAATAAATGAATAGACAGTGATCTAGGTTACACGACTTACGTGATTTGTGATTCGTGGATTTCATATCCAGCCTAGAATGGATATGAAATTATATCCGTTCAGTTAACTAGTATTGCCTACCTATACATTCTGCAGATTGTGAAGAAATGATAAGTTTTTCAAGTGGCAGTAGAAAACTACATTACTATGTCTGGCTGAAAACACATGGCCGACTAGGGTAACTGAATAACAAAACAGGGGAGCTGCGACGTGTTTAATTACTTGCGGTCGCCTGAATCTTTTGTGTTCATTGTTACTACGCGGTCGAACATTCTAGAGCTCTCTGGAATTTAATGACAGCTGTATAAAAGGGACGCAGCTATGCTCGGGAGTTAGTTAGTTACATGGGGAGACATATAGAGACATTCACATAGAGTGAGTTTAATAAGCACAGCAGTATCGTGGTGAGCGTATGTAGAATAGTGTCGAGTGGAGGACTCGGGAAGTTACTGGTAAACTGGGATAGCTGTGGATGTGAATACTCGGTAGGGTTGACAAGTATTGGGAAGCTATAGTGTACAAAGACAGTAACGGCGATTCGGGAAGTTACTAGTACACCGGAATAACTGTGGAAGTGAATACTCTAGTCGCGTTCTTTTTATCATTTTCCTCATCTCATTTCATCTCAAAATGAGATGAGTTTGACATGAACTGAGCTGAGATCAAGTGAGATTTTTATGAAGTAAAAAGAACGACAAAAGACAAATTTTGTTGGTAACTTGAACGACTGATGTCCGCTGGATGTCTGTGATACTTTTCAACGGTCAACCACGATATTTTCAGGTATTATTTTGAATCGCCCACTATGAGTGGGCATTATTTAGGCTTCTATTATTCTGTCGATTACATAATAACATATAGTGTGATACATTCTAAATTATATA
This sequence comes from Harpalus rubripes, assembly GCA_963082715.1. Lineage (NCBI taxonomy): Eukaryota > Metazoa > Arthropoda > Insecta > Coleoptera > Carabidae > Harpalus > Harpalus rubripes. Next base: position 75,314,602 of record OY720450.1, read on the forward strand.
GTACTATAACTTCCACATGATTTTAAATTCCATGACGTCTCTTTGCTATATTATTTTCCATGGAATTGTCTGCATATTTATTTATTCTTCAAATAATAATAGTATTTATAAAAGGAATAAACAAATAATCATAATAACCAAACTAATTGTATGCGACAGCCCGTGACAGCAAAACATTTATCCCCACCATTCATCTAAGATTAAAAACTCAACAAGCACAACCTCCAGAGGTGACTTAGAATCGGGAAGGGGGTGGAACTCTTCACACTTCGGTCTCACTTTATCTCTTCGCTGTTAGGATAAAAAGGACGGTCAAAATTTGCGAGGCAACTGAGGTTGTAAAAAGTGGTAAAAAGAACGCGACTTCTGTAGTATTGAAGAGTATTGGGAAGCTAGGTATATAGGGACAGTAATGGCAAGTGGAAGTGGATTATCGACAGTGGTGTTGAAGAATTGTGGCATATGGACAGTCGGTGATACTGAGTCTGTGGAAGAGAGATAGTTACATAAATAGACAGATAGTGAGGTGAAAAGTGTGACTTCTGTCCAGTTTACCAGCAACTTACCGAGTACCTACTCGACACAAACTCACTAACACTTTACTTCTTATTGTCTAACACTGTGTGAATATCTCTATGTCTCCCTATGTAACTAACTCTCGAGCATAGCTGCGTCCCTTTTATAGAGCTGCCATTAACTTCCAGAGAGCTCTAGAATGTTCGACCGCATAATAATAATGAACACAAAAGGTTCAGGCGACCGGAAGTAATTAAACACGTCGCGACTTGTTTGTTTACGTAGCCCGACTGCTAGCACGATACTTAGACGCTTGTTCAGCGTAGCAGCGGGGCTCACACGTTACAATATTAATAAGAAAGTTTTGTATTTGTAAATTGTTCATTATATTATAATGGCTTTGATAAAATGCCTGATAACTATTCTTATTGTTAAAATATCAAGATTTCAACAATATACAATAGAAAATATCGAATTTAAACTATAGTGAAATCAATATGTGTACTTATTTATTTAAAATGTCAAATAAATTATACATCGATAGATCGATACAAATTTGTATAATAATACAACAATTGCTTTTTCCGCCACACAATTACAATTCAATTTAAAATGCCAGTCCGTAATAAATCTCCTTAAAATGTCGAAATATAAATAATGAAAAATAATTAGGACAGAGAATAATGTCAACATCAAATTCCAAAATCGAATTCCGATCGCAATTCGCCAGCAGCCTTGAAGTGTGCAATACGTCAAGCAATTTGACAATATGGGGCATTGTCACGCTAAGATATGACCTTTGGTGATTTTACTTCACATTGTGCCGCTTATGTGGGACGAGAATCAAGTGCAGGACTATAGAGACGCACATCTGTACGGTGGCAGATCGAATGCAATGCAATAAGCAATTGTTTTGTACAGGGAATACCAATCAGTCAGGCAGTATCACAAGAGAGAAAGATTCTTGAAAGCTGACGAGAAGTGAAGAATTTAGAAGAAGACGTGGTGACTAACAGAAGTAAAAATACGCTGAGAGAGAAGGATTGAATTATTGTTCCCTGATTAGAATTTACATTTTGTAAAGTAATAATATTAACCTCTTGTGCTATACATATGAAACAATGTTTAAAAAAATTTGACTATAATTTTAAAAAATCTTACGAGGCTAGCACATTACCTTCAGGCCCGGATACGGCCACCGGACAACCGGGCAAATGCCCGGTGGGCCGAACCTTAAAATCAAAAGAAAAAAATTATTTTCTAATCTTAACCAAAACGGCTATTTTGATGGTTATATTCTGGGTGCCTATTTTTTTGTGGATCATAGGAAATATAATGTAAAATTTTCATAGTGCTGTAAATTCTGCTTTATTAATAGGTACATTTTATTTTGCGTTTATCTCATGACAAGAACCTATTACATCAATAAATTTAGGCTCAATTCATCCAGTTTTTAATTCTGAACATTTTTTGTATTTACACTTTATAGTTCTAAAATTAATAGGGCAGAATTTGCGGCCAAAATTATAACCTTGTATTTTCTATGGTCCATAAAAAAGTAGACAACCGGTATATATTTGCAAAATCATTAAAAACATTAAATTCCAGATTTTTTTGCATTTTTTCTGAAAAAAAGTAGTTACAGTTTAATTCCTATAAAATGAATGCAATGCAACTATCCGAGTTTAGTCAAATTGAGTTCTATGGGTTGGGTTACGGTTACTTTAAAGTATTTTTTTTTAATTTGCAAGCGAAAAATGTCACATTTTTCACTCATACAGCCTAATAATCATTTTTCCGCAAAATGCCTATAATATACCTGAACCCACCCGAATTTTGCCAAATTGAGTTCAGTGCAATAGGTGACGTTACGTTCCAGTATTTTTTAAAAATTTGCAAGCGAAGAAGTTATAATTTTCAGAAGAGCCTTTAGAAGAAGTAATCTCTGACTTTATTATTTTTTCAAAAAAATAAAATAATACAAATATCTGCCTCCGCGCTTTAATTTTCTGTTTCTTTGTTCCTTGCAACAAAAAAATTGGAATTTCAAGGGTGGTAGGTATTCTATTTAAAATTAATCTTTTCCAAATTGAGATTAATTTTGATTCGGGCCGGTCTGCTACTATTTGCCCGGGCCGGCGTTAGACCTCGTATCCGGCCCTGATTACCTTCCGTCAGTTCTATGTATTTTGTACAAATTTTATACAGAAACTTCCTTGCAAAAGATTATTTTTCTTGTACATTACCTTCCGGCAGTTGTATATATTTTATACAAATTCCATACATAAAGTTTCTAGCAAAAGATCCTTTATTCCCAGTAAAATTATAAAACAAGCATACTATGTCAATATCATTTCACACTGACATCTTTCAATCAAAATTTTCTTAATATAGTAGCTGTTTCCATAGCTGGCTACTTCATGAAATTTAATTTCTTTATAATTTTTACCTCTCGCCAAGAGAAGTATTGAATTCATGCTAAAAATCTCATATCCAGATTTTAGTGAATAAGCACGTTTTAAGGTCCCTTGAATCCGATTATAACATTTTTACGATGATGTCCGTTTGTGTGTGGATGTTGGATCAACGATTTCTCAAATACTTTGACTTAAGATATTTTTAACTACGGATTCCTCAATCTAACAATAATGGGAAGAGTTGATTATGTTTTGGTAACAATTGGACAACCGGAAGTAGTAGTTACAAGAAAAAAATCTTCTAAATATTATTATCGAAAATTTATGTAAATACTTATATTAAACAACGTTAAATTCTTTATTCGATAAATATCAATTCATTATTATATCTCCTATAGATATAGAGATAAAAAAATGCATATAAAATAATTTGATGTAAAAAATCTCAGATCAAATTACTTCAAGGCAAGAAAATCAAATGTTTGTAATTGACACATAAATGTCACTGTCAAAAATATTTGTATGCCACTGTCAAAAATATTTGTACATCATTATGAAAATAAAAGAAAAGTCAAAAACGCAAAAGAATATACGTAAAAAAGAATATAAAAGGAATTTGCGAAAAAATGACGAATATAAAGAAAAAGAAAAGGAAAGTAGAAAAAAGATCAGGATATTCAATATAAAAAAAATTGTGTATTGTACATAATTTATATTAAAATATCCCATAGATTTTGCAAATATATGTGAGAATTATTTTGTAGTGAGACATGAATATATGTATTTATATTCAAAAATATTTTTTGTTGTATGCGTACAACCAGGTAAAATATCTGGCGAGAGGTTATGTGATGGCCACATCAGATTTTTTAACTCTATATTCATTTATTATTAAGTATAAAATGCAGTCAAATCGTATAGAGAAAATATTGTTTAATATTCATAATAACATTAAATGTGAAAAAATGAAAAGAAAACTGCTAAAATCTTTAAATGAGAGTACTTTCGGTTGACCAATTGTAATCAAAATCTAATCAGCTCTTCAGATGGATGTAACGAAGTAGAATATGAAAGAATTATAATTTTTGAAATTGTAGTATTAGAGTTAGCGCAGACGAATATTTTTTTACACACGCATGTACACACATACACACACGCACATACAGATATAATCGTAAAAATAGTAAAATCGTATTCTAGGGACCCTAAACCGTGCTTATTGATTAAAAACTCATCATCGAATTTTTTGACCAAAGACAATACCTTCCTTATCTAAAGGTGACAGAAGGTAAAAATCTGATATGGCTAGCACATGACCTCCCGCCAATTCCATGTTTAAAATAGCAATGAGCATTAAGTAAAGTATCACTTCCGGTTGATCGTTTGTAAACGAAACCTAATTTGTTATTCCAATAAGTTGAAAAGTTTGTAATAAGAAGTTTTGGATTATATTTTATTACGTTTTTCGTCGAAAATCTGTTAAGAGCTCCAAATTAAGTACCACTTCCGGTTTACCATATATAGTCAAAATCAAATTATATATGAGTTCCGTCACGTTTAGGTAAGGAAGATATTGTCTTTAGTCAAAAAATTCGGAGGGGTGTTGTTGGTTTGATAACTCTGGTACTTTCTAAGTCACCAGAAATTAATTTAATAAAAAATATTGGTCGGGAGCTTTTATGAAATGGAAGGAAAGAATAATGGAGTGCATTATTGTTGTTCAATAATCCTAGTGTGACTCATATCACCAAATTTCAGTAATGAGATATTTTACTTATTAAAAATCTGGTTCCCAACACCATAACTGTCCACATACCCCGTAAGAATCGCACAAAAATTTCGATTGCCAATTACTGGTTCATAATTGAACGGTTTTAAATTAAAAATTAATTGTATTGAACTACTTTTTGCCTGAAACAATACTTCTCCGGTTGTCAGCTTCTGCATTCTACTTCTGGAGCAAGTAAACGAGTGAACTTTACGTTCCCACATCATATTAATATACTTCTGTCTTTTTTGTCTCTAGTATTAATTTCGCTACTAGTTTTTGTGCCGTACGTGCTTAAAATCGTACGTTATGATGCCTTGACGAACGAGAAGTGTTTCTGTGTTTGTGAGATTGTGAACGGAGTAAAAACTACTTGTTATTTTTATGTCAGACAAGTTGATTTCTTCGTTACAAAAGAAAGAACTCAAGACGGTGATATACTTGATTTTTATAGAATTTATATAGATATGTTAATAGCAACCAGTTTAGAAGTTTGTTTTAATTATTTTTTGTTCAATTATTATTTGTCCTACTGTTTTGGAAATTTATTTCCAAATTTTTACGATCAAAAATTATTAATTAGTAATAATTATAGTCAATAGTAATTATAAAATATACAACTAACATTTAGGGCTAGTTTTTCAATCATTGGTTAAAATTTTAACCATGATTAAGTAAACAATATTAAAACGAAATGAACTGCCAAATGATAGATTTATAATTGTTGTTAACAAAATGACTGCGATTTCGAATAATTGTTAACAACTTAATCGCATCACATTCGAGAAATTTTCCCATATTATTAATAAAAATCTGATGTGGTCAGCACATTACCTTCCGTCAGTTCTATGTATTTTATATAAATGTCACTTCTCTTCTTTCTATTCATCTATGATATAACTGAAATAATTGCGTAGGCTTTCACAGTCTGAGTCATTAGAAATATTCGTTTTCCGGAAATGGACTGTGTCATATTTTGAGTCAGAGCTCAACGTTTCGCCCGCAGTCGTATGGGGCATCTTCAGGAGCAAGGGGGATAGTACTGTCTTAAACAAGGTTACCCGACGTGTCAACCACGCTAGGGGCCGAGTTTAAGCAACAAGAGGGGGAGACTCAGTTTACAAGGTTACCCGACGTGTAAACCACGCTAGAGGCCAAATAAACCAAGTGACGAAAGGAAGGCCGAGAAGACAGTTATATACTAATCTAAAGATACGGTAGATGAGCAAAGCTAATGAGGACCAATGGGAATCGAGTTCGTAATGGTAGATTGGGCGTGTCGTGTTCCGAGAATCACCGGTTTCCACATGTGGCTAAAGAAATAGCTATCATCCCGATTGATGTTATTAGGATGTTTCCATATTTCTAAAGTTTCCCTGTATTTACGTCTGTAAAACTCAGGGACAGGAGCTCCTGAAGATGCCCCATAAGACTGCGGGCGAAACGTTGAGTTCTGACTCAAAATATGACACAGTCCATTCCCGGAAAACAAATATTTCCTATTTCTTGTACATGGCAGTTGTGTGTATTTTATACAAATTCCATACAGAAAGTTTCTAGCAAAAGATCCTATATTTCTAGCAAAATTATAACACAAACATACTGTCAATGACACTGACACCTTTCAATCAGAATTTTCTTAATATATCAGCTGTTTCCAGAGTTATAGCAAAGCTGGCTAATTTAAGATTCCTTTAATTTTTTTAACTCTATATCCATTTAATATCTACAAAGCCTATAATGCCATTTACTTCTTATTGTTTTAAATTTGAACTTAAATATCTAATGAAGCTGATAAGAAACAATGAAATTTAGGCATGACATTGTAAAACTTTTGTTATTAGTTAAGTAACTATTTATTTCCCATGAACGGTCTATACACAATGAAATTAAGTCTTGATTACAACTCAGATCTATAACAATAATTCAATAGTTTTATACTAGCTAAATGAATGTCGTTACAATAGAAGATTACAAATAGGAAATAAATAAATAAGCGTATAATCACTTTTCTTAAATAGGAGTTCCAATCTCTTTTATAAATTTGTAATAATAAATTATTTTTATTGAATATTAAAGCAAACATTGATTAATTACGGAAAAGAATGTCATTCAAATGACCCACAAGACTATGTTTGCATACGCTAACCCTATTGATGAAATTTTCAAAGACTATTTGGCAGAGATTTGGCTTAATTTCATTAATAAAACGTTGGAATTTCGTGTTAAAGTTGGAAATTGTTTGCAGATTGTTGGACTGAACATTTGATTTCAGAAAACCTCATAAAAAGAAGTCGCATAATGTCAAATTACAAGATCTTTCTGATAATTTGAAGAGCTTTTGGCAAAAACATCGATAGTCCAAATACTGTAAATACGAGTTACAGCTACTGTTAGTTACTTTCAAATATGCTAATCAGTTTAGTGATACTGTCTTTAGGGAAAAATATTTTAGTCATAAGTTACTACATTTTAAAATTTGACCGTTTCTGAAAAAAACGTCCATTAAAAATGTCTAATTATTATGTAATTATTCTTCAATCAAGTAAAAATTTTCTAAAATTTAAAGATTTAAACTTAAACAAGATCCTAAGGTAAAACATTACAGAAATCTGGAAGCAAGAAAGTTTAAAAAAATGGACTAAAGTTGTTAAGAATTCTTCAATTATTAGCAAACTCTACTGTTTGAGAACAAAAACAATAACTAAATAATTATCCTACCTAATCTGCAGTTGTAGTCTAGTTTACCCGATATATCGATATCCAAGTTCGGTTCACCACAAAAACCTGTAAAAAGAAAATAAAAATTATGTTAAATAATAAAACACTCACATTTGTTTTTTTCAATTGTTCATAAATGTTTTCTAAACCTTGTCATATTTCTATATGTTTCCGACGCTACTTGCATGAACATAACCCAAAACACTAATGCTTTTCTAACATCAAATTTATATCACTAGAAAGAGATTTTAATTCTACATACGTTGCATTATATTGGAAAATATATTTTCGCATATTTACAATGAATTTTTGATAAAAATCACGACACAAACGACGACATTCGTTAAGCGTAAAACAAAAGTGATAACTGGCATAACCCTCTAATGAGTCTTCGTTACGAAATACGAGAATTAACAAGCCTACTACGATTAAATAAATTTATTTTCTATATTTAATTTTAATAATGGCAATGTTTTTAAATATAATAAACAAATGAAATTGAAAAATATTTTAAAATTGTTCTAAATAATATATTGATATATTCTATATTTATTCACCCTATATTTTATTATACTCCAAAATTATGCATAAATTATTATTAATTAAATAAATAATATTGATAAATTAATTAATTAATTAATTAATTAATTAAATAAATAAATAAATAAATACATAAATAAATAAAATAAATAAATAAGTAAATAAGTAAATAAATAAATATATTAATATATAAATAAATATCTATATAAATAAATAAATAAATACGAGTTTATCATCACGGCATATTACCCATTGCTGGGTACACCAATCTGATTTGTACACAGATTTCGGTAATGATGATCACATATTTGTACCGTTCAGGCATTTACCAGGCGTCACCTCACGGGCACCCTTTGCCGTCGTGGAGAATGCACCACAGGGGTCAATTTTGTATTATTTAAAATAATAAAATATTATTGATCTGTTTTTGAAATTTAATATTAATTAATAAATAAAAATTGTGTATTTTAAAGTAGTAACATATTTTTAAATAATTGACCTAGTTCTTTTAGTTTTAGTTCTTTGCGTTAGTAAATTTTAAAGTTAAAATTTTAAATTCAATAGGGTCCTGCATCTTAACAAAAAATAAGTAATTGTACACTTTATATTTAAAGTATTATTCAATAAATAGTGATTAAGATAAAAAAACAATTTTTTAACAATTGCGAGATATTTGAGGTTTGTTGTCAGTGTCACTGTGACGTCACATTAGTGCTACCTTTCTCTCGCTGCCTACTATAGAGCTTATGCGAGAGAAAGATATAGCACTAGGTGTTGCCGTGACGTCATGTTGACATTAAAAATCAAATGCAGTTAAACTAAAAACAATTAAGACTTTTTAATGCTACACATTGCTTCAAAATTAAAAGAACTTTCATTGAAAATAATAAAAAAATAAGAGTGCAGGACCCCAACCGTTACAGTAGTTTTAATATTCAAAAAGTGTTTTAACAATAATAACGCGTTATTCTTTCCATCTTTACTATTCGGAACAATGACAAATTACAAATGTCAAAGTTTCAGAGATATCAACCAAATAGAAAAAAAGGTGCTTAATTTAAATCCGTCACTAATATTGGAACATATTTATACCCTTGCAAATTTAAGTTTTCCAAAAGCTAATCGTTGTATTCTGTACAAAGCTGTGCTGTAAGTCTTACAGATCTGTAAATTTGTATAAAAAAAACTGATAAAAACTCATATGTTTTTGTTGGTTAATATACAATTATAAATAAGACTGGCAGCTTCCGTTGCAATTTTGTTCATTATTTGCAGATTTGCTGTATAAAATAAAATATGGGTACATATGAACTTGACTGTAATTCTTCTGCCCTTCATTATCTAGGATAACGAGAAAATATCTTCTCCAGAACTTTTTTCTTCATGCCAGTGGGAAACCATCCGCAAAACTATGTTAGGGAAATGGCCTAATCTAACGCTAATTGGTCACTGCGAAAATTTCCGTGATTCACTGCAGGAATCGCAAATTTTCATGCATTTGGCTTGATCTAAATCATATTTACATTCAGAATTCCAAAATAAAAATCTGGTGTGGCCAACATAATACCTCCTGCCATCTACCGCCCGAGTGACAAAAAAGATTAAGCTAGCGAATTTTACACTAATTTTGGCAGTTTATTTCTTAAAATTTAGTCTAATCTAACCCAAGTAACTACATTTTTTGATAATAAAATGAAGATTAAATTTTAAATACCGGGATAAAATATAATTCACTTTTTTGCAAATCGTTAATTTTTATTAATCTAAATACATACCTACATATTTATATATGCTGTATTGATTTCCTTTCCTATTGTTCTATTTACTTTTTTCTTTTTAAAACGGTACTATTATTAATTTGAAATGATTAGTTCTTTGAGAGTGACATTTATCTGTCAGTTACATACATTTGAATAACTGCGCAACCAAGGAGTTTTGTTTGTGTAAAGCGTAGACTCCGGGATTTAAATTATAGATAATTTTATAAATTTATCGATAAAATATATAGAAAAAGTATTAATGCAAATCTGTAGAAAATTTAACAATCTTTAATTTTTATAATAACATTATTGTCGAAAAAATAAAATTTAAAGATATTTTTCGAAGAAAAACTATTTTGAGCTTCTAGTTAAGTACCATTTCCGGTTATCGGATTTACACCAAAATCTAATAGGCTCTTTCCAGTACAGAAAAAGTTCGAAATACAAGGTTTCACAATTTTCTGAATGATAGTATTTGAGTTAGAGTGAAGGATCCACACACATACATACACACAGACATCATCGCGAAAATCTTAAAATTGGATTCTAGGGATCTTAAAACGTGGTCATTTACCAAAATCTCGATATGCGATTTTAGCACTATCCCTATACCTCCCTTACCAAGGGTAGCGGGAGGTAAAAATGGAGATTGTTTCAAAGTTAATGATATAGTGTCTTTGTATTTTTCACATTGTTCAAATATCTCCCCGCCCTTTGAAAGACCGAAGTCAAATATTGACAATACATTCATTAAAATGCACATAATTAATTTTTATTGTTATAATTAATAACAGAGTAGGTGATGAGAGGTTTTCAGTAACAAATGAACTTAAAACAAAATGTATCGCTCGCTACACATTCACTTGTCATTACCATACAAATGACAATAAATAAAACCGCCCGTAAGGTCCGGCGTTGGCTTTTGACCCTGTTAATGTCACATCCGTGATCGTTTGGCAATTGTTTTGAGATGTACAATGGTTGGTATTGTTTTGTTTCTCTGCTCTGCAGTCGCGACTCGACTGTCGACCGCTAGTAGGCCATGGTGAACGGGTTGACAGTTGAACGTCGACCCAACCCTCGGACTTTGTCACTAGATTATTAATTACTTTGCTTAGAATTTGACCGGCGAAGTGTTTAAATATTTTATTGTTTGGTTGATTTATCTAATGTAATAAATTGTGAAATGTAAATAATTGCCAACGAACTAGTGCAATGGAATTGAATTTGTATAATATTACATTATGTGATTCATGTTTGTTTCGCCATTGGCCTTGTCACTAGAAACATATCACTTTACTTGTACCAATATTACAATCACCCAAAAATAGCGCCAGCCATGAAATTAAAGAAAAATTTAATAAATTTTTAAAGGTTCATTTGTCAGGTTAGGTTTGTTTATTTTTATTATGTATTATTTGTAATATCCGTTAAATAGATAATTTAAAATAAGAATTCTTGGGAACTACTTGACATTTTGGTTAATAAAATAGTAGGCCATAGGTTCCATGTTCAATCAAATCACGTTTACAAATTTGGACGTTTCGGACATTTTAATTTGTCCATCTTCAACTGTTTTAATAATAACTTGAACAATAATAATAAACTAACCTAATAAACCTAATTTTCTTGTTTCAATTCCATGGATATCGCTTTAATCCTTCACCACACATTCTTGTTCAAACGCTCATCTTCTTTCCCCTCGTCCACATTCATCATCGCATTCATACATAGAGCTCAGCTGACTCACTCCACTTTCCTAAGAACATCTTACTAACCAAACATCTTCATATAACAGATATTCCTCATTCTTAACCGATTTTCGGTAACGAAATACCCCATCCGTACCACACTAATAGTTCCGAAACAATTATCCTTTGCGACACATTCCTGTCTAAAGGTGCACTCACAAATGAAAATTAGGTTTATGGTTTTTGTTTAGATTTAAGTAAGTCATTCATAAATGCAAGTTTAATTTAACTTAAGAGACTATGCATGTGATTTAACTACATTTTTTTTTTTTCGATTTTTTGAGCCGGGCCAATATAATAAGTCAGACTCGGCATAACTTTGCCAAATGATCGGCCCGAAAATTAAAATAGATTCGACTCGATGATCGACTCGTAATCGGGTCGGGCCAAAGCTAAAGATCGAATACATTCCTACACGCGGTATATTAATTAAATCAAATATCAAGAATGAGCACTTCACATTTAGGGATTCACCAAGCCAAGCTACTTGGCTTGAAATAAAAAAGCTTGGCTTGGCTTGAAACTTCAAGCCTTTTTTAATGTTAGGCTTGGCTTGGCTTGGGCTTGATGGAAACAGAGCTTGGCTTGGTTTGAAAACTTCAAGCTTTAATTATTTTAGGCTTGGCTTGATTTTCAAGCTTTATCAAGCTTTATGAAGCCTTTTCAAGCTATTTCAAGCTTTTTCAAGCTTTCAAGCTTTATAAATGCTCATGCGCACAGTAGGTTATAGGTCTTGAAAACCAGTAGTAGTTGTTCGGTATCAAGATTTTAATATAAATATTCGATGTGAATTAAATTAAATATATCGATATACTGATATATCCGATATATCGATGTATTGGAATATTGATGTACAATATATCGATATGTTATGTCGATGTTTCATTGTATCGTAAAAATGTACAAATCACGTTTTGTTTTACATGAATTTATTGTGGTACAATTAAAAAATATCATCTTATGCGTAAAGATAAACAAAACGATAAAATAAAATTTATGAAACTTACACCGAATGTTTTTTCTTTGTAATTATTAAAATATAAAAATATTGAAATGTATATTTTATTCATTTATTTTATTTTTAAGAGTAAACAATCAGCATAAATTTATTATCTTTTATTAAATATTTACTCTTCAATTTTCATGTTTCTTTTATGATTTTCGTTGACTGCATTTATTCAAGTAGGCATATCCATTAATTGGACTTTATTGTATTTTAACTAAAAACTCGAAAAGACCTCCCAACAAACTGTTAAAGTTTGTCATACTATTTAGTTCATATTCACCCTATATAAATTAAAAAAAAACTCGACTCCAAACACGCAACAACAGTGTTCAAATAAATACATAAATATTTTGGAATGTACAATGGGATGAAAATGACCTGAGACTGATCTTTTATACCTACTTCAAATACATCTGGAAATCATAAAACCCTACAGACGGAAATTTCCCCGAAATTTTGTTTGATCGTGACAAATACCTACTCGAATCTTATGAAATTTCTACTGATTTTTGAGTACAGAATCATGTAAGTTAAATACATAAATATAATTAAAGTAATCATGTGCAAATTGAAATAATACAAAAGTAAATACCCTCAACGATACGAATATGTCGTTATTACTGAAATTTATGAATAAAAGCAAATTAAAAACCTCCAGAACTAGGTAATAAGCCGAGATTATATATTTATTTGCTTATTTATTAATACATATTTTTGGAAACAATGAAAACTTGTATCAAGGTAATATTTAAAAGAGAATGCTTTCTTTGTCGGTACATTGTTATTGTCTATTATACCTGTCACAGACAAGATCGGTTTATATAGGGCTACATTACGGGTTGAGCTATAAATAGCATTGAAAATCTTTGAATATAAATACACATATCCACAAACAGAAATTATCTCGTCTCTATGATTCGGAAATACCAGAATAACAAAACAATGTACAAAATGAAACTTTAAAATGCAATAATTATCATGATTTATGTAGTTTGTCACTCAATTTACCTTACGGTGTAGAGTATATTATTATTTCTTATAATTTTTATTCTGCAGCAAAATTATTTATTTGTAGCATTCCAATAAATACGAGTAATAAATATTATGTGTTGAAGCTTGATGCTTGGTATTTAAATCAAGTTAGTTAAAATTTAAATGAATATTGATTATATTCTATCCGTTTTAACTACAGGAGTGGGGGGAAGATAGTAGCAGTTTGATCTTGTATTTTGATTGGATAATATTCCGATATTATCCAATCAAACAACAAGATCAAACTGTACCTATCTTCCCACCACTCTATAGTTAAAACAGATAGTTGGTTCAGATTGAGAAAATAAGTGGTCTTTGCATAATAAAAATGATGAAGGGTATAGTGTCCTATTTACAAAGTTTTGAAGCATACTGGAATGGCAGGTAATGAAGGCTGGTCCTTTTGGAAACTCCAATTCTTAGAAGTTCGCAAAAATGTGCCGAAGCAGTGAGAAAGTACGTTATCACCATAAAATTACGGTTTTGTCGGCCTCGACAACATTTCTTAAGAAAAGCTTGAAAAAGCTTGTTTTCAACCAAGCTACTTGACAGTAAAAGGCTTGGCTTGGCTTGAAAATTCAAGCTTTTTTAAATGTTAGGCTTGGTTTGGCTTGGGCTTGGTGGAACAGAAGCTTGGCTTGGCTTGAAAAGTCAAGCTTTTTTGAACGGCAGGCTTGCTTGATTTTTCAAGCTTTTTCAAGCCAAGCCAAGCCAAGCTTTCAAGCTTCAAGCCAAGCCCGTGAAACCCTATTCACATTCGCGACTAGAAACTAAATCTATTTATTATTAAAAAATTTTAGTTGTCATTTTGAAAGTAAGCTTCGATTGTTGGTTTTATTTACTTACCGTTCAGTAATTTATATATATATATATATATATATATATATATATATATATATATATATATATATATATATATATATATATATACAGAGTGTCCCATTTAAGGTACGAATGCATTGGGATCTCGATAACCGTAGGAGCTACGAGGTTGGTTAAATTAGACAAAAGTTGCCCCATTAGGAGACCATTTTAATGGTATTTTGTTATTTGCGAAAAAATGCATAGGTCACTAGATATAGACGAAAATGTAAATTTTGCAGTTTTTTGTTTTTGCAAATAACTTCGAAGTATGAAATTATACTGGATTTTGGTTTGCACATCTTTAGGGCACTTTTTTATGTTCTTTCGACTGGCGATGCTCAATTTTTTTTATCAATGTTGGTTTTCGAGGATTGATGTCAAAGTTTTAATTTTTATATAGACGCCATATTAGAAAGTTACGCCATTGAAAAGAGAATTTATTTAGCTTTACAATGATATAAAATAGTTATAATTTATTTTTATAATTAACAGAGAAATTAACAAACAAATTAAAAATTAAAACTTTGACATCAATCCTCGAAAACCAACATTGATAAAAAAAATTGAGCATCGCCAGTCGAAAGAACATAAAAAAGTGCCCTAAAGATGTGCAAACCAAAATCCAGTATAATTTCACACTTCGAAGTTATTTGCAAAAATAAAAAACTGCATTTTTTCGCAAACAACAAAATACCATTAAAATGGTCTCCTAATGGGGCAACTTTTGTCTAATTTAACCAACCTCGTAGCTCTTACGGTTCTCGAGATCCCAATGCATTCGTACCTTAAATGGGACACTCTGTATATCCTACTGTCTTGAAAACCCTATCGGTAAACATTAAAAAACCCCATCGTGCAAAAAAATATAAACGTAAACCTATATCCTAAAACATAACGCAAATGTTACACATGTTTAAATTAAAATACGTTTTGTTTTTTAAGTGTAATTCGGGATGCAGTGTATGCGTCAAGTTTTAATTCTTTGATACGCAGCAACTGCATACTGCATGGTATAGATAGTGAGAAAAGTACAAGGCGAGAAATGTATAGAGCAATATAACTTCAAGTGACGAAGAATTGTACAGAGTGATATGTGCGCATTTAGGAATTTGTATGCATTCCCATTTAAAATAATAATATTTCATAATAAAAACAATAAATTTTCAATTTTCGTAGAGGGAGGGGGGTAATTACCCCCTTTACCACCCCCATAGATACGCCAATGAACATTTAACGTTAGTTTTACTTATAATTATTACAAACGTCGAAATAAAATGTCAAATAAAAAGAGTAGCTGTGCTAGCGCCATCAGAATTTTCTCTATAAATCTATCGTCTTGGTTCTTACGTCATTATAAATTTATTGTGAAGAATCAAATATGTATGTACTCATATTTCGAAAGTATAATGTATGTAGTCACAGATACCCATAGCAATTTAGGTTTTTTTTATTTCAATAACATGGATTCATGTACATTAGCATTTTCACATTCTTATTTATCAATAATATCAGTAGTAATAAATTTGCTTCTGAAGTCAATAATACATACAGTTAGCCATTTCGCAACACACGAAACAGAGAAGCAGTAGTTTTCAAACTTTCTCTACAATATATCACATAGGTATTCGTAAACATTTTCATTTTTCCAATAACAATAATTATGTTGGTTATTTAACCATTATATTCAATTGCTAAGATCATACTCGTACAACAGTAGGTACGGTACAAAATATGGACACACCTGCAGATTTGTAAAAATCAATGTACTCGGATTTTTTCCCTGGTAGAAATTTACGCTAGAATTACAAAACAAAATTAACACTATCTTTTTAACAGAACATTGTTCTCGAAATACGTATTTAGTTTTAACTTAATTTAAAATAAAATCTTCGTGAAAACAAAAATTGGAAAATGTAAGATCAGAAAGTGGTCTAAAGTAAAAAGGCTAGAGTGTTCCTCGCAAGTAATATACAGTTGCAGCCTCGCCTGACCCCTACGTCGGTTAGGGAAGGAAAAACTCAAGAGGAAGAAGAATATGATGATGAATTATTATAATATTCAATTAGACAGAACCGTATTCAAATTTATCAATGTTTTATTTAGCATAGGTTTTATTATACTAAGTTTTTAAATCTCTGGTTAAAATTTTAACCAACAGTTAAGTAATAGCTATTAACATACCTAGGAATGTTATGCTCATCATAACTGCCGCAGTTGTCAGTTTAAATTAAATTTTAAGACATCTAAGGCTTCTTATGATTAATAACATCCGTGGTTTGTTCAATAGTTTATCGGTTTCAGAAAATTAAGACATTTTTGAAAAATATATTTTTTTGAAATTCTCTCATTAATGCTACTTTCAGATTGCTATGATTAACAGGACAATTATTTTGGCAAATGTCAATATGACAAATATTCAAATTATGTTTTATTCCTCATGTTTATTACTTTAGAATAAAGTAGTCCGTATTTAGAACGATAGGCTAACTTTATCTATATGTATTAATGAAGAGCATTATATTATCAATTTATTTTATTTTCAATTTATAGAACGTTGATGACAAGTCAGTATGGTAATAATATTACTATACAAATACAGTTATTACTTAGTTACCAGCCTACTTTTGTATATGTAAACAATGGAATAATATCCTGAAACCGGTAAACAATATTACATCGTTTTGTTGACAGCAACGATAAATCTGTTATTTGACAGTTCATTTCGTTTCACTTTTGTTTATTTAACTGTTGGTTAAATTGTCCATTAACTTAACTGTCTGTTATAAGTACAAAGTGGCATCAAAAAAATGGCATTTACAACTTATGCTATAATGTCGTTGCTATGTTTTTCTTTTAACTGACAGTTAAAATGCATTCACAAATGAAAATTAGGTTTAGATTTATGGTTTATACTTTGGATTTAAAGACTTTGACCGCATATTATCTAATGACTCCATTCACACTTTAAAATTTAGGGTCTCTAAATCCAAAACATAAAGCTAAACATTGCAAGGTCCAATCTTTAGGTTTATGATTTAGTTTGACGTCACAAACTTCACCAATGAGAACTAGTCTGAAATGATATATACACCCATCATAGGCGCCCACAGGGGGGGTCGAAAGGGTCGACTGACCCCCCTTTCATTTATGGACTGTATCCATTTTTAAAAATAAAATTATAATTTTATTTTTTCATTTCAATGTATCATTGTATTTTTTAATAATTATTGGTAATATTTTCTTACATTTTAATCAAAAATTTATTACATACTATCTATTATTAAGTACGAAATAGCTGAAGTGTCAGAATGAGTAAATTATGTTATGTACTGTTATTATATTACATTATCTTCAGTGTTGTTCCTCTCAAAACTTTCACAATTATCGATTTTACTGTTTTATAGAACTAATGAAATAGAAAAGTAAATAATGAATAGACATTGCATATTTATTTATATTAAAAGTATCTACGTATGATTAGGGTTGCCGTATTTTGTGAGGAGCGCGATTTAATTAACATTTAATTATTATACATTTTATTTTGAGCAGTTCAATAGAATAATTATATTGTTACTCAGTAATATATTTTAATTTAATGCAACATTGTATTTTCAGATTGTCTGTTTCTGTAGTTATTGCTTATGCTCGCATCTCGCATCATAAAGCTTAGTAGAAGGACCAATTCTACGCTTATAGAGCGTACATACGCATTTTCGTCATAAAATATTAATTTTAATTTTTTAAGAATTTGTTAAATTTGCTTCATTGTAAAGAACTCTATATTATCTTACTTTGCATTAAAGCACGTTTGACCTTGAAAATTATTAGAAATTCGCCTGGGGCGCATTTTTTTCTTACAACAAAAATTTCGACCCACCTTGTAAAAAAGTCTGCGGGCGCCCATAACACCCATCTTTATTTAGTATCCACTTGGTGAATTCGGCATTTTAAATAAATGCGAGGAGAACAAGGACACTGTCATAACTTAATTGCTGAAATATAACTAATAATACCAAGCGAATGACAATTTCACGGCGCACAGGTGTCTTGTTGAGTACTGCTCTAGCGATATTTTAATCTTGTTTGTGAAGCATTTACATAGATGTCTGAACATATCAAAACTAATTTTCAGGTAATTTAAACTTACATTTATAAATGACTTATTTAAACCTAAATAAAAACCATAAACCTAATTTTCATTTGTGAATGCACCTTTAAGTTCGACTGTTCAACCGGAGATAACAATATCGGGCCTTAAAAGTTCTAAATATTCGAGATTAAATTTGACCATAATCAATGTTATGCAATTTTCTTTTAAACAAAAGCAACCTTAATGGTAATTTTTTCAAAAATTCTACTATAGCCGATCTACAATCCCCCTACTGGACCTGGTATTACCGCATCATCAATTCTCTTAAGCCATTTCATTATAAGTTGAGACAAACTATATAGTTTCTCGATTTTGCAATGCCCCCAGAATAATATCATCATTATCATGATAATCTGAAAGTTGACCTTCCGTTGAACTGTTCTGTGTAGGACATTTATTCCTCTTCCTCTTGTTGACCTAACCTAAAACGAATTCATCTAGAAACAAAAGCAAATAAATTGAGTCGGTAATGAGAGTGGAATCAGATAAATCCGCGTTGTGGCACTGGCACTAGAACTAGCGTTGGCTATGGATCTCGCATCGCGTTTGATTCCGAGATTCACGAGGCAGATACGCGCATCATTAGCTGTCTGAATCTCGCCGCCAGCACTACTGACTTTTGTTTCTCGCTGGTCGCCGCCAACCAAGACATCGCTCACTTAGGTAGATACCATAAAGAAACATGATCGTGAAGCTAGCGAAATTCTTCATACCTAACAACACCCAACAAGATTTTTTTTAAATGTACTTTTTTCGTACCTTTTAATTTACTTTAAAAGATATTCTCCATACATTAGGTCTTAAATTCTCGAAATCTTTTGGCCGTATACACTTACAGTAAGTAAGATTTTTCGAAGTACAACAGATAACGTCATTGCAAATTGTAAAATTCTTTTGCATTTTTCTCCCGTTCTAGAATTTTTATCAAAAATAAAAAAATGAGTGTTATATTTTTATCTCTATAACATGTAAAAAAATCTGATATGGCCAGCACATTACCTTCCGTCGCGTCGGTTCTACGTATTTTATACAAATTCCACACAGAAAGTTTCTTGCAAAAGATTCCCTATTTCCAGCATATTACCTTAAATCACTTCTATGTATTTTGTACAAATTCTATACAGAAAGTTTCTATATTACCAGCAAAATTATAACACAAACATACTATGTCAATTGCACTTGACACTGACATCTGTCAATCAGAATTTTCTACTTCATGAAATTTAATTTATTTTTAATTTTTTAACTCTATATCCATTGAATATAAAGTATAAAATGAAATCAAATCATATAGCGAATAATATATTCTTTAATATTTATAATAAC
Source organism: Harpalus rubripes (assembly GCA_963082715.1). Taxonomy (NCBI): domain Eukaryota; kingdom Metazoa; phylum Arthropoda; class Insecta; order Coleoptera; family Carabidae; genus Harpalus; species Harpalus rubripes. The sequence continues at coordinate 75,334,453 of OY720450.1, forward strand.
ATTAAATATAAAAAAAAAGATATTTAACGGCGTTTTTTGAAGAAAAACTGTTAAAATCTTCAAATTAGGGTACTTATGGTCAACCAATTATAACCAAAATCTTACCAGCTCTTCATATGTATGTAAAGAAGAGGAATACGGAAAAATTATAATTTTTGAAAAGGCGGTATTGGAGTAATGCAATCCGAAAAAATCGTCAAACACACACACATACATACATACATCTATACGTCCAAATATACACACAGACATCATCGTAAAAATAGTAAATCGTATTCTAGGGACCCTAAAACGTGCTTATTCATTAAAAACTCATCATAGAATTGTTTAACCAAATACAATACCTTTCTTACCTAAAGGTAAAAATCAAAAAATCGTGAAAACCCCTATTACTGCTTTTTACTGTTTGAAACATCAATAAGTTATATTTTGAAAGCTAAAAAATTCTCTTTTCAATGGCGTAAGTTTCCAATATGGCGCCCATATTAAAATCATAACTTTGACCTCATTCCTCGAAATATAATAGTGATACTTCTTTAGCACCCTCGTTCGAAAGAAAATATAAAAGTGTCCTAATAAAGTGCAAACTATATTTAGATATCTGTAAAAACAAAAATCAGCAAAGTTTTAATTTTTGCATTAATCTAGTGATCTATGCATTTTTCCGGAAAAAAATACATCTTTAAAATTGTCTATGGGGCAAATTCGCCATAACTTAACCTACTTCTATAACTAAGTTTCCAAGATATTAGTGGTGAGCCTTGAAAAACGGACACCCTGTATTTATATAAAAAATCAAAATTTACACACATTGTCAAGAGGTAGATGAGAAAATAAAATATTTCATTCCTTTATCGACCAGTTCATCTTATCGATATGTATCCATAAGTGTCGACATTTAACGATAAGTGTCGATATTTATCTATAAGTTTCAATATTTATCGATATGTACCAGAAAAAAAGTGATATCGATATTTATCGATAAATCGATCATTTTCCCAGCCGTATCAGAGGGTAATGTACCCACCACATTAGACTTTTATTCTCGTACGTCTGTTATTGATTGTTGCGTCCTATATATTCGAGGTGTGTTCCGGTACTCGGTAAAAATAAAAACCGTAACTTATGCGAGGTTAAAGGTCCACCCAGCAATTGCAAATGTTGTACAGAGAGTTACTCAGCAAAGTAATTACCAGTAAGTATTAATTAAAAGCATTTATGACCTTAAGATTTATATCAATTCTATGTGAAATTATTGACTTTTTCCAGTAGTCTCACATCCATAAAGTTTCTATTTTATTCGAAAACAAACTCCCATAAACAACAATTAGAAATCAAATTTCAAAACTACTCCTTAATGCCTGTAATTTTGTAATTTGAGTCGGAGTATTTTCAAATTACAAAAAACAGCAGCTTACAACCATTACAGAAATTCAATACTGAACATTCTTGTTAATATACTTGGCAATAAAGATCGTAAATACAAAAAATTATTACCATTGTACCAGCATTGAAATCTATCGAAGATAGAAGCAATTAAAGACCAGAAAACGCGCCAACGAATACTAATTATAGAAATTATTGAATAATTAAATAGAAGCAGTGAATGAGATAGTCATTTGTTAAGCGCACTTGTCAATTATTTTAGATTAAAACAAATGGCGATCGATTAAAATGATAATAAGAGACATATATAATAAAATTTTTGACATACAATACTCTGTATTTATCAAACGTCAACTGGAAAATTATTAGATATTTATGTAAATTATAAAACTATAAATAAACAATTATTAAATTGCAGACCATTTTTAAAACGTCAATAATCTGTCATAATTTATTGCTAATACACATTTTTAGTTTTATTTTTATGATTACAAAGTTACGAATTAGCTAAAAAATAAAAATTGGAATTATGAATTTTTATATTATTTAATTTATTAACTTGACAGATAAACCGTTAAATATTTGAAATAAATTGTTAATTCAATGTTAATATTCGCTAAATATTTGTTAATTTTTTGTTTCAATTCCATAGCTATCGATATTTTTAAGGTGATTTTCGACATTTACATACTTAAGTCCTGTCATTACATAGCAAGCAACAATAATTTTGCTTATTGAATTTTATGCTCTACAACTTTTATTTGAAGCTTTTTATTGAAATAATTAGGGAAGCAGGAAATTAAGAAAGAGTGATTTTACATGTTTAAGTCCTACGATCGGCAGTGCCATCTTTTGTGAAGTAAACCTACCTTTAGCAGTCAATTTTCTATACCTATGTCAATATAAAAAATCTGATGTAGCCAACACATTACCTTCCGTCAGTTCTATGTATTTTATACAAATTCCATACAGACTGTTTCTTAGAATTGATTCTATATTTGCAGTAAAATTATCACAAACATACTATGTCAATCGCACTTGACATTGACATCTGTCTATTAGAATTTTTTTATTTATATTATTATATTAGCTGTTTCCAGTGTTATTGTATAGCTGGCTGCTTTATGAAATTTAATTTCTTTATAATTTTTTAACTCTATATCCATTGAATATGAAGTATAAAGTTGTAAAGAGAATAAAATATTCTTCTATATTTATAATAACATTAAATGTGAAAAAAAGACAGCGTTTTTTCAAGAAAAACTGTTAAAAACTGCAATTGAGGGTACTTCCGGTCGACCAATTATAACCAAAATCTAATCAGCACTTCATATGAATGTAACGAAGAGGAATAGGAAAGAATTATAATTTTTGGAAAGGTGGTATCGGAGTTATACGACCCGAAAAAATTATCACACACACACACACACACACGCACGCACGTACACACACACACACACACACACACACACACACACACACATACACACACATACACACACATACACACACACACATACATACAAAAATACAGACATCATCGCAAAAATAGTAAAATCGTATTCTAGGGACTCTAAAACGTGCTTATTTAGGTATAAAAAACTCGCCACCGAATTTCTTGACCAAAAACACTACCTTCCTTACCTAAGGTATGACGGAAGGTAAAAATCCATTTTCAATATAGCAAAATCAAATATTTTTCTAGAAGGAAATGTGAAGAATTTTAAATAAATTTTATTATAAAACTGTTATGATTGCATAGCACGATATATTTACTGAGTTTACATGCAGTTTTGAAACCGTTTTTGAAAATGCCATGTATACAGTGTCAAAACGGTTTTGAATTATCTCAAACCAAAACTAAAATTCATGGAAAACAAGTTTCAAAACTACTCATGTAAACACTTAAAATTCAGTTTCGATACTGCGCATACGTACAGAGCATAATGTTTCTGTCGCTTTGTGTTACTAACCTTCAAATAAACTGACAGTTGTGTAGTTTTAGTGCGTAGTGGTATGAAGTATAAAAAATAATTGGAATAATGGCAAAACGAAGTATTTGGAGTGAAGAGGATCTGTCACTTACATTAGCTAAATGCGCATGCGCCGAAAATGATTACAAATCAATTTTTAAACTTGTTTTGAAAACTGCATGTAAACAGTTTTGCGTATTTTTGACTGAAAACTGAAACCATTTTCAAAACTGCATGTAAACGTTGTAATTATACAAGGTGTGACTCGAAATAGAATTTTAACATGTTAAATCATATATTAATTATTTTCTGCTTCCCTAATTATCTTAGATAAAAAAACTTCAAATAAAAGTTGCAGAGCTTAAAATCTTGTATCTAAATCAATAAGCAATTAACGTTAGGGATGAAGAGAAATAATTTGAAATGCAGTCTTGGTAAACAGTGTTTATTAAATAGTAATTTTAATAACTTTCCTGTTTCGATTCCAAATGAATCGTCATCAGGGATCTGGAATACATTTTTTATACATAATACAAAATTCACGGAAAAATATTTTACAAAAACTTGATAAAGTACAGTTGGAAAATAAGGCATTTGATTCTGCCTAGAAAAGTGCAGTAGTCACCACTTATCCATGTGTCTACTGTTAAAATATTTACTGTGTGTCTATATATTAATTAGCAATGTTTGCTATTTTAAAATCTTTATCTTTCTCTTTGAAATCAGAGATTAATTAGGTCAGTATTCAATTCCGATAAAGTTGTCAAGTAAATCTTTCCCGTCATTTGGTATCATAAATCATATAAAAGTTTAAATTCCATCTTAACATAAGTAAGCTTTCATAACTTCTTTAATAAAGTAATCTGAGACTTTGAATTCATTTTCTAAACAAACATCTCCGTTTCTCTTGCAAACACTTACATATATGGAGATGTTTTTCTCTAATTTTATGATTTCACAAAAACAAATTTACATTTCGATGTTTTCATCCTAAGAGCCATGAACTGAATTTACTAATTTGTGGACTAGTTAGTTATTAGTAATAATATTTTCACGAAATGTACAGGAATACTTGATTGGTTGGTACATATATGGTAACCAATAAAAACATGACTTATTAAAACATATTGCAAGAAAATTGCTTTTACTGGTGTATATTGTAAGCTAGTGTGATGTTGCAAGTTTTTCTGCTGCCACAGATGAAATATATTGACAGTTCTTATAAATAAATTATTTATAATATATAAATAATAATAAATAAAATAGATGCGTTATCAATACATTTCAATTTATACATTAATGTGTCATTTTAAATTTATTTTTCATTTCTAATGAGAAGTTCCATTAATTATTTGTACAGTATTTAATATACATAATTTTCATATTATAAATATAAAGACGTCAACACATCTTTTATTTCTGAATGTATGATTTTACTATAGAAGGCGCTGGGTTTTCTCAATACTCTGTAAAATAACCATCCACTACAGTGAACAGTAAAAATTTAACACATCAAGACACGTGGATTTACATTTTCTAATATGCTACCTATAAAACCTATTTGGTAAATATATTATTTATTAAATTAATAAATTTTGTTAGCAAGTTTAACTAGCTAATAGTTTATATATCAAATAAAGGTATTTATCTTATTTTGGAATCATAAACTTGTTTATTCGCCCTTAAAAGCTTTTATCGCCCGAGGGCGTATAAAGTTGCCAAAATCACCAACTATTCAAATAAATCAAATTGTGGTTTATGAGTAGATGTCACAAAAACTGAGCCTTGGTCACAGAATATATACATGACTAACGTCAACAGAAGCGACACTGTTGTATGCATTGCCGTCCGTGTGCTCGTGGCTATGTGTGCGTTAACGTCGACCAGAGGGGGGTAACGCAAGGAGATTGGGCGTACTCCGGTATGCCGGGCTATGTCAGTGACGGAGTGACGGCGTTCGTGTGTAGGGCGGTTCAGCGCAAAAATATTACGACTACAAGATTAGACTACTAGACATAATGCCGTATTTAAAAAATTTAATACCGCAAATTCTAGTTCGTTCGTCTCAGGTGTAAACAACCCTCGAGTCGGAATTAAATTAAATTAAAATAACCCTATTTCATAGAATTGCCAAACTAAATAGTTTAAAGATCAAAATATTTTCTTATAATCAACATAAACGAAAAAATTTTAAAATATTTTAAAACGCACCCGTTTTCATATTCAGTTACCCTCGGCCATTTATTTTCAGCCAGACATAGTAATGTATTTCTGTGCTTTCCTAGTCCAGTATTTAAATGCGTTTCATTCGCTAGCCATACCATAAAGCCCGAATGGAATGGCATGGACAATTTCTGATAGGTAAAATTCACAGCAATAAAAGGCTTTACCAGCTTCTGCAACAATTGAAAATGGCTGGTATTTATTATCGGCTACCATTTATATGCATATAATGTAATTTTTTGCAGGTTCCATACAGAAAATACCTAGATTATTACCTAGTATTATTTTTTTTAACAGTTTTGGGTCATGACCCACAGCTAAGACAACAAATCGTTCGCCAGGGTATTTAAAGTGAGTATGGTATGACTAGCGAATGAAAGTTGACGTTTAAATTATTTTATAGATGTGGTTTTCTTTGAAACCCTAGTGAAGAATAGAATTGTACGAAATATTCAGGTATGAAATTTTTGCATGAACCCATTTAAATACTGGACTAGGGGAGCACAGAAATACATTACTATGTCTGGCTGAAAATAGATGACCGATTAGGGTAACTGAATATCAAAACAGGGGTGCGTTTAAAATATTTTAAACATTTTTCGTTTATATTGATTATAACAAAATATTTTGATCTTTAAACTATTTAGTTTGGCAATTCTATGAAATAGGATTATTTTTAATTTCCTCTAAAAGTAATTCCGACTCGAGGGTTGCTTACACCTGAGACGAACGAACTAGAATATGTGGTATTAAATTTTATAAATACATCCCTAAATCCTGTTGCTAAGGTCATTTTAAATGCCTCCTGCTCTTAGGGATCGACCGATATGATTTTTTGTGGCCGATGCCGATATACTCATATCCGATATCGGCCGATAACAATATGTCGGCCATAAAATTTTGTCGTAAATTTTTTGCTGTATAAATGAGGTAAAAGAGCATTAACCATAAATAAATCACAAAAAAAAAATGCAAAGCAAATGCAAAAAAAGACATTTTTCCATTGATGTACAAAGTTGCAATAATATATTTAGCATCACCTCCAAGTAGTGTTGCTAGTGAACAGCTATTTTCTTCAGCTGGAAATGTTTATGAAAGCGCAAGAAATCGTCTAACTCCGGAAACAGCAGAAAGCTTAATTTTGTTACATTACAACTTGCTAAAACTTAACTTTAAATATTAATTTGTTTAAGTTAATGTGTAACTTTACTTCTACATTTTTAATTACTTTTTTGCAAAATTTTGAATTAGAATAAACTTGATTTGTTTTTTATTTAGTATTTCTGTTTTATTTTCCTAAAAAATCCGTAGCAACTGAAATATTAAGCAATTTATATTTTTTTAGGCCGATGCCGATATAGGCCGACATCGTGGTTTACATATCGGCCGATACCGATATCGGCCAAGAAGACCGATATGGCCGATTTACCGATACCGATGTCGGCATCGGTCGATCCCTAGTATTGAGTACAATTCTAATTTTCTGTAACGGAATACATAAGGGTCAGTTTCCTTTCAAATAAAATATAGGGTGATATTTTCAAAAGAAACCATATATATTAAATAATATAAACGTCAACTTTCATTCGCTAGTCACACCATACCAAGGGTCAATATTTGGAATACCATGATACATTTTTCATGTAGAACTATCTTTAAGAAAGTCTACAAGGAATGAGAAGCCATTTTAGATCCAAATCCAAATTATCCCTTTCCTGTGGACACACTGAAAATTATTTCCAACTTTCAAAGCTGCAGTAGTGAAATTCTTGTGATGCTTTTTCGTCGTTATCTTTGAGAGCCCATGTACAGATATCGACAGATATATCGACGAATAAAATCAAACTGGTACACCTAGAAATGGGTAATAAAGTCGTGTTGTGTTGATATATTTATTTCGCTGATGCCTAATATGTTTCTTCTTCTGCATGGCGTCTAAATACCTTGCTGGTTTGTTTGGTTACTGCGTGAATAAATTTTCATCAAAAACAGCTCCGTGATTGGTGATTGCATGTGTAACAGCGTTTTCCATTGGCGCCTGTGACAATTTATATGCGGCATCAATTGCATCTAGATTAAAAATCTGTACACGTGGGTTCTTACATACGATGAGTCGATCATTTCTCTGTAACATGCAACACTGCCAAGCAAGGAAGTGCGAGAGAAAAAAAAAAGTAGTGGCGCCTCTGGCATGAATCAGACCAAAGTCAATGTTTATTGCTCCCAATACATTAAATTGATTAATTTATTATAAAAATAATTTGTTTGAACGATGATTTATATTTTAAAAATGTCAATTTATAATTGTCTTAGCGATGACCTCCGTATTTCAAGTGAATCATTATTCAGCGAGCCATTTCTTCCGATTTGAGAATAAGAAAAGTTACTGAGGGCTAAATCTGGCGAGTGCGATACGTGTGGCAACAATTCAAAAAGCAATTCACGGAGCTTTGTGATTGTAATTGAAGAATTGTGAGCAGGTAAAACATTTTTCTTTGCAAATACCGACGTTTGGCCTTGACAGCATCGTTCAATTACTCCAGAAATACAGCATAATACTGTCCGTTAATGGTTTTACCATTTTCTAAATAGTCTATGAACATCACACTCTATGAATCTGAAACAAATAGTCGCCATCATGTTTTCCGATTTCTTTAGAACACTTTCACCCCCTTCAAACCCCACTCCTTCGTAAATAAGCCATTGCGACCTTTAACAGATCAAAATTGACGATATCCCTGGCACCATCCTTGTGTCAGACCGGGGCCGAGGTGTGGACAGGGCGTAATCGGGAAAACAAAAATGTCTCTACTTTGCGTATGGTACACACCTTAAAAGCATTCTGTACAGCTGTAAGCGAAAATGCAAATAAATTGTTCCTGTACTCGAACAATTAATATTTTAAAAAATTAAACACTATAAAAACATATTTCCGATATTAACCTTCATTTAAAAAAAAGAATTATTGATGGTATTTGTTGTTCCTACAGGACTGCCAAATGTACGTCAGACGCATGCGCATTTTAAAAATACCGACTGTTATACAGTCCATCGGACTGTTGGTATGTTTGTTCCTACAGACTTCGGACACATACATGAACGCATCCGCGGATTGTCAGATCCATCCACGGGTCTGTGCCATGTACCACAATTTTCACGCGTTGCGAGGAAAATATCGAACCATAACTTAGATTGTTTATTTGTGTTCTTATGTGAATGAGTGATTTCGAATTTGAATTTTATCCAGAATCATTTTTATCTGTTTCATCGAGCCGTACTGGAATCGATGAACGCCTGATATGAATGAAACCATAACGGACTAAAAATTAAAGAATATTTATCGTTACGTTTCGGAAACGTTTGATGCCTGATAATATGAATAGTCCAGACCTTAACCTTAAATTATTAATATGTTGTACCTGTGGAAACAATCTGAAGAGCATTAAGCATCCCCTCTTTACTATACTGAGAATAAAGCTCTATAGATTATTCCCGGAAATAATCTCTGTAGCTTTTTTATTGTTGACTTATGTCAGATAGTAATCAACACATAAGTAAAATGAGCGAAAAAGACCAAGTTTGTGCCATTTCTGATCATGAAATAAACCAAATTATTATAGAAACCACTTTTTATTTTTCAATTTATTCTCACTCTCTTGTTATACAGAATGTCTTGAAAATAGGGGAACATAGATTCCTGGGCCAAAAATAAGACGATTTAACTAAACTTACGTGTATCCGACAGTGCACCGTTTAGCCAGTATTATGCTTCAGTCCTTCTAAAAAAAAATAATATTGCTTATAATAACGAAACGTTTTGTTCGATTTGAATGAAATTTGGTATGACAATCCATATGGATATAATTCATCTTTTTATATGGTATTTGTTATTGTTAGTGAACCACTAGTGCATGAAACATGGGTGTCGCGACCATGATTAGACCATAACTTTTTAATGGCAGCCCCAATAATGTAAATTTACTATTTTTCAGATAGATATATTCAATAGTAAACTTTCGTGTCTGTGCGTTAATTATGATATCTGTAACGATTTAATAAGAAAAAAATAAAATGTAAGTGATTGCGCCGTGTAATTTTTAAAATAAATTTTATCTAACAGTCTATCTAAATGTCAAACTATTAATTTTTAATGACAGAAACAATTGTGTATGAGTTGTTTAGTTCTTCTAAAGTTGTTTAGGAGTGAGCCAACATTATTTAATCGTCTTATTATCATAATAGCAATAAAATACTAGGCCGAACAAAGGGATATGTTATTAGTTTTAAAATATGGCAAGGAAATTTTTGACAACAATAAACAATGGGCTACTTGCGTGCCATTTTTGTATTTAATATTTTTGAAGAGACGATAAAAAACCTTGCTACCCATATTTTTTCTTTTGGCAAAATTTTCATTAATTGGTCAGAAATAAAATAATCATATTTTAATATTTAAATTACCGCCGTGTATGACGTAGAATTATGCCGAACCAATGAATGGCCGTAAAGCAATAACATCGGTACGTCCAATAGCAACGGCATGTGCGGGTAATTTATAAACATGACGTTTGAATAAAGTTTGAAGGTTAATATTTTCATTTGTCATTTTAATCTTGTACGACTATAAGCTAAGTTAAAATCCTTCCAAATCCTGCTTAACAAATCGAAATACGGAATAAAAGTAACAGAAATCACGCAAATTGTAAATAATAAAGAAGAGAGACAGTGACAGAAAAATAAACTAATGTCAAAATCAAATTAAAACTCGCACTCGCTCGCCATCTACAGGTTACATTCTTAAATATGCATCCCTTTCTCCAGTTCAAAATAATGACGTCAAAGAAAATCTTCTTTTTTAATTTATTAAAAAACATATAATTTTTAGTAAATAAAATTTATATTTATACATACGTTTTCAACTTTACTTTAGGTATTTAGTGATAGATATCAGATTTTCTGTACCACGCAAGTAGCCTATTGTGAAAATCTTAAAAGATGAATTATATCCATATGCATTGTCATACCAAATTTCATTCAAATCGAACAAAGCGTTTCGTTATTATAAGCAAAATTATTTTTTTTAGAAGGACTTTGAAGTAGAATACTGGCTAAACGGTGCACTATCGGATATAGGTAAGTTTAGTTAAATCGTCTTATTTTGGGCCCAGGAATCTGTGGTTAAGCCATGTCCCCCTATTTCCAAGACATTCTGTATTATTACTGGTAAGATTCCATTGGAATCCAGCAATATTATTTATATTTATTATTATTCGATTTAATGTACAACTTTTACATCATTGAAAGTGCGTTCTAGCCTTCACGATTATATCAAAACTCTCGCTTACATATGATTGCTATTATTTGCTGAAAGTTTACCACTTTATCATAAAACCTACGCGGAATATTAACATGAATCTGTTTTATATAAAGCAAAGCACGGCGCGTAGAAATCTACATGAGGCAATTTACCTCCGTTGGAACAATAAATTAATACATTAGCAGCCAGTAGTTTCGCATTACACGCTCAACTACTACTTATTCGCTAAAATAAACCGACGATATATCATTTATTTCAACCGATTAGCTAACGTTGTAAATCATAGTATTTAATACCAAGGAGCAGCAAGTATTGCACCACAAAGAAGAACGAAGATTGATTCTTTCCGACTTTATATTTTCCTAGAACATTTCTCAATAATGTGTGAAGTTGACATTCCTTCATAAACTTTTTTTGATAGACCTCATGTTCAATTTTAACACGTTAACGACTAGCGCTAAATTTTAACACTTTACTCCTGAAACAACCTTTTCAATGTGTTGAGCTACTTTAAAAATTTTCGAACAGGAAGTAATACTTGGTGGGACAAGTTATCCAGATAAAAATCATTCAAGGTCAAATGCCTTATAAATGAAAGTTACATTTTTTCAAGGGATGTGAAGCTGCATGTTTTTCCCCTTTCAAGTACATAAATAAATTGCCAGATCATAGAACATTTTAGAAAAGAGAATATATTTAACGAATTTGCCTCCTTTGCCAATATTTATTTATGATGTACTAGGATCAGGTCAAAGCAAAGATGGTATGTTTGATTGTGCAACGAAACATGATGAGAGTTTACGAAAATTTCTATTATTTTTATTTCTTTTGGGATGTATCTGCGAGCTACCGAAAGTATCCACGCGAGCTACCGGTATCTCGCGATGGGATTTTTAAAAATCTGATGTGGCCAACACCAAACCTCCCGCTATTTAATTGTTATTAATTTAAATATACATACCTACATATTTAGTTATTGCGGAAACTGTATTACGATCCATTCCATAACTATGGTTCTACTTACTATTATCTTTTTAAAACGCTACTATTATTAATTTGAAATGATTAGTTCTTTGACAGTGACATTTATCTGTCAGTTACATACATTTGAGATATGAACTGTCTAATCAAGTAGTGTTTGTTTAATGCGCAGGTCTGTGATTTAAATTAAAGATAATTTTATAAATTATCCATATAATATATAGAAAAAGTATTTATGCAAAGCTTTAATTTTTATAATAACACAAATCAAAAAATAACATTTGAAGGTATTTCTCGAAGAAAATATATTTTGAGCTCCAAGTAAAGTGCCACTGACCTACATCAAAAGCTAATGGCCTCTTCCCATAATAGAATAAAGTAGAAATACAACGTTTCAAAATTTTCTAAATGATAGTATTTGGGTTAGAGTGGAGGACCCACACACACGCACACGCACGCACGCACGCACACACACTTCATCGTGAAAATGTTAAAATTGGATTCTAAGGATCTTAAAACGTGGTCATTTACCAAAATCTCGATATGCGATTTTTAGCACGATCCCTATACCTCCCATACCAAAATAAATTGAACCTAAAATTTAAATTGCTAATGTATCATTCACAACTTTTTAGTCACATTTGCTAATTTGACGTTAAAAAATCAATAATATATCATTCTTTGGTAAAATGAGCAATAATGACTTTTTTTTAAATACTATAAAACATAAATTTATTTTTTCCAACCCACGGCTATTTTATATTTTGGTCCCTGGGAGCAGACATACTAAACGCCGCATTTAAAAACACTGTAAATGCATCACTGCTAAACCCATATGACTTCAAATTTGTACATTCATTGTGCCCAAATAGATTCACGCGGTGTCTGCACAACACAGAGTGCGCACCAATATGGTGCACATGCATGGTCGTTAACGTGTTAAATAACATTTAGTACTTACTCATTTTATTGGGTCGATTCTGTTCACATCTGTAAGTTTTACAGATCTGTAAATCTGTAAGAACCTGACTAAAACGCATCTATTTTTGTTTATTAATATAAAATCATACATAAGAGTGATATGTTTCGTTGCGATTTTGTTCATTATTTACAAATTTACAGATCTGTAAGAATTACAGATGTGAACAGAATCGACCCATATATTTCTTTTCAATATATGGTGTCAATTTAAAGAACACTGAAATTATTTCGAATTTTAAATGGCACAAAAGTAACCCCTGTGTTGCACTCTCTGCGCCAGCAATGAGTGCGCCTCTGAGGTGAGACCTGGTAAGCGCCCGTACAGTACGAATATGTCATCATCATTATCGATATCTGCGTACAAAGCAGATTGTTACACCCAGCAATGGGTAATATGCCGTGATGACATATTTATTTATTTATACTAAATCTGGATGAAAAAGATTGCAATATTCAGAAATGAGTAACCAGGTGTGATGATATTTTTAAATTTATGGTCGGCTTCGCAACTACTCGTACTATAATATGCAGTCAATGAGCTGATGAAACAAGATGATTGATGAGATAAAACATTCAGCTTCAGATTTAAGTAAAACTTGAACTTTATCATTATGATGAATATCGTTATTAGTATTCAGGCATAATGACTTTAGTGCATGGTAATAAATCTGGAGTGAATTGCTATATTTAATAATTTCCGATTACCGATTAGTATATTGACTTGGTATCGAAGTGTGTCACGATTATTTCCTGATTTGCACTGCAGGCTACCACACCTTCATTATTTCGACAGTGTGTTGACAAGATCGTCTTTCAAGTAATTAAAAACTGAGCAAAAAATTATCAGATACGAATACTATGATACGTAGCGAACGACTACTGATAAAGTATTAAATCCTAATTAAAATATTAAAGTAACAGGTATTTCGTTAAAGAAATATTTCACAGATTACAAAAGAAAACGTACAAAAAAATAAAATGCATATAGAGTGAATACAACTTAAAAGCTGAATTCGGTTAACACGGGAAAATAGTTTTTCGTAGAATGTTGCTCCCAATTCAACGGACAACAATGGGTGTGGTATCAATAAAACGATTTTTAAAAATCCTGCATCAAATGACTCCAAATTTTATGTCTCACTAAAGTATTATGAACTGTTTATTGCTAGGATACGGTGTACATAAACATATCTATAACAACCGGGGCATAATAGGAGGGCATAATATTTCATTATGCCCTCATTATAATCCGATCATCGTTTATGGACTTTAAATTAAAAATAATATGAACGGTATATAATGAATTTATTTTCTTTTTAATTATTATTCATTGCAATAATAATAAGGATTGATTACAACAATTAATACATTAATTGATTAAAACAATTAATATAAGAAAACAGATTTGAAAGCACAACACAGAAATCAATTATAATTTAATTATAATACTTAAAGTTGATTATCAAAAAAACTTTAAAAAGCCATTTACTTTCACCACACATGAAATAAGTCCGTCGAATTGCAGACTGCAATGTTTCGCATTGATTTTTGACAGATGACGGATCACTAATTTTTTTGGGGACGATATTTATCCACGTTTGAATTCATTTTTGATATTATTTACCGTCACATGTGACACATCCAAAGCCGTACAAGCTCTCTAATATGTAATAATATACACAAATAAGTGCATGAGAAATAAAGAACTGAGATCTGTCATGTGATAACGAACCTCAAAATATAATACTTACATCTTCTACAGACGAGAATGGAATAATTAGGAGATCATTTATACGTTTGTCTTCCTCAAAGTATACAGAAACATTCAAAATAAATTCTTTACACCGTTTCGACAATATATCTTCCGAAACATCAAATTCACCCATTCCACCATCTCCAGCGATTTAAAACGTTGGTGTTTTAAAAATAAATAAATGTTGATATTAAACAAAACAATTAAACAACATCCTTAGCAACGCCAAAGCTTAAGCATTATTGTAATCAAAATTATTATAAATGAAAACTTATTTCACATATTCTAGTGAGACATCAAATCTTGTATGCACCACGAGCGTTACTAGATGATAATGCCCATCGGGCGACATCTATCCCTCGGGCCAGAGGCCCTCGGGCTAGATTCTCGTCGCTCTCCTGGCATTATCATCATAGTAACGCCCTTGGTACATAAAATACTATTTAAACATATTCAAATTTGTAATAATAGCAATTGTAACCCGCACAATAGCATGCGACATCAGCGGAATTTTAGGGAACTAAATTAATGGTGGCCAGTAGGACATGTCAAATTATATAAACGTCAAAAATCATCGTTGGTTTAGCATAAAAAGGTATTCTTACGCTTAGATTTTATAATGTCATTTGAAAATGTGTGAAAAATATGCGAATTAAAGAAAATGAAAATAATATACATCACAATGTGCTGTGTTAAAGTGTATGAGTACAACAAAAATTCAAGACATATTCCATAATTTTTAGCAAAGATAAAGTTGATCGACTGAACGTAAAAAAGAAATTTAAATATATCGCAAAAATTTAATCTGATAAATAAATATGCCTTTTCCCTGCATTTCACAAAAAGAAATTACAATAAAATTTTGTAAGTATGTAGTTTTAATACATCTATTAACAGTATTGATAAATAAAATTTGTAGATTCATTGATTTTACTAATATTTGTCCCTATAGATTGCAGTTCCAAGTCAGATTACGCCACACATAGTAATTAAACCCGGATTTACGAAGCACATAACCTCTCGCCACATAATTTACCTGGTAGTACGCATAAAACAAAAAATATTTTTAAATACAAATACATATATTCATGTCTCACTACAAAATAATTCTCACATATATTTGCAAAATCTATGGGATATTTTAATATAAATTATGTACAATACATACATTTTCTTTATATTCAATATCCTGAAATTTTCTTTTTCTACTTTCCTTTATTTTTTCTTTATATTCGTCATTTTTTCGCAAATTCCTTTTATATTCTTTTTTACATATATTATTTTGCGTTGTTGACTTTTTTTATTTTCATAATCTTCATAATGATGTACAAATATTTTTGACAGTGGCATACAAATATTTTTGACAGTGACATTTATGTGTCAATTATAAATATAAGTTTGATCTGAGATTTTTTACATCAAATTATTTTATATGCATTTCTTTATCTCTAAATCTATAGAAGATTTTATAATGAATTTATATTTATCGAATAAAGAATTTAACGTTCTTTAATATAAGTATTTACATAAATTTTCGATAAAAAATATTTAGATGATTTTTTTCTTGTAACTACTACTTCCGGTTGTCCAATTGTTACCAAAACTTAATCAACTCTTCCCATTATTGTTGAGGAATCTGTAGTTAAAAATGTCTTAAGTCACACACCCACGCACGCACGCACGCACGCACGCACGCACGCACGCACGCACGCACGCACGCACGCACGCACGCACGCACGCACGCACGCACGCACGCACGCACGCACGCACGCACGCACGCACGCACGCACGCACGCACGCACGCACGCACGCACGCACACACACACACGCGCACGCGCTCACGCACGCACGCACACACGCACGCACGCACATACACACGCACGCACGCACGCACGCACGTACACACACACACACACGCGCCCGCACGCACGCACGCACTCACGGACGCATGCAAACACGCACGCATGCACGCACGCACACACACACACACATACACACACGCACGCACGCACACACACACAAACACGCGCGCGCGCGCACACACACACACACACACACACACACACACACACACACACACACGGACATCATCGTAAAAATGTTATTATCAGATTCTAGGGACCTTAAAACGTGCTTATTCACTAAAATCTGCATATGCGATTTTTAGCATAAATTCCTCTTAGCGAGAGGTAAAAAGTGTTGATTTCAACTTCTAAATATTATGGGTCAGAAAGCGCTCATTCAAAGTATAAACAAATCTGACATCCTACTGGCCGCCATGACAGGTGCGCTTACAGCGCTGCCAACGGATTCTGCGAGTCCCAGTAATCACGGCATTTAAACAAATACTTGGTATTTTATGTCACAATATGTTAGCTATAATTTTTTGTGTTATTTTCCATTTAATGTTTTATAACAAATTAGAAAATGTTTGACATAAATTAAATTACCTCACAGGCACTCCTCGCAAGCGTTATTTATTTAAATATTTCTGTAACATTTGTTTTATTTTGCTATTATTGCGATTGTAAATTACGTGCTATAAAAACAATGTTGAGTTTCTATTTGCTATTTGTTTTGCATTGTTTTAAAACTAGTTCCTCTTTAATTGTTATGGTAATTAATAACGAAGGAATGTAATTGGTCCAGTGTTTGCTTCTGTGGGAGGAGTTAAGAAAAATGTACCTCCTTCATCACTTACTACAATATGTAAACAGTAATGTTTGCGTTAATTAAATATTCAAATAAATGCTCAGGGAACCATTTTATTTCTCCATCATATACGCACTAAAAAAATACTGAATATTACTTCGAATTACTACTTCGATGTTTTAAGGCCGTTTTACAAAATTATAAATAAAATGCATTAACATTAACAAATTTATTAAGAAGAAATCATAGCCCACTATCTATTTATATAGCAAGAAAAAAAAACATATTCTTTTTCTAAGTATTGCACACAAGATTTTTACTTCCGTGTACAAAGTAAAGGAAGTATTGCATTCGCGAAAAATTTCAGTTTCCAGATTTCAACGAAAATATCCATTTTGGCCATCCCTGAATCCATTCTGACTAATTTCGTCGTGACGTCTGTACGTACGTACGTATCTCGCATAACTCAAAAACGGTAAGCCGTAGAAAGTTGAAATTTTGTATTTAGGACTTCTATAACATCTAGTTGTGCACCTCCCTTTTTGGTCTTTACATAATTTCCAGAAATGGTACTTTATTTGAAGCCTATAGTATATTTTAATGAAAAACTATATTAAAATATAATCCAAAACTTTTCGAATTTAGTATATAAGACTTTTATATCAATTAGAATAACATAGCAAAATTTGGTTAAAACAGGCTAACCGGAAGTGATATATTACCTGAAGTTGGTAACAGTTTTTCTTGAATAAAATGGTTTCATTATGATTTTAGAAATCAATGCTTCAAATAAGAGTTTTAGAGAATTAAATTCTGCGTCTAGCACATCAAGTATTATTAAATTAGCCCTTTGTATAAGCGAGATATATAAATTTAAAACTTATATACTTTTTGGTTTTTGTTATGAAGCATGCTATGGATTAGGACAAAAAATAACAAAAAAAAAAAATAGATGTTAATGTCAAATAACGACAAATATATAAAATTACTTGAAATAATTGTAGTTAATTTTCGTATCATAACGGTAGCACTACTGAGACTGTCCATGTTTACATTGAATCTTGAAAAAATAACATTTAAAGATATTTTTCGAAGAAAACTATTTTGAGCTTCAAGTGAAGTATCATTTCCGGTTATCTGATTTACACCAAACTATAATGGCTTCCTTCCATTAGAGATACAAAGTTTCAAAATTTTCTGAATGATAGTATTTGAGTTAGAGAGGAAGATCCATACACACACATACACATAAACACAGGCATCATCGTGTAAATGTTAAAATTGGATTTTAAGCGCCTTAAAACTTTTACTAAAATCTCGGTATGCGATTTTGAACACGATCCCTATACCTCCCTTACCAAGGGTAGCGGGAGGTAAAAATCTGATGTGCCCAACACAATACCTCCCGCCATTTAATTTTTATTAATTTAAATACATAGGTACTTACATATTTACTCATGTTGGACACTATATTTAGTTCTATTCCATATAACTATAGTTCAATTTACTATTTTCTTTTTAAAACGTTACCACTAATTTTGAAATGATTAGTATTTTGACAGTGACAGTTATCTGACAGAAATATACATTTGTGATGAACTGTGTAAGCAAGGAGTTTTGTTCAAAGTGTAAATTTCGGGATTTAAATTATATATAATTTTATAAATTTATCCATAAAATATTTAGAAATAGTATTAATACAAACCTGTAAAAAATTTAAGAATTTTTAATTTTTATAATAATATAAATTGGAAAAAAGAATATTTAAAGGTAAACACTATTTTGAGCTTCAAGTAAAGTGATATTACCGGTTATCTGATTTACACCAAAATCTAATGGCTTCTTTCCATATTAAAATAAGGTAGAAATACAAGGTTGGAGTGGAGGATCCATACACACAGACATCATCGTGAAAATGTTAAATTTTTTAGCACGATCCCTATACCTCCTCATCAAAGGTAACGGCTAGCGGGAGGTAAAAAAGTGCTGAATTCGACTCATTGGATTTTAGAAAACTATTTTTCCTAAAATAGATTGAAACTATTGTCGTACGGAAACTTTTTTGTATTACTGTATAATTCAGTTTCGCTTTCATCCGAAACTAGTCACCTCTACAAATATCACATCTTCGTTTTCAAAAAACATGTGTAGGTTGTTGTCTGTAGGCGTCTTCAATATATTTATTCCAAAATCACCAATCCGTGCGTAAATATTCGACAGATTTTAGCCAATCAGAGATAAACCAGAGCGCCCACAACTTTCACTTTCCATAGGCAAACTCGTCTTTAAAATCTCGACAAATAAGACGAGATTTCAAATGAAGATTTTTAAAAGAAAAAGGATATACTAAAAGGTGTTTACCAGACAGAACATATTTGCATAAAAATGTTTTTTTTTAAGTAAATAAAGGAATTGATATGTGTTTTTAACAAAGAACAAATATAGCTCTCAGTAAATTAGCCAGTGACCTTGCAAGCGAGGATACGTGGATTCATATGTGATCTTTATAGTCAACCAAGTGTCAGCATGGATAATATCCGGATGGAGAATCATATGGATGTGGTAAAAGCCCAATAGTTCGGCCAGTTTACATTTTTAACCTATATCTATATCTATATATATATATATATATATATATATATATATATATATATATATATATATATATATATATATATATATATATACAGGATGATTCATCGGTCTGTCCTCTCTTTATAGCTCTTTTATTTTAAGTCAGATAGAAAAACTCTTCAAATATAATTTATATGATATATTATTGTCTATATGCATTTGTATACAGGGTGCTTCATTTAAGCGCAACAATATGTAACTTTATATTTATTAATGGAACATCCTATATTTATTTATTTATTTTGATAGTAAATTAGATTCCCTTTAAAAAAGTATTAAGTAATAAGGGATCTAAAATTATAAATTAAGAAGTTATTTACGTTCATAAAAAATAGTAGTTCAGAGTGGAAAAAACCATAATATAATACAAAATTTTGATCCTTTTTTATTAATACTTATTTTAAACATTGCACTAATTCCAAAGAAGCTATTAAAATTTAGTGACAGACTAAATAATGCAAAATTATAATAAATGCTCGAAAACTTGTCCTTCAACTACAATACATTTTTCTATTATAAATATATTAACCATCTCATCTTTACTAAAATTTGTATTATTTACTTTCACATCAACATCAACAATGATAAACTAAGAGTATTGTAACAACTTATTTGTTTAAATTAGAAACAATTGATCAAATTATCCATAGCTTACTTTGTTAATAATAACATGATAGAAACATATCATTCAACGAATAAAGGTAAATAACTTCTTAATTTATAATTTTAGACCCCTTATTACTTAATACTTTTTTAAAGGGAATCTAATTTACTATCAAAATAAATAAAGAAATATAGGATGTTCCATTAAGAAATATAAAGTTACATATTGTTACGCTTAAATGGAGCAACCTGTATACAAATGGATATAGTACGTAGATAGATAATACTATATCATATAAATTATATTTGAAGAGTTTTTCTATCTGACTTAAAATAAAAGAGTTATAAAGAGAGGACAGACCGATGAATCACCCTGTATATATATATATATATATATATATATATATATATATATATATATATATATATATGTATACAGAGTGATCCAGAATGATTGAAGGTTCCGCCTCGTTCTGATTTTTTGTTTGCCGCATCATTGTGATCATGTGATAGTGAAATACGATTGACAGATTGCATTGGCGTACATATTACTACTCATTTATTTCAGTTATTATATTATATATATATTAACCTGTCACGTTCATTCGTAAACACCATCTAACGTAACGATTTAAATAAATATCAGTTTAATTTTGAAAGATAAAAACAAACTGTATGTCAAAAAATTCAAAATACATAACGCCGTAACATAATATGACATTACCGGTAAATTAATACTAATTATTTTCCGTGGAAGATAATTTTCATCATAATCAGAACATTTACATGTCACGTGACCTTCAATCATTATGGATCACTCTGTATAATCAAATTTTGTAAGCGTGCCTGAATATCTGGTCGCGAATCTGAGGAATTGAGTTTGATCCTGATCGACACCAAGTATTTCAAATTTTAAAATGGCACAAAATTGACCCCTATATTGTGCACTCTCCACACCACCATGAATGCTCGTGAGGTGACGCCTGATAAACGCCCACACGGTACAAATATGTCATCATCATTACCGAATTCTTTGTTCAAAGCAGATTGGCACACCCAGCAATGGGTAATATGCCATGATGATATATTTATTATTTATTTATTTATAAAATATATATTTTAAACTAGTCAAAAGAAATTTGTAGAAATTTTTCACCATTTGCGTAGGTTTTATAATTTGTTGGTCTGTCATTGGACAGCCTTATTATAATCTTCGCATAGTACTCATTTTCATAAACATTTCAACCTGAGTTTATGTAGTCGAGTCGTACTATAAGTACAAGCACAGGTCCATAATAGTTCGGCCGATGTATATTTGTAGCAAATTAAAAAACTTACCCAAATGGTGAAAAATTTCTATAAAATCGTCATGGAATAAATTTAGATTTTCACCAATTTAATACGATACAAATACGATCAACGGGAAAATATTGTAACTAACTGTAAGATTATCGGCGATGAATAAACAATACATTTAAACATATTTATTAAAATAAATATAACAACACGGCATATTACCCTTTGCTGGGTGTGCCAATTTACTTTCTACACTATACACACAGATATTGGTAATGGTAATGATGACATATTCGTACCGTAAGGGCGTTTGCCAGGCGTTACTCCACGGACAATCATTGTTGGCGTGGAGAGTGCACCACATAAGTAATTTTTCTGTCATTTAAAGTTCAAGATTAGTGACTAGACACTAGGTTAAACGCACTAATTTATAAATATTTTGCATTGTAAAATAGACACTCTACATAAATCCGGATATTTCAAAGCGACGGACAAAAACAAAATAACTAAATGACTTATTTTGAGAAAATACTTTACTCACACCATAGTTATTTTTATCCCATAAATTTGATAATTGTTACATTTTTGCTTATTGAAATAAATGAACATAAGGTACGTTCTATTGGTGTCAGAAATCTTCCTACTTCTTCTAGTAGAACATCAATGGTCGTTCTTTTGCATCAAAAAAATCGAGATATTCCTACGACTCATTCCACCTTCAGAGTAGTAGACTGTGCTCAACAAAAATATCTCCTTTACGTTTTTATTATTTAATATATTTTTGTATAATTATAATCTCTGTAATATTTGCATAACATTTCGAAGATCCAAAATAAACATACAAAGTTATCTTTAGTTGTTAACTAACAATAACACATAGCCACTGCCACTGTTCTATTGTATTTATTTTTTTACTTGACAGCACTTGACAGTTATTTGATACTGAGCGTTCTATTGCTTAAGAATATTATTATTCTAGTAGGAATATTTCTGACACCGATAGAACGTACCTATAGTCAACTTATCAGTGGTCAACAAAACACGCATATTTCCTCTTCAATGGTATAACTATATCAAGTGTACCTTGTAAAAATAATAACTTAAATATAGCATAAAATTTCTCTATACAAAATTATTCGGTTACTTGAATTTTAACCTTTAGCCCTTGGGTTATATTTATCTAATTTACGAACACACTAACATTAAGCGAGGTTTTACATACCTAATATTCTTAAGAGCTGAAACTTTAAAAGTGCCCTATAAAATGGTCTTTTATGTCAAAACTATATTTCCTGAACACTCTAAGGAATTCTGTGCAAAATAAACACTAAAATTGGTTTAGGTCCACACGATGTTGTGTAAATTTAACCACTTACAAATTTGGTATAAAAATACATGTTGAATATATTCAAAGATCTCATTCACATTTATAGAATGCATTTTACATAGATTAAATATTGGTTTTATACTTACCGAGTAATGGAAAATCTTCATATCTGATTTCTTCATTTACACACATTTAAACAAATTTTCGTATTTCACTTTAAATGTTAGTTTGAACATTATCATTAAATACACAAAAATATACATACGTCCATTCACTCCGAAGTACCACAATAAACTACTACCTTGCGATTTTTAACTTGTTTTATTAGGAACACGTTAGCACTTCACTGGCCATAGCTTAGAACCATATTCTTATATTGCTATAAATAGTGTAAAATTTTTATAATAGTATTTTAAAGAACGAGTTTTATAAGACATGTGTTTTTCGCACGCGTCAAAATTTAGAAAACGAGCATCAGCGAGTTTTCTAATTGACAAGTGCGAAAGAAAGTCTTATAAAATGAGTTCTTTATACTATTTTTTTTATTTTGCGCCTTCTACAATAACATTTACTTACTCAATTTGTGTTTATATTTGCAATCATTTGTACATTTTCATGTAAATAATCTTCCCTAAATAAAAAAAAAATAATAAAAAATAATATCTTGGACACGAAAAGAGATATCGACCTGTGGTTTTAAAATCTTAAATCTACACCCTTCAAACTATTTAAATACAAATTTTCAGAATTTTTAATTTTTTAAAAATTTCCACCCTTTTTTATACCACACCATCCTCATACCCAAAAATGGGTGTGTGGTACACCTTCAACGACCTCACCAGTAAATTCCTCGTACCAAAAAACATAGGTATACCAATTTTCATCAAAATATTCCAACGGATACATTAATTATTAAACATTCCTTAAAATTGTCAAAAACTGAAAAAATCGCAAGGGGTACACCTTAGATTTTTCGCGATTTTTGGTCATTTTCAGACTTTTCCTTCTGGAGATTGTAATAGTTGTTCAAAAATTATGAAAATTGGCATGCTTATGTAATTTTGCACGTAGAATCTAATGGTGATATCGTCAGCGGTGTATAATTGACCATTTTTGGGATATGACCCAAAAATGGGCATTTTTGAGCAAAGTTTTGAGATCGAATATCTCGGACACGAAAAGAGATATCGAACTGTGGTTTTAAAATCTTAAATCTACACCCTCCAAACTACTTAAATACAAAATTTTCAGAATTTTTTATTTTTTAAAAATTTCCACCCTTTTTTAAACCACACCATCCTCATACCCAAAAATGGGTGTACGGTACACATTCAACGACTTCACCAGTAAATTTCTCGTACCGAAAAACATAAGTATACCAATTTTCATCAAAATATTCCAACGGATACATTAATTATTAAACATTCCTTAAAATTGTCAAAAACTGAAAAAATCGCAGGGGGTACACCTTAGATTTTTTGCGATTTTTGGTCATTTTCAGACTTTTTCTTCTGGAGATTGTAATAGTTGTTCAAAAATTATGAAAATTGGTATGCTTATGTAATTTTGCTCGTAGAATCTAATGGTGATATCGCCAGCGGTGTATAATTGACCATTTTTGGGATATGACCCAGAAAAAAGTTTTCAAATTGACAGGTGTGAAAGAAAGTCTTATAAAATGAGTTCTTTATACTATTTTTTATATTTTGCGCCTTCTACAATAACATTTACTTACTCAATTTGTGATTATATTTGTAACCATTTGTACATTTTCATGTAAATAATCTTCCCTAAATAAAAAAAAAAATAATAATAATTTCGACATTATATTATTAAAATGAATTGTCAATTAACTAAAAATAAATTAGGTAAAAATGGGATAAAGAAACGTCATCTAGTACCAACCGTCTAAAACAAAAAATTGCGTACCGATATGAAGGCCATTACGATACGCAATTGCGATAATTATGAACGCAAAATATAAAAAAAAATATTGTGTACACCTTGTCCGCGAAATCCTTTAGCGCCCTCGAGATTGTCTTGCCTCGGCCGCAAGCGGCCTCGGCGACAATTTTTCTCTCAATACGCTAAAGAGTGATTTCGCGGCCTTGGTATACAAATAACTATTTTATCCGAAACGAAAAGTATTGTTACGTTTTATAAGTATTATGTAATAGTCATTCTCTTACAAGTCGCAAATTATTTGACGGATCGTTGTTACGTAAGAAATTAAAATTGTCTACTAAGCCTTTTTAGGCACATAGCTTTAAAGTTGCTTTTAAAATAGCACGATATACCCTTTGTTATTCATAATTGTTGTAATATAAGCTAATTTTTCTACTCTCTTTGACTAAATTTACCTCAAAACACCATGCTACATTAAAAAAACAATATAAAGTTTTTTTTGACAAACTGGCGGTTAGATGGTACATTAGTTAGCCCCCAAACAGTATTAACCCAGGGCCCCCAAACAATATTAACCCAGGGCCCCCAAACAGTATTAGCCCAGGGCCCCCAAAGTTCACGGTCCACACCTGAACAGTAATAAATTTGGTTTTTGGGTAATTAATTTGTAAAATGAATATTAAATTTTCTTATTGATTTCGAGTGATTGTGTCGAAATGGTTGTGCCAGCTTCAGGGACCTTATATTTCACGACTTTGCAAATCGATTTTACAGACAGGGCTAAAATTTCTTTGAGTATATAATAAAAAATTTAATAGAAGAAGATATTGAAAGTAGGCGATGTAATACGCTTTGCCTTGGCAAAATTCGCGTTTTGAAATGTTTAGTTTCCTCCCAACGGTTTCGTCGATAAAATCAAATTCTTACCGTCTCCAACGAAACGAATTGCTCTCGAGATCAGCGATACAACAGAACCATGAACTCGCGCAATCCTTAGTTTCCGTAATATTGCAGAATAAACAATACACATTATCATAAACTGAATAATGCACTCTGGAAAATATACCGCTATGAGCAGTTTCAAGTAATGTAATCAAATTATGTTAATATCAATCGCTAACAGTATTTTTATCAGCTTGTATCACCAGTATAAAGTAGTAATTGTTTGCAATAATTCAAGAAATGTGAATGCGAGATACTATCAGCTGCACGGGAATTATTTCATCCAATAGGCATTAATATACCGTCGCTATTTATCACAGATTCTTCGGATACTTGAAAGAGGAATTCATATTAATTTGTATCGGCAAATAAACATAAATATTATAAATATATTAATAAATACATACCGTCTACTTAGAACAATACAAATTCAATTGGGTTCTTTGACTTTGATTTGATACCTAATAATTATTACGGGATATAGGCAATGCGAACGACAAAGAAATATATAATTTCGAAATGAATATGTATATTTTAACAAAATATAGCCAAATAGACAGCGGCCTAGCTTGAGCGAATTTCCAGATGTGCCAGAGCATTAAGGAGCCAAAATTTTATAGACAACATAGAGAGAGAGAGAAAGAGAGAGAGAGAGAGAGAGAGAGAGAGAGAGAAAGAGAGACAGTACGTTTCTCAGCAAAAAAAGTATATAATAATGGCTGGGAATACCAAAACGAACAATAGTTACAGACAAGAATATTTCTGACGATACGGGCAATATATTTAACATCGACCAATGACAAATGAGACAAGGTATTAAAAAACTGCGTCGCGTTGAATATAATGGTACCCTGCTCTGTCAGTGTTGTAAAATTAGATTTCTTATCCTCTTAGTTTATAGGAACAACCCCTTATGTCAATGTATCAATAATTACCAATAGGTAATGACCAGAAATGGCCCATTTGGATATCGTAAAATCGCCGTCGAAGTCAAGTAGGAAAATGTGCAGTAAACATGTTCAACTCGGAGTACCAAGCAGAACCCACTTTTTGTCATCAGGGCCGATCCTGAGCCACCTTTGTTCTTTCTTATATAAAAATGCCGCCACCTACCCCCCCCCCCCATCCGGTTTATTTTTTCAGGTATTTAAGCCATTCATATTGCAGAGAATAGGGAATAGTTTTGACCTCTTTGATTGGCTGATATTGGAGACAAGAGACAAGTTTACGTAAGACTGGCGCTGATGCGAGCACCATCTGCTGAATGGCTTAAATGTAACAGAGCATAGTTTTAAACAATAGCACACAATGAATTAGAAATAAAATCCTTTACCTAATACTATGTTAAAAATCAATTTAGTGAATTAGGCGTAGAATTCAATTACCAACAAGTTTTATTTGTAACATTTATGTCTAAAATTAATTGGGAACTTTTACGCAAAGAAAAACTGATTTCCAATGTTAAACGCCTATGGCCCGCTTTTTGAACTTCACCCTGTACCTATGTATATCTGTGTCAAGAGTGGGGTAATTTAATGAAAATATGTTCCTCTAATTATATTCCTTAGGGTTTTTTCTAAAGATTTTTGATTACAACAAAGAAAAGCTTAAATAAAACAAAGAAAATATGTATACAATAATAAAAAAGTTTAATTAATAATTACGTAAAAAAATTGATTATAATATTACTGTCACGGTATAATGTAAAAATTAATATTTTTTTTTTTTTGCTTTTAAATTTGTTCTTGAAGCTTTGAATATCAAGGCGACCCAGAAAATTTTCTCATAGGGGCGCAACGTTTCTAGTTACGCCACTGATTACCATCACAAGTATACTCAGTCTTTTAATAAAATAAACTATATACCTACTAGGATAGATATTTTTCCCAGTCAACCAAACCAAGTATTTAAAAGAATAATGCTTCATTAATATGTTTATTTCATACATTGTTGATATTTCTAAAAAAAAGTTAGCATGGCTTTGCCGCCCCTATGCTTGGCGGCCTTTGTTCTGGGAACAAAATGAAGACTCGCTAGGATCGGGCCTGTATGTTATTGTGGTCAAGAACAAACAATGGCCTTATGTGCGCCAACTTAGAATAGGAATGCACGAGAGAAAATCTGGCTAAGGCAACACCAGCTGCTATAAACTGTGCGATTTTTTTAATGAATACTATTTAGCTAGGCCACTTCTCTGCCAGTTTTTGCGGACGGTTTTTCCTCTGGCATAAGGAGATAATCTCCGGAGAAGATGCATCCTCTCCGACCTAGTTTATGCCGGGTGATGCATCATGCCTATGATATCAAAATTTGACTATTTATATGGTTTTATAGTGTGTTTCAAGTTATTTGCAAGTTTACCTGGCTTCGTAAAGACGCGGTACACCGCAAAACAGCATGGTATTTACGATCCTGTGCGTCAGGGGAGAATTAGCAAAATTTGAGAAAACGATGTAGCAGTACTTTCTGAAAATTTGCTTTTATTTATAATTTGTGAAAATTTGGTGTAATGTCATATTCTTTGTTCTGTATTTTTTAAAATTCAACTGAAACATTAAATTCCACACAAATATTTTGTGTGCTAGATTTCAAATATTTTGTTACAACCATGTCATATTGTTTGTAAGCAGTGAGAAAAATTTGTTGTAAAGTATTATATATTTATTGCGTATTTTAATTTTTTTATGTATATTGTATATGGTTTGGAAACGAATAATAGTAATAATAGTAAAATTTCTTTCTATTTGATCTGAAACCTTTTGTTACATATACGTTATCTACTAAACAAGTATCATTTATATGCAAATTTTTACTTTGAAACGAAAATGATGAGTAATATACCATTCCGGTCTTATTACTAAATTATTTATCTGCTTTTTACCCAATACTATTAATATTTAATAATTACATAAAAAACAATTGGGTCAAAAATCAAAAATGACCCTATGTTTCCAATTTTATTATGGCGGTAGGCGGTACGAAGGATAAATTTATTTTGTAAATTATGTATATTAACTCTTGATCAATATATTATAGTGTAGTATTAACTTAAACATTACTTAGTTAATATTACATATTAAATTTCTACCTGTCAGAGAATATTTAAGGTTAGGTGTAAATAGTGATGTTCGTTCGCCAAACGCTTCGATAATTGTTATTTTTAAACGGATGTGTGTAAAATGTTTATAATTTAGTACTCATACACCTGTTACACAACGTAATCACTATGTTTAAATTGTTAAAGAATGTCTCATGTACTTACTACTTACATACTTACCTGTAATTTAGAAAGGTTATATCGATTCAAAGGATCAAAGGTGAAAAGGTATATTAAAATTCGATTTTTCAAAGTTCGACATATTACGAAATTACTGCACCCATAAAAAATATAATTTTCAAGTAATCAAATTTATTGTCATATGATTGATTTAGTTTTTGTCCAAAATTACTTTCACTATAACTATCAATCTTGTTAGTGACACATTAAATAAATCACTATTACTCACTACTCGAGTTAGATGTAAATAAATATGTAAATAAAAAAACTTGTATGTTTAAAATAATTTAATATTTTATGAAACAATATTTACAATTACCTTGATTTCATCAAGTTTATAATAACTACATAGGACGGTTCATAATATAAATCTTCAGTCACTAAATGTAAACCTTTATACTAAATATAATATTTTATCTTATAACTATATATACAATATAAATATGTATCAAATTTTTAATATACAAATTGTAGATTCTTACAGAATCAACACTTACAAATAGCATGGCAACAGATTCAGCTTTTAAAGGAATTAAAATATATTTAATTGGAATAGATAAATTCGAAACTTAATATTGAAGTATTACTTTAAAATAAATATTATAAATAGGGATGGCAACGATTATCGATAAATAAAATATATGCAGGTGCTACATATCGTTACAAAATTCGTATTGACAGAGTGGCAAAAGATTAATAGTTATTTATGCTTCAAGAAATGTAGGTACAATTTACCAATTGAGGGCGATTTTGCGCCCGATAGCGAGGGCTGGCAAATAAGATCGAGAGTGGTCAAATGTACCTACATCTCATGTTGCATATAAGGGTTTTTACACTCCTAATGATTTATTTTTTACCTGTTCATTTTCCCTGCCAGATATGTCAAAGCTGTCAAGGAATACAGTTGAATATTGATACATTAAAAAAAGAATATAAGTATTCCATGGAAAATTAAAGAAGAAAAACGCTGTCATCTGTCACATTTGTCACGTCAACGGTAACTTTTGAAAATTATAAATTATAAGAATGAATAAACATTTGACACAAGTTTAAAATATCTAACTGTTGAAATTTCACAAAGAGGGAGGTAAGTTCAGCTGTAAGGAAGTAAGGATAATTCTTACTTACTGTAATAATTCTTACCTTCCATTAACAAAGCCTAACTGCATAATTTTTTTTTTGTACTTATACACAGCACACTATTTGATTAAATAAATGAACATATATGCACAAATTTCTATATTGATCTGCGCATAATCGTTATTATTGATTTTTCAATCTGATATTTTGGTATTTACTTCAAATTTTTTAATACAGTTGTCAGTAAGTATAAAATACTCCTA
The DNA here is from genome assembly GCA_963082715.1 of Harpalus rubripes. Lineage (NCBI taxonomy): Eukaryota > Metazoa > Arthropoda > Insecta > Coleoptera > Carabidae > Harpalus > Harpalus rubripes. Next base: position 75,365,046 of record OY720450.1, read on the forward strand.
CACAATTCTTAACATTCTTATATTTATTCCAGTGCAGGCGCCTTCTTTAGGGGCACGATATTTATATGCCCCTTTATGCTCATATAATTTGTACAATACAACAATACAGTTCCAAAATGTGTCAAAACCCAATGTTATTTAAATGGGGAAAAATCAAGTGAATTTAGGCACGGTCAAATATTAATATTAAGCGGAATCATTGCCTGCACAATTTTTATTTATTTATTTGTAATTACTTTAAGGGACGGCCTGGATAAAATTCGACTTGACCTCTTTTAAGATCCATCCTAATAAATATCTATTTTTATAAATTATTTTTACTTATCAAAACTTTTGTATAAGACTGTCATGACAGAGCCACCTTGTGGGAAATTTCTGGACTGTGGTATAGATTATGTAGGTGTTCCCATTTAAAGGTATAAGACTGTACCGAAACCCGAAAAATTGGTGGTATATTTTTTCCGAATGAGTACGCAAAAATAATACTTTTTCGCATTGCAATACTTGTACACACTGAGTATGGAAAAAAATACTTTTCTTAACTTATTAATATTGAAATAAATAACTTTTTCAAACGGTCAAATTAATTTTTAGAATTATGGTCAGAAAATATGCGTTATTTTTTGAAACGACAAAGTATCATTTCCGCTCTAAATACATAAATAACTACGTATATATCTCTGAAAATGGATTTATAAACAGAAATTGATCATACATTAACACCTAAATTAGTTTTTGTTTATAAATTATTCATTATTTAAATTAATGCACTATATTGGGAAATACATGTTCAAAATGTACCTATTTATTTTATACGTAAATCATTTCGAATTTTTTTTTTACCTTCCATCACCTTTAGGTAAGCAAGGTATTGTCTTTGGTTAAAAAATTCGGTGGTGAGTTTTTGATGAATAAGCACGTTTTAGGGTCCCTAGAATACGATTTTACTATTGTTACGATGATGTACATATATATATATATATATATATATATATATATATATGTGTGTGTGTGTGTGTGTGTGTGTGTGTGTGTATGTGTGTAACAAAATTTTCTAATGCTACAATTCCAAAAATTAAAATTCTTTCGTTGTCCTCTTCGCTACATCCATATGAAGAGCTGATTAGATTGTGGTTATAATTGGTCAACCAGAAGTACCCTCATTTGATGATTTTAACAGTTTTTCTTAAAAAAACGATGTTAAATATCATTTTTTCAAATTTAATGTTTTTATAAATATTAAAGAATATTTTATTCTCTATACAAATTGAATGCATTTTATACTTCATATTAAATGGATATAGAGTTAAAAAATTATAAAGAAACTAAATATCATATATTAGCCAGCTATGCTATAACTCTGGAAACAGCTGCTATATTAAGAAAATTCTAATTGAAAGGTGTCAGTGTCAAGTGCAGTTGACAGTATGTTTGTGTTATAACTTTACTGGAAATATGGGATCTTTTGTTAGAAACTTTCTGTATGGAATTTGTATAAAATACATACAACTGCCTTAAGGTAATGTACAAGAAATAGAATCTTTTGCAAAGAACTTTTTGTAGGACATTTATACAAAATACATAGAACTGACGGAATGTGCTGGCCACATCAGATTTTTCGATTAGTTTAGAAATCATTGTCCGTTACCGTTAGTATGAATAACTGGTTAAGGGTGATTAGTGCGCAGTTGACTAGCTTTAATTTTTCTCTGTCAATCATTTACGGTTTATTTTAAAGAAAAATACTTCAAATAACATTTAAAGAAAAATTAATTGTAGGTTTTCTTTATTTGAAGTATTTTTCTCCAAATAATTCATAAATGAGTGACAGAGAAAAACAATGCTAGTTAACTGCTCGATAATCACCCTTTGCTCAGTTTTTCATTCTAACTGTCAATATATTTTAAACCCCTAAAATAACTTTTTTATTATTTTCTGGTTCTAAATTCATATTTTACATTAAACCTTTTAACCTAATTTTTATAATAATTTTATTTCTATAAAACAAAAAACAAATTGTGAACAAAAGTAAAGAAAAATAAATTAAGTATTAAGAACGCTAAGGACAGTTTACCGATCGAAGACAATGTTTGGAGACTGAGCGAAGCGAAGATCCCAATTTTGTCTGAGATCGGTAATTCCTTAACGTTCGTGATACTTATACTATTTTTTGCACGATCGACGCACAAAATTTTTATTTGTCATTTTTGAAGTAAGCTATGATTTAAGTTTTTATTTATTTACCGTCTCGCCTCCTGAACGGTAAGTGAAGCACATCACTTACCGACGTGAGTCACATCACTTACCGTTCAGTAATTTGTAAATAAGACCTACTGTCTTGGAAACACTATCGGTAAATATAAAAAATCTGATGTGGCCAGCACATTACCTTCCGTCAGTTCTATGTATTTTGTACAAATTTCATACGGAAAGTTCCTTGATAAATTAAATATTCTATTTCTTGTACATTACCTTCCGGCAGTTGCATGTATTTTATGCAAATTTCATACAGAAAATTATTATTTTATGACGTTTTCTATATACAGTGTAATGTATCTACAGAAATAAAAGATTTATTATTATTATTATTTCTTGTACATTACCTTAAAGCAGTTGTATGTATTTTATACAAATTCCATACAGAAAGCAAAATTATAAGACAAACACACTATGTCAATTTCACTTGACACTGACATCTTTCAATCAGAATTTTCGTAATATAGTAGCTGTTTCCATAGCTATGGCTACTTTACGAAATTTAATTTCTTTATAATTTTTTAACTCTATATCCATTTAATATTAAGTATAAAATGCAGTCAAATCGTATAGAGAATAAAATATTCTTTAATATTTATAATAACATCAAATGTGAAAAAATTATATTTAACATAGTTTTTTCAAGAAAAACTGTTAAAATCTTCAAATGATGGTACTTCCGGTTGACCAATTGTAACCAAAATCTAATCAGCTCTTCCTATGGATGTAACGAAGAAGTATACGAAAAAATTATAATTTTTGTAACTGTAGTATTAGAGTTATCGCAGACGAAAATTTTGTTACACACACACACACACATCCACACACACACACACACACACACACACACACACACACACACACACACACACACACACACACACACACACACACACATACAGACATCATCGTAAAAATAGTAAAATCGTATTGTAGGGACCCTAAAACGTGCTTATTCATCAAAAACTCACCACCGAATTTTTTGACCAAAGACAATACCTTCCTTACCTGAAGGTGACGGAAGGTAAAAATAACCCGATCGTACAAAAAAAATATTACATGAATTTGAACCAGGTTTAAATATATTCGGCCGAAAAATAGTCATGGAATATTCAAGTATTCGTATTCCTAAATAGAAATGATAAAAATTACGTGATTCTATTAATACATGCATGAACAATTGTATGATACTAAAAATAATAGTATGATACACAGAACATGTATTTTTTCTAGAACTTATATCTAGTTAATGCAAATTTTTAAAGTAAACTGAGACACATATTAAGTTTCGAATTTGCTAACAAATAATCTTCACAATATTTGATTCAAAATTTACTTTTATATTTACACGTATGAGATATTAGCACAAATCATGGCCACGAAACTTGCAAACCTATCATAACAAAAACAACAATTACCTCACGTGAAATCAGAGAAGAAGGGTTCGAATGGCGATAGCGAGTCGTCTTGAAACGTGGGGGACAGCGACGCCTCGGAGAAGTCACCCCCAAGAGTCAATGAATGGTCAGAAAGAGGCAATGACTCCCCATCAGATTCCAGTAAGAGGTCCAGGTCGTCGCAGTCTGCCAACCAGGAGGTGGTGAGCGTCTCTTGAGAAGTCAACGCGTTGCTTAGTGTGGATATATACTGCATGGCTAGTCTCAAAGTGGTGATTTTAGTCAGCTTTTCGCTGTGTTGAGGCACAGCAGTTGCTGTGCTAGGCACACAGCGTCTCAACGCTTCAAACGCGGCGTTGATCTCTCGCATTCTGCTCCTCTCACGCGCGTTTGCCGTCTTGCGTCGGTACTTGGAAAGCGGTGCCGGTTTTTGCTTCTCTTTCCCCTTGCTGCACTTGCGAAGGGTCGCGTTGTCTTCTGCATCGTCGATGACGTGGCGTTTGCTCCGAGCAGATCGCGGCCGTAGGGAGTATTTCTCCGGGTAGGCCATGTCGAAGAGGCGCGGATTCATGGCATGGCCCACAGAGCGAACAACTGACCGCGAACACAGCTAGACGCAGACTGAAGCGAGATTTGATGCTTGATGCTGGCTGGACCACGTGCCGCAGAACCGCAGGTAGTAGGATCGCCCCCTCCTAGTTATCTTACACTTGCACTAAACAAGAAAGTGCTTTCATCTAATATATGACTCCCAACACGTAGAGGAGGTATTGCTGCAGCACTTACATGGAGATGCTCTTGTTGCCTTTCGTCAATTTATACACAATATAACTAAATGTGCATTAAGCATTTACAGTTTGTTCATAGATATAAGAAAACTATTCCCATTAGACCCCTGGAGTAAGTAAACCCTAAGTGGATTAAAGAAAATTTATGGTTGCAAAAATGTCAAAATTTCCAGTGATGGATTTAGAATAATTGAAAATTTATTTTCCCGAGGTAATTTGTTGATTTTCATGGAATAAAACACAACATATAATAATACACAATTTTTTTTATTAACAAAGTTACTAGTCAATATAAAAATAACAATCTAAGAATTATTTATTTGCTATTGCATGTATGTCACTGTCATATACATAACTTTTTCACTATACATATTATAAATAATTCTACGTATAACGTCTTTCTCAAATTCATTCACTACTTTTGTTTTTCCAGCATCACATCGTGTTTTTTTTTCTTCTGCTGCAGAATGTACAATTTTCCATACAGTACTATATCGCACGTCGGTTGCTTCAGCTGTTTTTTAAGTACTGAATCACAATTTTTGTCTTTATTAAAATAAAAATAAACATTCCGAATAATTTCTTTCGCGTCGCTCGATAAATGTTTTCGATGCTGGGCTTCGTCGACGACGTCCTCTTGTTCATCCCATGGTCTCCACATTTTGACTTGTTTTAATTTAGAACAAGTAGTTGTTTCAAAAACAGATTCGATTCAACTAAACTCATATTTTTCACTTACCCTTTATAAAGGAATAATTTAGAAAAGGGATTATCTATGTAGCTGTATGATTCTAAATAAAACCTATGGTTGGTTAAACAGTAATCTTGTTTTATGGTAATGATAGAATTACCGTTAAGTATAGAAATTTTTAATTTTAATTGCAGTATAACGAAAAATAACAGTAAAGTTCATTTTTCCTGTAATCCGGCCCCTTCAATCGGTGGTTGGACCGCATGCTGTGGGGCGGTTTGCCACAGTCATTAGTGACCCAGGTAGATTTTCTTATATCTATGAACAAATTGTACTCATTTTTGGATATCAGTACAATTTCCATCTACCTACAGCAGGCACGTAGCCAGGGGAGGGGCTCGAGGGGTTGAAGCCCCTCCCGAAATTCTAATAAATTTAGTTTACATTGTTACATAAAGTACTAAATTATAAATTTTGTTAGTTCTAAACTGTCGTAATAATCCGTGTTTCATTTTTTAACAGCCTCACCCTCAAAAAAGTTTTGGACAAAGGCCTGGCAAAGGAAAATTTTAATAAAACTCCTCTCCACCATTTCCTAAAATTTCGAAGCCCCCCCCTGAAAAAAAATCCTGGCTACGTGCCTGGCCTACAGGTATATAGTTCGTGCCAATTTACACCGTTTTTGGCCTGACTCACTAATTGCGGTGTACCGCTGTCCCAGCAGGTAACTTCGTTACCTGAGTGGTAAGGATGGGATTACCGAAATTTTCCTATTTGTAAGATACATCTAAATTATCTATTTCACGAGAAAAACAAAGGGTATTTGTAAGATATTAACTATAAATGTTCTCCATATTATTATACATATAAACGATGATAACATTTAACTCTAGTTGCTTATTAGTTTTCAACAACAAAAAACAGCAATAAGTATGAATATGTGGAGACCGTGGAGTGCAAATAATATTTATGAAGATGAAGACAAGTGTTTATATAAAAAATCTGATGTGGCCAGCACATTACCTTCCGTTAGTTCTATGTATTTTGTACAAATTGCACACAGAATTTTTTTTGCAAAACATTCCATATATGCAGTACATTACCTTCAGTCAGTTCTATGTATTTTGTACAAATTCCATATAGAAACTGTATTGTAAGAGATTCTATATATTTCCAGTAAAATTATAACACAAACTTACTATGTTAATTGCACTTGACACTGACATTTGGCAATCAGAATTTTCTTAATATAGCAAATGTTTGCATAGCACAGCTGGATGGTTAATGAAATTTAATTTCTTTATAATTTTTAACTCTATATCCATTGAATATGAAGTATAAAATGTAATCAAATCGTATAGAGGATAAAATATTCTTTAATATTTACAATAACGTTAAATGTGAAAAAATGATATTTAACAGCGTTTTTCAAGAAAAACTGTTAAAATCTTCAATTTAGGGTACTTCCGGTCGACCAATTATAACCAAAATCTAATCAGGTCTTCATATGGATGTTCAGAAAATGGAATACGCAAAAATTATAATTTTTGGAAAGGTGGTATTCGAGTTATTCGATCCGAAAAAATCGTCACACATAAATACATACATACAAACATACATCCATACATATATACAGACATCATCGTAAAAATAGTAAAACCGTATTCTAGGGACCTTAAAACGTGCTTATTCATTGAAAACTCATCGCCGAATTTTTTGACCAAAGACAATACCTTCCTTACCTAAAGGTGACGGAAGGTAAAAATAGTGCATTTGTCGTCAGATGCAAAACAAATTATTTTAAATGTCTTTAACTCACTAAAATCTTATCCGAACGAAAGTGCGCACATTGCGAAAACAGCAACTTTAACCAATGTTCCTTATTCTAATTAGATTTAATTTTGTATATTAATATTATTATTTTATATTTTGCATGTATAAATGTGTTTTTTTATTGACTTTAATGTGAAATTAAATAATTTTTAAAATTTGATAAACCGTATAATTTTATTTAAGTACAACCCTGAGTTTCTTACCCTTATAATCTTTTTACAATTTTCCAGCTGTGAGGATGTAATAAGTCAAAAACGGTATATCATGGCAAGACCTATATATAGTTGGAGGAAGCGATCTATAAAACTAACTTATGCAGGGTTTACAACCTTTTATGGAGGATTTACCATCTTAGTGGTCAAAACTCATAAATTATTTTTTTGAAGGCATCAGTTTTAAGATAAGTAATGGGCCGTATTAAAAAAAATATACTGATTTTTTTGTATAAATTTTGTAAATTAAAACTATACAATAATTAAGATAATAAAACAAAATCCCAGGGTCTCCACAGATTTAAAATTTTATAGAAACACTACTGAAACTTCAAACAAGCACACAAACGACGTTTCGTTTTGATGACTCTTGCAACACTGAAAAAGGTTTTTGCATGTACCTCAAAATAAAATTTCCAAAAACAGGTTATCTTTAAAAGTTACGTTTGAATTTATTGTAATCCATAATATCCCTATAATATTTTAATCTGTTTTCAATTTACAAATTGATGTTAGAGGAAGTACATTTAAAAGGCATTATTATTTTAATAAAAATTTAAAAGTATATAATTAGGAAACATCTTCAACGCAAATTTCGATTACGGTCCAGGACAGAAAAATCTACCTGACTCCAGGAACCCTAACCACAAGTCCTAATATGAGTTTCATAGATCGTTTCCTTCAAATATAATGCCAAGATATACTGATTTGACTACATAAATGCGGTGTAATGTAGGTACACCTTTTACAGCCGGAAGTTTCGGTACTTGAGTGTTAATATTGGGATTATCAAAATTCAAATCAAACTAATGTTTTGTTTATTATATAAATAAATGTTACTGACTTTGATATCCTTAGTTCGAGATAGCGTCAAAATGTTCCCGGAATTGGTCAAAATTTATTTTTTGAAAAAAGGTACAATTTTACATTATATATATATATATATATATATATATATATATATATATATATATATATATATATATATATATATATATATATATTTCGTGATATTTTCAAATTTGAGGCTATTTAATGAATATTATTTTTTTAAATATAATAATTAGAAAGCCATAATAGTATATTAAAGAACGTGTTTTATAAGACATGTTTTTTTCGCACGCGTCAAAATTTAGAAAACGAGCGTTAGCGAGTTTTCTAATTGACAAGTGCGAAAGAAAGTCATAAAATGAGTTCTTTATACTATTTTTTATATTTTGCGCCTTCTACAATAATATTTACTTACTTAATTTGTGATTATATTTGTAACCATTTGTACATTTTCATGTAAATAATCTTCCCTAAATAAAAAATAATAATAATAATAATTTCTACATTATATTATTAAAATGAATTGTCAATTAACTAAAAATAAATTAGGTAAAAATGGGTTAAAGAAACGTCATCTAGTACCAACCGTCTAAAACAAAAAATTGCGTATCGAAATGAAGGTCATTACGATACGCAGTCTTATTATTAAATATATATTTACATTGGTTGTTTTTGCATTAAGCCGCAGTTATTAATACAGATATTTTATAGGGATTACAGAAAAATATGAATTAAAATTATATTATGGGAATTAAAATAAATAAAAGTAATGTGGATATTTATAGAAAATTACTGAATATATTATTGGTAGGCAATATTGTAACACATGGATGTGTAATAGGTGTCGCTCGTATAAGGCGCGCACTATACCAACCAATGGGATTGCAGCAAAATGGTTGCATTCACTTGTTTACACTCAACTTTATCATTTCTATATTATTTACTTCTAAACATTACTTATTTTATTCTACATAATTATATTTATCATACACATTCAATTTTGCATATATTTGTTTTGTATTGCTTCCAATATTAAAGTATTCAAATTTAAAACCTTCAAATCGAAGTGTGCTGTGTTTACTGTACTCTCCCAACCATCTTCTTAGATGTCGCTAGTTCTGTCAAACTAATTTTCAAATACAAAAGTGACAGTTGCGAGTTTTTTGTAACTTTTCAGTGAAAAATAAGTATGTGGTCCCGAGTAGAGTGTGGATATGATAGTGCTAATGAAACCATCGTCTTCGGATCGAGGCAAATCGCCGAAGGAGATGCTTTGTACGAAACTTCTACCGTGGCGGTCGTCAGCAACGAGGAAAAGGTCAGATGCATGCTTTATTTATATTGTTTTGAATGAAAACATGTTGTTTGGGCACACAGACCGACAAAAATCCAGCTGTACAGTGCATAAATCGAAATGGGAAGATATTTTTAGCAGTGGATAACACTTTTAGGGTGTTGTCTGGGAATTGTACGAATCTGGATCTTTATGCTACTTTTGAGTGTAGTATCAATTCTTTTAACATATCTTCTGATGAGCAGATTCTTATTTTGTGCTTGAATGATGGCAATATTCATTGTTTAGATGTGCCTTCTGGTGGAAAACTTATTTGTTCAGCGTAAGTAATATTAGAAATTGGTAGAAAACAATAATACAATAATATGCATTGTTTAGATTAATCAAGGAAAATATATCAGATTCAGTACCATTTTCGATATTCGCAAGTAATGATGAAGAATCTTGTTCATTTATAATATGTACGCGCAAAAATATATACCTGTTGCAAATAAAAAATAAATTTGATGTTTATTATCAAATTAATAATGAAATTGAAAACTTAGATGTTAACTTTATATTTAGAAATATGAATGTAAATATAAATCCGACTTTAACTTGTTTTAATTTTGAAAACAATTTGTATTACACATCAAATTTACAACATTTTGCTGATTGTGAAAGGTAAGTCTTAAATTGCATGAATAACATTATTTTTATATAAAATAATACATATTTAGGATCATTCTTGCTTTGGACAATGAAGGATCAATTATTGGTATTTGCAAATTTACAAAACTTATGTATACACTTTACAACAAAGATTCGTTCAAAGATATGATGGTTCTGAAAAACATAAACTCTGATGAACATCGATTATTAGTCAGTTCTTCTACTGACAATGATTCCTACATTCAGTTACTATCATTTCCTAATTTTGATACTGTGTACAACCTAAAAGTATCGTCTCACACTTATTTAGTATCAATCGACAACGAACAAGACGACGTTATGTTCATAGAAGGAGTCTGCAGCAGAGGTTCACAATTCGTGAACGAATTACGAATCAAAGTCATCTCTGAAAGCAATCCCGACGTAAAACTAAAAAGACTTCTAAGGAGAAAACTCTTTGATGAAGCTAAAAAGTTTGCTGTTACATTCAGACTTGATATACAACAGATTTACGTTGCTGAAGCAGAGGAATACATCATCAAACATAATTTTAATATTACAGATGTAGATGAGTTTTGTAAGATATTAGATAATGTAAATGATGTGGTGTTTGTTGTGCACCAGTGTTTGATACATACTACATCGGATACGTTGGAAAATATTGAAAGGATGTTGAAATATGCGTTTAATAGGCTGCAAAATGTGTTGCAGAATGTAAGATCTTACGCCCGCAATGCTAGTCTAGTTCAGCCATTTTCAAATAAATTAATAATTATAATATGTCGCATACTTTTTCTGTTATACCTAATTTATTAGTAATATAACCTAGTAAACCTAACACATACCTAATATGGCCGACATATGTGTACCTAATATACATATAAAACTAAAATATACTGCTGATGGGAGTGAAATTTGTGAAACTAACATTGGACGAGGCGAGTGCAGACATATATATCTGCATAGCTGCACTTGTCTGTAAGAATAGCTCTGCGCAAGCGCTGGATTGCTTTGATTTTATTGGTGTAGAACGGTAAAGGGGAACTAGCGGAAGGGAAATTCTTACACTAACTGACAAGGATAGACAATAATGTTTGTAGCAGAGTCCTCTTAAGTGAGAGATAGAGCATCACTAAACTACTGTATGTGCAAAGCGAGTACAAAGTTTTGAATCAGTAACTTATATTTAGTTGATAACTCGGTTTATAATAAACAAATATAACATTATTAATACTTTATTTGTAACAATTAATTATTTGGCTAAATATTTTAGATTGACATATTAAACTTTGCAATCTGTTTTCTGAATTGAATAAAAAATTAAATTAAATATGTAACAATAAAATTTGCTTATTTGTATTAAAATGTGTATAATTTTCAATTCACGATTAAAATTATTTCGAAAATTACATACGCAGCACTAGTGTTCTCCCCAATATGGATTCAATACGTATAAATTTCAAAATATAGTAGGAAGTAACTTTCGAACACTTCCGATTTTTTTCAGACGGCCATGAGTTAATATATTCACGAATATATTTTTTTTTTTTTTCGGACGTCTACATAAAATTTATCATACCGGGTGCTGGCAGTTACGGGTGAACACGGGGTTTAACATGTGATTTTAAATTATGCAATTTCCTGCTCTCCTGTTCTCAGAGCTGGTTTTGAAAAAAGTGAGGTAAACTTCAAATTATACGTCCTAATTTTTTTTAAACAATTTGCAATTAATTAATTGTTAATTAAATTAAAGAATATCAAAATTAATAAAAAATACAAAAATTCAAAACATATAAATTGTTCAAAAATAAATCTATTAATCGTATGCCAATAGTAAACGAGAAACAAGTACTTATGAAAATAAATATGAATTATACAGGGTGTTTTTCAACTTCGGGTAAAAACTTTACAGGTATACAGGATATCCAGGATAAGTCGCCTGTCTGCCCTTATGTCACCGTCCGGCGTCCGACCGTGCTTGTTCTTTTTACGATAAAAAATGGAGAGTACAAGTTGCATACGAAATGGGGTCCTGCACTCTGATGTTTTTATTATTTTAAATGAAAGTTCTTTTAATTTTAAAGCAATTCGTATTATTAAAAAGTCTTTATTTTTTTAGTTTAACTGCATTTGATTTTTAATGTCAACATGACGTCACGGCGGCACCTATCTTTCTCTCTCACAAACTATAGTAGGCAGCTTGTTATGGTGCAGGTCGCCATTGTTTTTGGTTTCTTTACAATGGGCCCATAAACCATAATCGAAATATAACAAATTTATTATAAAAATCGTAAAATACTTATTAATAAGTAATAAAATTAAATAATTTTAAAATGCATTCCTCAGTAAAAAAAATAATATCGAATTAAACATTTTATGACGTGACGAGTCCGGATTTGATTTTTTTGATTCCATTGACCAGAAATATGAAAGCTAAAAATCCCGCCTATAATTCCACAGCGCGCCGCCCACTGACTGCATTTTCCATTCCCATTGGAGAGCAAAAGTGGTAGAACTCCCATGAAAAAATATTGTTTCAATTGTTCAAACTTTTAAAAAATCGTATCTTGCTTTATATAGGAAATTTTCATGTCGGGTTTTCGATAATGGTCATATCTTTGTACAAAGTCTCATGGGCCCAGTAGTGGCAATATCATTTTTAACTATTATTGTGGAAACCTTATGCCCAGTCTGCCCCAAAATTTAGGGGTCCTTCATGGTAAAACGGTCTTATTTTAAAGCCTGATTATAATATTTTTGATTGGTTTGTTTTAAATAATACCTAATATAAAATGTTACAAATATCTAATTATTTTTGATAGTATATATTAATGATATTTAACGATTTGAAAATGGCTGAACCTACTAGTCGAATTAGATAATTTATATAATATTTTTTAAATTTTTAGAACCCCGATGATGAAGTATTTCTAAAATTCAAAGCAACAATTTCCAATTTATTCTATAAATTAGATACATTTCAAATGCTATACACCTATGAGGAATTTTCCAATTCTGAAGCTTTGGTAGACAGTTGGGTACAATTCTCTCTATTAGATTTTTTCGAAATAATGTACAGCTTTTTGAAAAAAGTAAAATATATATTTTTATATTTATACGAAAAGTATATTAATTCAAATATATTTTAGGGAAAAATAGATAAATGTACTTTACTGTTTAATAGATTACAACAAGAAAATGTAATAAATGAGCACAACATGAAAAATATTTTAAAACAATTTCCTATTCAGGAATCTTTAACAAATTATTTACCATTCTTTCGACATATATTATTATTTTCACTTCAGCAACAATCAGATTGCCTTCCACTAATAATCAATTGGATACATAATTATTCACTTGGCCACCACAATTCTACAAAATCTGATTGGTTAGAATATTTACTAAATTTCTGCAATCATATAAACAATTTTTTGTATTCTAATAATATTCAAAATTTGTCTTTTCAAAAACATTTTACTCAGAATGGTTGTCTTATTAAATTTAGAAATTTATTGAGTACTCTGAATGAGTTGTATATTTTGAAAAATAATTTTGGAATTAAATTGTCTGTCGGAGACTATATGCAGGTATTTTTTTTATTATAAATTTTTTTTTTTGATAATATGAAACTTTTTTATAGGAGCCTAATACAGTCATTCATATGTTACTAGAAGAAATACCTTTGAAACAACTGAAAGATTTTATGAAAAATTTTGTTAATAAATTTTGTAGTCAACATCGAATGAGTGTAGATGAAGTTTTATCCCATTATATTAAGGTTAGTCAAGTTTGGGTAATTGCGAGTAAATTTAAGATGAGTGACCATTTTATGTCAACCATTTTGTACATGAGGCTGATTCAAAAAGTAATTACAAATTCAAATCAGGGGCATTAGAAACAACAAGAGGACATGAAATTGATGCCAGACAACATACTCCCGCTCCCCTCCAGTACTACATGCCTTTAGAAGAAGATAAGAGATAGTTTTGCCTCTCTTCTCTTCTAATCCGATTTGAAATTTGCTCTGTTTTATTTTGCCGTGGTGTTTGGTGTTTGTCGTTATAAAAAATATTTGTCAAATGATAAATTCTAAAAAAAAAACACACACACACACCGGAACATAGAACTTTATGTAAAATCATATTTTCATAATTTCCTGCTTCCCTAATTAATAAATTAATGGACCTTTTCAATTTAAAGACATGTAAGATATGCGCAATGGGGATCTGCGCATAGTAAGAACAACTGAGATCTATGACGTTTGATTCTAAAAAATTTAGACGTAAAATGTGAGAATATCTCAGATAACTTTAAAAAATCTTATCGAAATAAGTTATAAAAGCTTTTATTGAAGTAAAAATCTCTAACGATGCAATTTTCATACGTAATATAACAAGTGATATGATTATCATCGATGATATTCTTGAGTGAAACCGAGTTGCAGATTTCACGAGTCCGAAGGACGAGTGAAATGTGCTGCTTCGGTTTCACGAGCAATATCTTCGATTATTAATTATATCACGAGCTTATATTTAATGAGAGAATATAATGAATTTTTGTGACACATTGTGAGTGCTGCTAACCTAACTTTTAATATATTGTATTACAACATGGTTAATTTGACAATTGTCTTATTATTTTCATCGTTGTTAATATCAACCCAACGATTATCGCACATTTTTATACTCAAAATTAATTGTCAATGTCAAATAAAGAAAACAAATCCATTAGGAACGAATATAAATAAGGTGATAATTTCTTTGTTTTTTATCATCGCTGTGATAGATATGTAACTAGGGAGATTCTGAATGTTGATTGGCGGAAACCATGTCACGTGACTCATGAATTATATTCTCACTGAGATTACCAGTATTTTAATGACTGCAATATTTTTGACGTTTCGTTTGACAGCCCAACTGGCAGTTGTTCGCGCCATTTTCTTACTATTTGCAGCGATAGAAAGAGATAGCCGTTAAATTGAAAAGGTCCATTTAGGTAAAAACGCTTCAAAGTTGTAGAGCGTAAAATTCTGGAATAAGAACAATTAATTTTACTTGCTTTGTAACGACAGAAATTAGGTATGAAAATGTCGAAAATCACCCCGAAAATAGCGATAGCCATGTAATTGAAACATATAAGTTAACAAATGTTTGACGTTTTGCCTGTCAAGTTAGGTTAATATATTTTTATGAGGTATTATTTGTAATACCTGTTCAAGTGAACAATGGGGTATTCCGGTGCGATGAAATTTATGTAAAATAGTAACTTTATTCTATGGTTTACATCTTCATATAGTAAAAAATACAGTAAAACATGTTTAGGGAAAAGTTTTCATTCATAATTTGATTTTAAGGCGATTTCGAACGACAACAGTTCACTTGCGGTATGTTGCGTTCAGGTACGTTCACACATTCGGGCGCTAGGAACAACATACCCGGTATGCTTGGATCAGTGCTCACAGCTGAACGGGTTTGCGAGTCGGGTCAGCTCTCTGTTCACTATTTCTATCTCTTTTTATCATGTCTTTTTTTGAAATGTCAAAAGTCAAAACAGTCGGTGTCGTGGTCTTTATGTTAAACAAGGTGACATTATTTTTTGGTTGACTCTTTTTTGGACAAATATGGATAAACTATCGTTCTCCGTTAATGCATTATAATTGTCAGACACTATTTTTGACAGTTTTAAATGTCGCAGAATATACATAACCACCAAGCATGGTGTCAACAAGTGAACCAATGATTTTTGGCGCCACCATTGACCATATCATACCGTAACTAATCCTAACAAGTGACCGGGTATGTCGCCCGAAATCGCCTTTAGAAAATTTAATTTTTTTACATATCTAGAAATATCTTTGAAAACTATGACGTCATTTCGATATGCCTTTGCATGATTTTTGCTCATTTCAGATTGATGACTGAATATATGCCGTTACAAACACAAATGGCGCTAGTAGTTACTAGGAGAGTGTATTTTGTATTTGATATTTTATTCACTTTGTTTGTGATATTTGTTTCTTTACCTACGAGTGAATTTTTTTTTGTAGACAATTATATTTACAATATTTTCAATAACTTGATATTTTGCTATAAAGTTAATCCAAACCGAGATATTCACGAAAATTAATAAAACTGTCTTTCTTCACGTGGTTTTTTACTTCCTTGTACGAAGTAAAGGAAGTATTGTAATCGCGAAAAATTTAGGTTTTCAGATTTCAACGGAAATATCCATTTTGACCATCCCTGAATCCATTTTGACTAATTTCGTCTGTACGTACGTATCTAACATCTCAAAAACGGTAATTCATAGAAAGTTGAAATTTTGTATTTAGGATTGCTGTAACATCTAGTTGTGCACCCCCCTTTTTGGTCATTACATAATTTTCAGGAATGGTACTTTATTTGAAGCCTATAATAGATTATAATGAAAAACTGTTTTAAAATATAATCCAAAACTTTTCAAATTTGCTATATAAGATTTTTATGTCAATTGGAATAACATAGTAGATTTTAGTTAAAACAGGCTAACCGGAAGTGATATATTACCTGAAATTGTTAACAGTTTTTCTTGAATAAAATGGTTTCATTTTGATTTTAGAAATAATGCTTCAAATAAGAGTTTTAGAGAATTAAATTCTGAGTCTAGCACATTAAGTATTATTAAATTAGCCCTTTGTATAAGCGAGATTTTAAATTTAAAACTTATATACTTTTTGGTTTTTGTAATGAAGCTTGCTATGGATTAGGACAAAAAATAACAAAAAAATATAAAAAATAGATGTTAAGGCTCATTCACAGCTACGAAATTAAGAAATATAAATAAAATTATGAATAAGACATTATGATTGCTGTTCACAGCTTTGAAAATAAAACGTAAATTAATGTCAGCTGTCATTTAGTAAATACATAATTCACAAGCAATAATATTAACTTTATATCTTTTAACGCACTGTACGTAATCATATATGTGACACTGTTTCTTAATACGGTTTTTTTATTTATAATTAATTTTAATTTCTTTTTCCAGAATGTAAATTGACAGCTCAAATGACAGTTGTTACGCTTGTGCTTATGTTTGTGTACAATATTTAACATTTGCAAATCCTTGTGCTTATGTCTTATGTTTATTTATTTTTCGATAGCTGTGAACATTTTCATAAGAACCTATTGTTTATATCGTTATTTTTATTTTTATGTATAATTTTATTTTTATTTTCGTAGCTGTGAATGAGCCTTTAATGTCAAATTACGTCAAATACGTGCAATTTTGTAATTGGGTCTATAGGTACTTCATATTGGTCTTGCATACAAGGAAGTCGTGTGGTGTCCACATCAGATTTTTTCAATATGGCGGCAAAATCTGGGGTCTCTAGAATGTGCAAAATTAGTATGTCTTTTTGAAGGTCAAAATTAAGAGAAATTCCAGCTTGCCACCATTTATTTCCAAAATAGCATCTTTTAAACGCTCTGCCAATGCAGAATTTTAAGCTCTACAACTTTTATTTGAAACTTATTTACTTAAAATTATTAGAGAAGCAAGTACCTAATTACGAAAATATGAGTTAAACTATTATTCACGAAAGATGACTATTCAAGGTCATTTTGAGCAGTCTGATATAATATTACTTTCAGATAACTTCATTGCATTTCGTATGCATAGGCGTACAACATGAAATATTTATGGACACTTTTAACTGGAAAAATAAGAGTAATTTATTTGAACATTATGTTTCTTTCTAAATAATGCCTTTCTGAACGATTTATGTTCTTCACTTATGTTTTTGCAAAATTCAAAAACGTAGATTTAACTATAAACCAAGGAATAATAATTTGATTGGCGGCAACGCCACTGAGTAAATGTTAGCACAGAGGGCAGTGAAGTAGATAATTATGTATCTGTAATTCTACAACATTACGTCATTATTATTTATAATGTGTTAGAAAGTAATGCCACTATTTACGTATATCTGTCACACTACATAAATTAAATAGACATAGATCAAATAATCTTTCTCTTTCTAATATAAAATGTTGCTAAGCTACTGCTGTAAAGTGATGTGTATTCTTTCTTCGAACAAATGACCTTGAATAGTCATCTTTCGTGAATAATAGTATACATGTTAAAATTCTATGTTCGGTGTCGTATGGTGTCGTGGTCAACACTGGACACTGACATTCTTGAGATTTATACTTTTTAGGCCCGCTCCTACCACCTCTAGTTAAAGTGTCAGTTAGTGCTAACCGACGGTTATATTGCAAATTGTTCGTACCACCTTTGGTTAGAGCTAACTGGAAGTTAAAATTGTTGTTCGTAACACTTCTAACCTTCAGTTTAATTCTTATCTAATGGTTAATAAACTGTCACTTTCACTAGAATTGGTGGGATGGGGCTTTATTTACACGTTCATGAGAAGATATCTGAGGGGTGCAGGGTATCATACAGCATCCATACACGTAGGCTTGCAATAACTTACAGACTTAATTGTTAATACTCTAAATGTCTAGACCACTAATATCTAGAGTAAACAGATAGTTACAGAAATATTATTCTTATTATTTTGATTTACATAGGTAGATGAACAGATTAAAACTATAATTTAGAAGAGTTTATAATAAGGTTATTTGCTTATTATTGCTCTGTATTCGACTCACAATGGTCCATATGGATGGAAAGTTAAAAAAATGGTTAATGATCCCATTTGTTATTACTTTTTGAATCACCGTCGTATATTATGCCCAAAAATAAGTTACTAAATTCATTATTATTCTTTTAGTTCATATCACGAACACAGAAGTCATTTTGGGAAGAAACTGTTATTTGCCTTATACCTTTCATATCTTCTAATACATTACGCATGGAAACAATTTTGATTGTATTAGAATCAGCTGATGTACCATGGACCATCACTGTTGAAAACCTAGCTAAACAAGGGGCAGAAGAATGTCATCCTTTGGCATCAAAAGTTAAAAGTATTAAAGAGAATATACCTTGGAAAATGCTCTTCAAAAAATATTCTATACCTGATTTGCCAGATTACGAAACCGACGATGTAAGAATAAAAAATAGTTATATTTGTTTCATTTGTGAAATAGTCAATGCGTATATCACACGAGCATAAAAAATAATAGAAAATACTATTAACTCCGGGATGGACGTATTGCCGCAAAACAGCCCTCGACCTTACGGTCTCGGGGTGTTTATATGGCAATACGTCTCATCAGTCGGCAGCGAGGTCGGCAGTATTTTCTTGTGATATAATAACTGATTATTTTTTAAGATTGTGATGATTTCAAGAAGAATTTTGAAGTTGTCAAAGACAGATATGTTACAAGATATAAATATTGTAATTGAAAAGTATCCAAATTTGAAAAATAGGTTACAGGTCTTATGTTTTAATGAATTTGTACAAAAAGGGTAGGTATAATAAATATATTTAAATGAAATATAATAATAAATGCATTTTAGAAAAACGGAAAGTGCCTTACATTATTTAAATAAAATGAAACCAGAGATAATAGTGAATTGTTTTGATTGTGCAATGTTATTTGCACAGAATTTTATGTTCTCCAACGTAAGTAAACACTCGGTACTCCATTTTTGCGTTGAACGTTAAAATTCCAGATAACGCGAACGTTATTATGTACATCAAAATATGTTTTCACATACCGTACACGTTATTTTATTTGTCTAACTAAATTGATAGCTATCTTTCTCTAAAAGTTAGGTTATGTCTGCTTTAACGTATTCGACGGACGCTATTTCTGGGTAAATGCGGTTAAACGCTATATACGTACTATAAAAAGTTTACGAACGCATACGTATTGAAGTGAAAATGAGCTTTAACGTTCACGCTATTTGTTTTGACGTTATGTGAAAACTCTCTAATAATTATTTTCTGAGTTGTGCGTCACGTTATACGTAAGTAAGGTTCGCTAACTGCCTAATAGCTATAGAAGTTATGTTCTAAATTTCATCAAAAAGTCAATGTTAATAGGGTATTCTCTCATATTTTTTATTTATTTTTCTTAAAGAACAGTTATATCTAAGAGTATCTGTGAAAACCCGAGTAAAAAATACTTTTAATAATTTGATTTTCTTGTGTCACGTGATAGTGACGTACTAGTTGTACGGTACCAGCGGTGTGCTATTAGTGGTTCATGCCGCGCCTTATCACATTCGAACATAGAGTAGGGATTTCAACTGGTCTCCCATTGGAAGGTCATCTAGTACATCAGCAAAATTAAAATGCTTTATATCTTTTGTAACAATCAATTTATATTATGATTTTTTGTTTTTTCCCTGTTGTTTACCTATCAACACTAATATTTTTTATAAATTTTTAATTTTAGTAATCCTCAGAGAATACCCTATTGTATTTGAGTTGTAGCTACCTTAAGTACAGGGTGTCTCATTCTCGATGTTTATTTAAGGTATCTCGGGTAATATTAATTATAGAGCAAATCGTTTGCACATTCCAGGGTACCAGGGTCAACTTTTCCAGAAATGTTTAATAGTCACCACAGGAATTTTCGATCTTTTTTTGTTTCTGAGCTACAGGCAAAAACTCGTTTTTTCGCTCATTTTGAAAATATCTCATATCTTATTTATTTTGATAGTTAGAGAAAAAATGTTTCACAAAATTTTTACCGTTTTTACCTTCCGTCACCTTTAGGTAAGGAAGGTATTGTCTTTGGTCAAAAAATTCGGTGGTGAGTTTTTGATGAATAAGCACGTATTAGGGTCCCTAGAATACGATTCTACTATTTTTACGATGATGTCTGTATGTGTGTGTGTGTGTGTGTGTGTGTGTGTGTGTGTGTGTGTGTGTGTGTGTGTGTGTGTGTGTGTGTGTGTGTGTGTGTGTGTGTGTGTGTGTGTGTGTGTGTGTGTGTGTGTGTGTGTGTGTATGTATGTATGTATGTATGTGTGTCTGTGTGTGTGTGTGTGTGTGTGTGTGTGTGTGTGTGTGTGTGTGTGTGTGTGTGTGTGTAACAAAACTTTCGTCTACGATAACTTCCATACTACAATTCTAAAAATTATAATTCTTTCGTATTTCTCTTCGTTACATCGATGTGAAGAGCTGATTAGATTTTGGTTAGAATTGGACAACCGGAAGTACCCTCATTTGAAAATTTTAACAGTTTTTCTTGAAAAAACTATGTTAAATATCATTTTTTCACATTTAATGTTATTATAAATATTAAAGAATATTTCATTCTCTATACGATTTGACTACATTTTATACTTAATATTAAGTGGATATAGAGTTAAAAAATTATAAAAAAATTAAATTTCATAAAGTAGCCATAGCTGTGGAAACAGCTACTATATTAAGAAAATTCTGATTGAAAGATGTCAGTGTCAAGTGAAATTGGCATAGTGTGTATGTCTTATAATTTTACTGGAAATATAGGATCTTTTGCTATAAATTTTCTGTATGGAATATGCATAAAATACATGGAAGGTAATGTACAAGAAATAGAATCTTTAGTAAGGAACTTTCTGTATGAAATTTGTACAAATTATATAGAATTGACGGAAGGTAATGTGCTGACCACATCAGATTTTTTAAATAGAATAAAATGGCGTAATTAGATTTTTTGAAAACAATAATTATCGACATATAACACAAATCTATGATTTTTTAAATGGGAACCTATGTTGAAAATAGTCTCGTCTTTTTGCTTATTTTATAAGCTTTTCAATGATATATAACAAGTCTACATTCTTTTGTTTTAAACTTGAATAAGAGATAATTATTAATTTATTGAGTTGAAAAAATTTAAAATTAAGAAACAAATGACAAAATCTATTACAGATTATCATTTGCATATTTCTAATAGCATTTGTTTCAGTTTTACTTATTTTTTCAATTTATTTACTTCAAAAGCATATTAAACAATTTTTTTCGGATTGTGACAAAGCCAACTGTAACGTCGATAAATACCGAGATAAATAGTAATTTAACTAACCCGAAAATAATTGGTTAAGAATAATTTTGAGAACATAATTAATAGAATTGAATCAAAATAAACAAATGATGATTTGTAATAATTTTTTTTCATTTGTATCTTAATAATTTCCAATATTTTCACCTCAATAAATTAATAATTCGTCTTTTATTAATAATTAATACAAAAGAATGTAGACTTGTTATATATCATTGAAAAGCTTAGAAAATAAGCAAAAAGATGAGAGTATTTGCAACATAGGTTCCTATTTAAAAAATCATAAGTTTGTGTTATATCTCGAGAATTATTAAGTTTTCAAAAAATCTAATTACGCCATTTTATTCTATTTAAAAAACGGTAAAAGTTTTGTAAAAATATTTTTTCTCTAACAACTATCATAGTAAATAAGATGACATATTCTCAAAATGAGCGAAAAACGAGTTTCTGCCTGTAGCTCAAAAACAAAAGAAGATCGAAAATTCCAGTGGTGACTATTAAATTTTTTTCGAAAAGTTGACCCTGCAATGTGCAAACGGTTTTGCTCTATCAATAATATTACCCGAGATACCTTAAAAAAACATCGAAAATGAGACACCTGTACATACATACATATATTTATTTATTTTTAGTTATCAATGGAAAATATTGTACTTAACTACCTAGAAATATTACATTCCATGTTATATCATTTGGAAAAACATATTTCAGAATTTGAATATGAAGTTTATAACAATAAAGTTCGAAAATTGAAAAATATATTTATTTTAAAAGTAAGTCCACACAATATTTATTTTTAAAAAATCATAATTTTTATATTATTTACATTTTTTAGCAAAAATATGATTGCTCTGAAATAGATTCTATAGATTTTGATTTACCTACATTATTACCAAAATTAGTAACAAATATAATAAACAAAATATCCATAAATTGGACAGAATCGGTAAATGAATGCGAAAAAATATCACGCCTGCTAGATATTAGCAAAGAAATTTCATTTTTCGAATTTGAAAAACAAGTTTCGAATCTGAAAACCTTAACTTATTTCGCTGAAATAATGCTGGAATCGGAATCTTCTGCGCAGAATATGTGCACAATGGCAGTACTTCTTATGAAAAATTTAAATAACAATCAAAATATGGAATACTACAATTTCAGCCTTATTCACAATGGAGATTTCAGCAATGAAGATGTTACGAAAGCATTGAGCTTAATGAATAAGCTAGCTTTGAAAGCTTGCATGAAAGCTGAAAATGATGACTTACAAAAAGCTGCTGAAATTCTGAACTGGACTAAAGGATGCTACTGGATAAAAAGTGCTGAAAAATATGGGTTTCAGATTTTTTCGTTATTTAAACCTGAAAATATTTGTTCACTTTCTTTTTCTAGTACTGTAGTCATTAAAGATTATTTTAATCTTTTATTACAAATATCAGAAAATAGAAATATTTTTGTACATCAGAACGACAATAATAATATGTTAGAGGTATTGTGTATAAAAATATATAAATAAACAACAGATGATAAGTATATTTTTTTTTTCAGGAGCAGCTATTAAATAGAATTGAAAAACTGCCTGATAAAATGAAGCAACTACATATAGAAGGCTATGATTTAACCGC
Source organism: Harpalus rubripes (assembly GCA_963082715.1). Taxonomy (NCBI): domain Eukaryota; kingdom Metazoa; phylum Arthropoda; class Insecta; order Coleoptera; family Carabidae; genus Harpalus; species Harpalus rubripes. The sequence continues at coordinate 75,388,575 of OY720450.1, forward strand.
TTATCAATTGTTGAATATAATAAAAATTGAATTATTGTCGTTAAATAGTTCGCCAGAATTTTATGTATGTTTAAATATACCGAACAGAAATCATTATTTCTATTTTTTTTTTCAGACTCAAGCAATAACAAAAATAAATTATATTATAAATAATCGTTTTGTTCCTCAATTGTTGGATAAAATATTTGTCTCCAAAAAAATAGATCACCAACTTGCATTTTCCCTATTTTTGTCTAGTGACTTTCAGCCGTTAAAATGGATGCCTACTGCATTAAAAAAGTAATTATATTTCTAAAAATTTATTTAAATTGGGCCTAATTATTATTTAGAAAAATCTAAAAAGACATTCTACTAATGAAGACTTACGAAATTGACGTCATACATCACACATACTCTCCTCCAGTACTACATGTCTTAGGAAGAAATACATACATATTTTTGTATCTAATAGACGTACAGGTGGCGTTCGAAATCCGTTACATATGAATTTAAGATGGGAAATTAGAATATTTTGAATATGTACTTTCCATTAAAACTGAAAAACTTTGTACACATGTCCATGGATATTTATTGCATCATATTAATAATTAATTGTTAAAAATTAATAAGGAATAATTTAAAAAGTAAATAAATTTTATAGCAAATTTATTGTAATAATTATTATCCTTCCTAAAAGAAATTTAATGCAATAAATTTCGTGGCACGGTGGTAATACTAGTGCTTGTTATATAAAGGATACTGGGTTCGAATCCACCAAACCTCTTTATTTTTTTATATTTTGTTGTAATTGTAAATAATTATCAAATTTAATATAACCAATTTTATCTATTTCACTCATAAATTTATAAGCCAATTCAAATTCAGGATTCTACGTAGTTCCCAAGTTTCATTTCGACAAATCACCGTCACAAATAAATTTTCGCACCTTTAAGCCAATAAGATGTCGTATTTTTACAAGTGAGTTTTAATAAGCGAAAATTTTTTGACGTTTTAGAAACATATTGTTTATATACCTGTCAAAGTGTATATTTTCAGTATTATCAGTTTTTATTAAAAACGAGGCGATTCGGACAGGAATATATTTAAAACATTTAAAAAGCAATCTTAAATATAACATTTCAAAACAGTAAAAATTAGAAGATTTTTGTCAAATATATATATATATATATATATATATATATATATATATATATATATATATATATATATATATATATATATATATATATATATAAATGATTACCTGATTTTTATTTTGGAAATAGTCATCCGAATACCATACAAGGTTAAATTGTATTCTGGAAAAATGTTCCGATTGCTTTACTTGAGCCTGTTGCTAATTTATCTCGAGACATTGATCAAAAATCACTCGTTTGACAACTCGTGATTTTTTGTCAATGCCACTCAATAAATTGCTAGGCAACCTGCTAACAATCTGAAAATTTTTCCGGCAAAAATTTACCACTTATGATATTATATATGATTATCTTAAATAAATATGAAGAAAAAATAAAAAAAGATAAGGAAGTTTGGTAGATTCGAACCTACCACCTTTGACATAAGAAGCAAAAACCTAACCACCATGCTATGAAACTTCTTGTCTTAAGCACAGATATTTTTAAAAGATTGTTTAGAATGATTTTTCTTATAAATTTCTTAAGTTCTTTTAGTAATAGGTAAGATTACAATTAAATATATTTTATTTCCCATATTTTTCAATACTTACTGAACACCTTCTCGAAAACCCTTGAACCACTGATTGCAAACTGATGGTATTGTACAACTAGTACGTCACTATTACATGACACAACAAAATTTTAAAAATTAATATCTCGCTTATTATAAGGAAATTTTAATACAGGTTAACAGGTACTCTTAGATATACTTGTTCTTTAAGATTTTTTTTTAAATTGCGAGAATGCCCTATTAAACTTAGTTTTTGTATATCGAACGAATAGTTTAAAAATACGTTTTGTGTAGTAAGGCTCAAATTAGTTAAATTTCACTTAAATTCATAAAATTATTTATTATTTGATTATAAAAAAAAATGTTTTAGATATAAAATGAATGTTAAGAAACTACATGCTGCAGCATCCTTAGCCTGTAATTATTTGGAACTAAAAAAAATATCAAAAGAACCTTATTTGAATTTGAAAAAAAGATGTGAATGGTGGCAAAAAATTCTACACCACTGTGTATCATACAATGGTATAACTACACTATTATTCACGAAAGATGACTATTCAAGGTCATTTCTTCGAAGAAAGAATACATATCACTTTATAGCAGTAGCTTAGCAACATTTTGTATTAGAAAGAGAAAGATTATTTGACCTATGTCTATTTAATTTATGTCGTGTGACAGATATACGTAAATAGTGGCATTACTTTCTAATAGACTATAAATAATAATGACGTATGTCGTAGAATTACAGATACCTAATTATCTACTGCACTGCCCTCTGTGCTAATATTTACCCAGTGGCGTTGACGTTTAAATCAAATTATTATTCCTTGGTTTATAAGTTAAGTCTATGTTTTTGTATTTTTCAAAAACATAAATGAAGAACACAAATCTTTCAGAAAGGCATTATTCAGAAAGAAACATAATTTTCAAATGAATTATTCTTATTTTTCAGTTAAAATGTGTCCATAAATATTTCATGTCGCACGCCTATGCAAACGAAATGCAATGAAGTTATCTGCAAGTAATATTATATCAGACGGCTCACAAATGACCTTGAATAGTCATCTTTCGTGAATAATAGTTTAATATTAATACAAACCCAAACTCAATAATTTGACCGGTTCATATTTCAATAAATTTCAAATCTACACAAAAAAAATGAAAAAAATTGTTTCGGCTACTTTAAATAAAGGTTTAAAACTTTAAAAAACCGTGAGCCAAATGACGTGATAATAGTTCGACTGACATTTTAAGGGTCATCTTCTAGTCCAGATTTAGCTTCCTTTACTTTTGGCACACACACAAAAATTCAGTGCGTACAATTTATTGCAAGACATATGGAGCAATATTCACAGGAAAATGTGCAGAGCTGGGGATGTTACCCAAATGGTGGAATACTTGCAGAACATATTCAGTTTTCATAAGTTTAAAATCTATATATAAACTAGTCGAAAGAAATTTGAAGAAATTTCTCACCATTTACGTAGCTTTTATTATTAGTTTGTTGCAAATGTTAACCGGTCGAACTAATATGAGTTTGGGCTCATCTTCGTTAAACTTTTTTTTTATCAAAAAACTTTTAGATACCTTCCAACTTGACCCAGATGAAATAGTATCTTCACATCTTATAAAATCTGAAAAGTTTACCCTGAAGATTTTGAAAAATTTCTGCCATGATTTTAATCTAAACGTACAAAAGTTTCTACCTATGTATTTAAGGAATAGTTTAACACAATGGAAACCGAAAATGGAAGATGGTAAAATTATTGGTGAAGAAGAGTGTAAGGCAATATATTTTTTTTAATTTCAAAGAAATATATGGAGATATGTTTTAGTGTTTGAAAAATGTCAGGAAATTATATCCAGTATGGAAAACAAAATGAGTGCTGTAGAACATTTGAATGCTGCATGGAGCGAAGTAAATATAAAAAACAAATATAACTTGTTTGGAGAAGTTTTATTTTCATTAATTTTCTAAATTTTAATAGTCACAAATTTCTTAACTAAAGATACGCACTATTTTTTTGTTCAAACATTGTGCATATGTTAACAGGACTAAATTGTTTAACAATAATTATGTTAAGTCCACTATAATATAGTTTACTTCGTAATAGTAAACGTCATTAGTTTAGAAAAAGAGGACTTTAATTTTTTTCCGTTGACCGTTTATTAATAGGTTGCGCTAATATCCATAAAACCGTTCTTAATTCAACGGAATTTTTTTGTAACTAACACGTGTGTTATTGGGGTCATACCACATTTTCCAATTTTTTTTTTTCTGAAAGTACACTTAAAACTACTCACGAAAATATATATTTTATGTCACATAAGTTTCTAGTTTTACAGAAATAATTTTTTAAAGTTTATATAATATTTCAAATGACGTCATAATTTTGCAACCGTACTGTCGCCTATCGAGCAAAAATGGAACTACATTTGACATTTTTGTCATCACATAAGCAAGAGTAGTCTTCAAAACTTTTGGAGTATTTATTGCCTTATATCATCTTTCCCTTACATCTTGAGCCATAAAGGTACATTCACAAATGAAAATTAGGTTTAGATTTTTGTTTTATACCTTAGATTTAAAGACCTTGGCCGCATATTATGTTATGACTCCATTCACACTTCAGAATTTAGTGTCTCTAAATCCAAATCATAAAGCTAAACATTGCAAAGTCTACTCTTTAGCTTTATGATTTAGTTTGACGTCACAAACTTCACCAATGAGAACGAGTCTAAAAAGAAATAGAAATATATATCCATCTTTATTTAGTATTCACTTGGTAGATTCGGCCTTTAAAACAAATGCGAGAAGAACAAGGAAACTGGCAAAACTTAATTGCTGAAATATAACCAATAATGCCAAGCGAATGACAGTTTCACGGCGCACGGGTATCTAATAAATATTGCTCTACCGATATTTTAATCTTGTTTTTGAAGCATGTACATAGATGTCAGTACAATCAAAACTAAATTATAGTTAAATTAGACTTGCATTTATGAATGACTTACTTAAATATAAATAAAAACCATAAACCTAATTTTCATTTGTGAATGCACCTTAAGAATACGAATATAGTAGTTTGTACAACAAAAGTGGATATGATGTCCATATCGCATGAGGATGAAGTTTGAGCACGACGCCGTAGGCGGAGTGTTCAATCATCCGAAGGCGATATGGACATTCCACTCGAGTTGTACAGCATACTTTTTCTACGACTAACGAAAAGAAGAAAAATACGAACTATAAAAATTTGAAATTTTGTTGAACTTTATTAATTAATGTTATTTTATGTACTTGTTTTCCTCGGCTTTCTTGATGACATTTGTTATTAAAATTATATCTTATAAGTATACAATACTTTTACAACTACTTACGATTTTTTATTACCAAATCTAAAAAGGATAACCTTGACTCGTCAAAGTGACATTTCATTCCGTTCTGATTCCCATTTTTTATACGTTCTTTTTCAATACTTACAACTAATTCATAATATAATTCAGTTAATTGTTATTAAATTCAAATATCTTTTTATACCGAATATATTTCTATCTAAATGACAACATTGAAATGTCAAATGTGACATCTGTATCTTTCTTCTTCTAAAATCTTATAATAAATGAATAGACAGTTGCCTAGGTTACACGACTTACGTGATTTGTGATTCGTGGATTTCAAATCCATCCTAGAATGGATATGAAATTATATCCGTTCGTTAACTAGTATTGCCTACATATCCATTCTGCAGATTGTGAAGAAATGATAAATTTTTCAAGTGGGAGTAGAATTTTTTTTAAATTTTTACTTGTCAATGAGTTGTTCTCACAGGACGGCACAGAAAAATATTGTACAACCATTGTAATATCTAAATCAAACATAAATTGTATTTATTTATAATTTTTATTTAGCATATTTCGTTATTTGTACTTTCTTTTTTAAAAATACAACTTGTAAGGATATTGACGTTACTTTCAAAATGTTGTTTATATAAGGTTATGTTAAAAAAGTGATATATCTGATTCATGTACAGTACAGGCACGTGTACAAAATTATGACGTCACAAAATCTGACTCAGAATCTTTATAAAGAAAATCATGAATGAAAAGTATAATAATATTAAATATTTTTATGTGTACATGCATAATATTAGGTAAATTTTTCATTTATCAAAGAAAAATCAACATATTTTTCTGTTTGGTATGACTCCATTAACCCGCTCTCTCACTTTGCCTCTGGGGTACGATCATTGGTTAATTAATTTTATAAGATACATTATCTAATGGAAATTTTTAATAAGAAATGAAACTTCTCAAAATATACTGACAATTATTAGAAAAATATTCTATCTACATACTGCAATTTTAGATAAGTTACTACCAACACGAGATATATCTCTGCATCCTGGATTTGTTTCAAAATTTGGAAGAAAATTGCGCAAATCCTGATAAAGGAGTATTACTAATCTTCCTCAAGGATTACAAGAGGATAAAGTATGACCCTCTAACTTCTATTTTTTACGATTTAATATATTTTTTCTAACTAGGAAACCTCAACAAAAGGAAATAGACGATTGGCAAACAAATTATCCTTTCGCCAGAGAAATAGATCCGTTGTCGGAATATAGGTTACCTTATTTTCTGGAAATGTGTAATAAAGACTTTTGGGAAATAATAAGACCTGAAATTAATTTGATGACGTATGAAAAGTGGTTTGTAAATGCTCCTTATTTGGACTTGGATAGGGACCATATTTGTATTTTTGCCATAAAAGGGACGGTAAGTTTACAAGTAATAAGAAAATAAAATAAAAGGTTACGAAGTTTTTTAGTGACCCTCGTTATTTCTTATTGTGGAGGGCCGTTAGGCGTGAAAACTAAAAAAACCTTGGAACCCAATTTCAATTACTTAAAATTTAATGAAGCAGGGTGTTGCTAAAACCTAATACTAAAATGTTTATGGAATAGATATTCACGTTTTTACCTCCCGCCATACCGTAGGTAAGGGAGGTAATGTTTTCGGTCCAGAAACTGCAATGAGTTTTCAGTGAATAAGCACGAGCGAACACGTTTTTACTATTTTTACAATGATCTGTGTGTGTGAGACGAATTTTTTCAAAATTTCCATTTTCCGTAATTAAGCATTCTGCATGCATATAGAGAGTTGATAAGATTTTGGGCAATATTGGACAACCGGAAGAGATATTTTACTTTTTAATAATGAAAAACTACATCAAAATATAATCCAATACTTTTCAATTTTAATATTTAAAACTTGTATATCAAGAGGAACAACATATTAGATTTTGGCTAAAGTTAATAAACCGGAAGTATTACTTTACTTGACAATTTTCGTGAAACATATATTATAATCCAAAACTGTTCAAATTTGGTATTTAAGACTTTTATATTATGAGACCGACATATTAGATTTATGCTAAAATTGATAAACCGGAAGTGGTACTTTACTTAAAGATCATTCCTATTTTAAACATAGAATTGGCGGTAGGTCATATAATGGCCACATCCGATTTTTTAAAAGTAAAAATGAAAATATAAATATTGTAGTATGTAATGTCGAAAACACTTTTTAATAGATATAGCAAAAATTTATTCATTGAAACCGGGTTCATAGGTATAAATATGTATAACGGCACTCCACTATTATGCATTATTGAATTTCCAAACTATTTTTCTAACATTTCTTCCTTTAACTAATATTAAAATTACCTCTTAACATTGAAATTTATTTCATTAAAAACTAAATACGTATTTCGAGAACTACGTACTCATCATCCACGGTACAACCTATATTGGCTTCTGTCAATTTTTTAATAGACAGATTAACAAAATTTCCTTTAAAAGAAAATGATTTAAAATTCAACTAAACTAAACTTACGTGCAAAGAAATCGACCCACCTTACAATCTTGATTTTGATTGTTTTTTACTTAAAAACTACACATTACGTATAAAAAAAAATTAAGTATACTATTATTCACAAAAGATGACTATTCAAGGTCATTTGTTCGAAGAAAGAATACACATCACTTTACAGTAGTACCTTGACAACATTTTGTATTAGAAAGAGAAATATTATTTTCTCTTTAATTTATGTGGTGTGAAAGATACACGTAAATAGTGGTATTACTTTCTAACACATTATAAATAATAAGGACGTATGTTGTAGAATTACAGATACCTAATTATCTACTACAATGCACTCTGTGCTAATATTTACCCAGTGGCGTTGCCGTTTAAATCAAATTATTATTACTTGGTTTATAGTTAAGACTACGTTTTTGAATTTTGCAAAAACATAGGTGAAGAACATAAATCTTTCAGAAAGCCATTATTTAGAACGAAACATAATTTTTAAATAAGGTACTCTTATTTTTTCACTTCAAATGTGTCTATAAATATTTCATGTTACACGCCTATGCTTACGAAATGCAGTGAAGTTATCTGCAAGTAATATTATATCAGACGGCTCACAAATGACCTTGAATAGTCATCTTTTGTGAATAATAGTTTAGTTTAAAAGACCATTTATTAACCTTTAACATGAACCAAAATTTGTCAAGGGTGCTTAGCGTTTCTGAAGTGCAGAAACTGTTAACCAAAACAACGCGTATTTGCTTGGTTGCTGTCTCGCGCGTTTCCTAAATTTTTAACATTGTAAATGTTTCTGAATTAATCTGCACATCAAACGTGTCTCAGAATTGAATCAAGATTTAATTGTGTAAGTAAAATGGATACTACACCGGAATAAGTAAAAAAGCTTAATCAACATAGGACTGAACTTTTCCAAAATTTGTACTACTGATGATGAGAACTTAGTTCTCGAAATACGTATTTAGTATTTATTAAAATTAATTTTATTTTTTCCGTTTTTAAAAAACTATTTTAGGTCGAATCGGGAGTTTTGAATTCAAAAGAATCCTCATGGTCCACGAACTCAAAGCACGATTCTTTACTAGCTAGTATGGAAATGTCTGCTCGAAAAATAACCGACCTTAAAAAAGCCACTGCCGTTTTATACCAAGCTGTGAAAAAAATCACTGGAGGAGCTGATCAAGTCTGCATTGCTGAAATGTGTTGGAAAAAGGCTCTTCAGTGGAAAAAGTCCACACCTAGGGCTTCGGAAAATGAAAATGATATAAATAGCAAATGTGCAGAAGTAAAGATAAAGTATTTGAATTGTTTAACTACGCATATATTGCATACTTATAACGTAGGGACTGAAAAGTATTTGAATTTGATAGAAAATACTGAGTTATTGATAAAGGAGTTGTATATGGATGATAGTATTATCAAGAGGACGAAAGGAACTGTCATGTTTTGCCCAGGTAAAGTTACCTACACACCGGTAACAAAACAAAATATAATATATGTATAGTCTGTCTCATCAAAAGGCAAAAGATCGCCATAAACCTTTGAAACGCCTCCCACTTAAGGTAACAAAGAAACCAAAATTTCGGCCCCTCATAAATAAGACAGTGAATAAGGTCACTTTGCACAGAGTTGGACTGTTTCATAATCAGTGGCGTATTTATGATTTTCTTCTGGGAGGGGTCCAAAATTATGGTGAGGGAAGGGATTCAGAAGGCGCCGCAGGCGAAAATTTTTTTTCACTCAAAGTCAAATGCCTTGTAATTAAAAATTACATTTTTTCAAGGGATGTGAAGCTGCATGTTTTCCCTCCTTTTATATACAAAAATAAATTACCAGATCACGCAACATCTTAGAAAAGAGAATATATTTAACAGATTGTTGACTTGGATAAACACAACACAATATGGCGCGACTATTATACAGGGCCTACGATTCATTACATTACAAGAAAAATGCTAGACAGATTATGTTTATGTTCGATGTATCCAGTAGAAACAAATGTATTATCTGTCATTTATATTTTCTATTCAATGTCTACTATTATTAGTAGTGAAAAATTTAAACAGGATGTTAAAATTAACATAACGAATTACAGATTACACACCCTAAACATTTAATCTTTGCCGCAATGTACAGTAGATGTCGTGAACCTACTTACAAAATTTAATTGTATTTACGTACGCTCACGGTCAGGATCTCTATCTCTTTTTTTTTACGTACTCATTGCATTTTGCATTTGAAGCATGCCTCAAATAGCTCCTTGTCTAGCGTACGTATTGCTTACCGGAATGAAAGCTTTATCAAAAACATTAGGTATTATACAATTCTTCGAAAGGCAAGCGTTACGGGGTGTAAATTAGGTGAACTGCATTACAAATTAGTTATGGTGGTGGCTTAAATTGTTCTTTTGATATTTATAACGGAATAAGTTTAAATTTAATTTACATAAAATTATTAATTTGTTAAAAAATATTAATAGTTATTTCTTGTCTGGTGAGGCTCTGCCTCACCTGCCACCTGCCTACCCAGACAAGCATCCACTGGAGTTTTGGAAATAAAAAATATATATTTCTGGGGAGGGGTCCGGACCTCCCCCCCCCCCCCCCCGTAAATACGCCACTGTTCATAACAAAAATATTATGAGGTAAAACTTTTTTTCCATATTACACGGCTTTTACATTAATATTTATTGAAATGATTATACAGTATGTATATATTACACTTATTGTTGGCATATTGTGGTTTTATTACATGCAATAAAATGAAAAATATTAGCGAGACTACAACTTTAAAATAGTAATTTATTGTAAAAGATATTCACACAGAAAATTCGCATGTTCAAAAAATTTTATACAGTATTTATATCATACATATATGTATACAAAAAATAAATAATACATATTTTAAAAGTTATTTACACAAGTAAATTGTACATATAGGTATACGTACAAACATAATCTAAGAAATGTAATTATTAATAAGAGAAATTATTAATCATCAGATTCGGTACTTGAATCATAGTTACTTAAATTAATAACAAATGATTGTTGATTAGTAAAGGTGCATTCACAAATAAAAATTTGGTTTAAATTTATGGTTTATACTTTAGATTTAAAGACTTTGGCCGCATATTATATAATGACTCCATTCTCACTTCAGAATTTAGGGTCTCTAAATCCAAATCATAAAGCTAAACATTGCAAGGTTCAAACTTTAGGTTTATGATTTAGTTTGACGTCACAAACTTCACCAATGAGAACGAGTCTGAAATGATATAGATATATACACCCATCTTTATTTAGTATCCACTTGGTGGATTCGGCTTTTTACACAAATGCGAGAAAAACATGGAGACTGTCATAACTTAATTGCTGAAATATAATCAATAATGCCAAGCGAATGATAGTTTCACGGCGCACAGGTGTCTTGTTGAGTGTTGCTCTACTGATATTTTTAATCTTGTTTTTCAAGCATTTACATAGCTATCTGTACATATCAAGACTAATTTTCAGGTAATTTAAACTTACATTTATGAATGACTTAAGGTGCATTCACAAATGAAAATTAGGTTTAGATTTATGGTTTATACTTTATATTTAAAGACTTTGGCCCCATATTATGTAATGACTCCATTCACACTCCAGAATTTAGGATCTCTAAATCCAAACCATAAAGCTAAACATAGCAAGGTCCAAATTTAGGTTTATGATTTAGTTTGACGTCACAAACTTCACCAATGAGAACGAGTCTGAAATGATATAGATATATACACCCATCTTTGTTTAGTACCTACTTACTGAAATGTAACCAATAATGCCAAGCGAATGGCAGTTTCACGGCGCACAGGTGTCTTGTTGAGTACTGCTCCACCGATATTTTAATCTTGTTTTTGTTTTGAAGCATGTCACACATGTCTGTACATATCAAAACTATTTTTCAGGTAATTTAAACTTACATTTGTGAATGACTTACTTAAACCTAAACAAAAACCATAAACCTAATTTTCATTTGTGAATGCACCTTTACTTAAACCTAAACAAAAACCATAAACCTAATTTTCATTTGTGAATGCACCTTTAATCTAAACAATTCTTCGGTTTTTTTAACATGATTTATAAAGTTCTTCCACAGTTCCGGTGTAATTTGATCAACCTTCGTTCGAATTAATTTTTCAGGTGCACACATTGAATTTTCTTGCGCAGAAACATCCAGTTCGTTAACATTACCACTTGCACCAGCTACGTCATCATTATTTGCAACCCACGGTTGCCACATGATTTTTTTTATATATTGTAAACTTTGCTAGAACAGAAGTTGTAGCAAACTAAGTTTTTCTTATAATGAACATACCTTTTATATGCGGAAAGTATGGTAGGGGATCCGGTTTAGATGCTAATTTAATTTGGAACCTTTAACCAGTTTCTTAAAAATTATGAAATTATAATATGTCGTTAGTATAATGATACTCAAAATTGGCTAAGTTAATGCAGGCTAATTTACTTAACTTCGAACCATAGCAATACAGCAATAATAATTTCTTATTTTTGTAATACGTATCTTTGCGTCTTTGGGTGAAGATGGATTCATGCAGCCATTTACATTTACGTTTAAGTTACATTTAATTTAATTTAAAAGTTAAATGTATATAAATCAATGTAGGCATTCATGCACCATTTTAATTTACGTTCTCATTTATCTTTCATTTAATTTATAAGATAACCAATTTCCAACTTTTCAATGAAAATTCACTGCATATGGAATGTTTTAAAACGTTAAAATTTTTGATTGGAATTTTGTCAAATGTCAAAGACAAATCAACAAAAATGTATTTCGACGAAGGTAAAGTGGTCGATTTAGTGCGCCCAAATGCTCTCATTTACGACACAACCGATCTTTTTAAAAGTAGGGATGCAAGAAGAAATATTTGGAATATAATTGGAGCAGAAATGCAAAGAACATGTATGGTTATCAATGCAATATAATTTGTATTTATTTGTATATTCGTATATGCGGTTCAATAAATTATCAAATAAACTTGGTGTCAGTCTTGTATATATAAAAAAATTATAATGGTCAAATTCTTTCATGAATTTTAGCAAATTATTATAAAACCCCATTTTTTGGCAACACCAATTCATTGGACGTGCGGTAACGCGTATGATGTCGTTTCTTTCTGTGTATTTTTTATGCTAAATAAATTCAAAGCTAGCGCCAATACTTCGTTCTTACTATCGCTTTCATTAAACATTTATTTAAAAATTAACTTTACAAGCCGAACTTGTCAATGTCAATATGCACATGCATTCATTTTTCATTTAATTTATGTTTGTATGCATTTGTATGTCTGCTTGAATGACACATTTAAAAAAAAATAAATGAGAATTAAATAAAAATGAAAATTAATTTAAATGTAAATGGCTGCATGAATCCGCCTTAAGATTATGGATTACATAAGCGTATTGTCCCATAAGATATTTAAATTTTTGCTTTAATCCAACTCTGGGAATTGCAGATACGACAAACCCAAGGTAATTTGCGGTACACCGTACTAAACTGTTTCTTTGTATTTTTGTAGTATATGGGCGTTTAAGCGGTTTATGACGATCCTTTGGGTTTTGGTGAGACAGACTTTATACAAACATCCAAGTCCCTGGTGGGAATCGAATCCACAACCTCAGAGTCGAGCGGTGACGGTCGCTTCGAGCGCAGTCCGCTGTCTCAATCCACACGACCATCAAGGCGGCACAAAACTAAATTTAACGTATTTGTATACTTATTTTACACTGTTTCACTTCAGTTTTTTTATTGCTTATTTTGTCGCCTATCCTGTTGTCTGATCCACGACCATGCCATTGATAATGGTAGAATCCTATCATTAAGTGTAAATTTCATTCAGAATGTAAATTACTCTAAACTGAATTGATGGGATTCATTAATTATCATTTTTTATTATAACCAATATAATTGTTTTACAGATATTAACAGTGCCGTAGATGAACTGGGCACAAAATTAGAAAAAGATTTGATCCAAATTCGTACATCTTTAATGATGGAATTCTTGCAAAAATCTTGCAAAATAATCAGTTTTGATGAAACGTTTTCTTTTGGATCACCTCATAACCTTTCTGCAGATGATGACACAGATAACTTTTGCGATAATTTAAAAAGGTATAGAATAAAAAAGCTAAAAATTAATTAATTCAAAAACATAATACATATTTTAGAGTCATATACATTTGCGAATCAAAAAATTACAATGAAATGTACGATTTATTATTTAACATAAGTTTTGCAAAACTAGATGAAACTATATCTAAATTTGCTACTTCGCCAGATTTAAGCATGAGGGTTAAGGCATTGCAGTGTTTAATTGTAGTCACAAAAAATATGGAGGAATTGGAAGATATGATAGAAGAAACACCAAGGTAATTTAAATAAGTATTTTTTAACAAAATAATAATCATTTTTAAGGCATGACTATGTAGACTCCGTTCGCTGTAAGAATATGCCAGCCACGTCATGAATACGCCATTACTTTGTAGTTACGTAATAGTCAAAATTAAAACCTCCTCTTAGCAACGAGCAAGTTTGCATAGCAACGGAACGCTAAGTCTATTCTATTAGCCACGCCACTGCTTGTTTAGTGGCGTATCTAAAATATTCTCGCGCACACAAACGATGACGTCCTTGGCATATTCTTACAGCGGATGGACTCTAGAAAAGTATACTATACAATACAGCGTGTCTCACAACTCGCGCCCCAGACGAAACTGACACTTGCCGACGACAATAGGTTGCCAAAAAATAGAAGAAAATAATTTGCGGCTGCTTGCTTGACGGAGTTACAAGACTTTTTAATCCACCAATCCCGGAAGGATATCTTGAGGTGTGATGATATTATTATAAAATAAAACTGGTTGCTAGGTTTTAAAAATACTACTAGTAAGTTACAAAATTTGTTTGACTTACTGTAATTTTGACACTTTAGAGTTGACTTTTCAATGTCAACAAATTTAGGTTAGCGAAGGTGTCATCCGAGATCATCATTTATATCGTACATTGCAACGTGTTGTAGCAGCTGTGTAAAATGTGTTAAACGAAAATATTATTGTCATTTGAATAGACTCGTGCTGCCTCTCTGGCGTTTCGTCCACATTCTCCGAAAATTATAATCATTTCTAAGTAATCAGCAACTGAATACATGGTAAGAATTTGTCTTTTTTTATTTACCTTGTCAAATTTAATTTGATACTGACATTTTTCGAAAACTACAATCGCCCACACATTTTAAAGAAGATTTGATTTGTATAAAACCGTAGTAACGTAAAATTACGGCAAACACACGTTAAAGGTGTAGGTCTCTGATTGGTCAATTTTAAGACGTCTTTTCTCGAATATCTTTTAAGCTAGATTTTTTTTTCTTCGAAGCTACACATCCGAGTGCAGTCTCGTGTTTCCTCATTCGCTCTGGGGCGCGAGTTGTGAGACGGCCTGTATAAATTTTTTAAACTCAGATAGTTAATAGAAAAATGATAATTATTTCTAAAAAGAATTTTGACTAACAAAGATAATAGATTTGACATATTATTCCTGAAATTATAATTCAGAAAAGTTCATAAAACGTTATTCATTTGTTATTGCACTTAATCTTGTATTGTAACATCCCCTCATTCATGAATGTTGTGAATACGCTACATTTTTTTCTTGTTAAATAAATAAATAACTACTTTTAATCCCGGTTTATTTTAAATATTCCTTAAACTGACAATATCGTATCGAAACCAAACGTCAAATGAGTGGGTGAATATTACTGTCAAAGTTCCGATTTACATTTTTTGTTTCAGTCGAGCTTAAAATTTATGGATCAGCGGTGGAACTGGGCATTATTTTTTAAATTATTTATTTAATTCTTTAAAAATATAAATAATTATTTATTTTCAGATCTTACTTGGAAAAACTTCAAATACTACTAAGCCTAGAAACATTAGGCTATAGTTTAACAGTGTACGAATTGGATACTTGTAACAAAATGGCTCTAGCTACAAAAATATTACTCCAGAAATCATCAAATGCAGTGATAATTAAATGTATAGCAAAATTGTGTTCTATATATGAGATATGGGACTCGAATTTGTGGAATAAAATTATTCAAAGCTTCATCGACTTGAGAATGGTTAGTGAAAAATTCTACTGGTATCTATACTCGAGGGTTAAGGTACATTCACAATCAAATTTGAACCCAGCACAATAATTTCATGCTAGCTTAAAACTGCAAGCTAAGCAGAAGAATTCCCAACGAAAATTTACTTTATTTTCGCGGTAAATTTTAAATAACAGCAACGGTTATCAAGGCGGCAGCCACTTTCTTGTTTGGAAACCTGACCTCTACGTCATCACTAAATGGAACTATAATATTCTTCATGTAAGAAAGGCATTGCGTAATAATACTTCGTTTATAGGTAGTTCAATTCGTTCTATAATCTTTGCTGACACCTAGTAGTAAACTATATTTTTCTGCATCAAGAAACGCATGAAAAGAAGACCATTATTCTAGATCTTTTTGTAATTTGCACGAGCGCCTCTAGCAGAAAAGAATAAAACTAATGGTTGCTATGGTTACGACTTCCAAACAAAGAATATCATTAAACAAAAAAGTTGCCCCAGACACATCTTTTGGCTTTAAACTCATTTTTAATAAACACGACGAACAAAACAAATCAGAATAGTGAATTAGGTTTCACTTTAATATTTCAGTCATAAGTAAAGAGCTGTTGTAAACAACGACCACAAATATACTAGACAAAACATGCCCTATACCTCAGTATTGTTTGTTATGTTCTCGGCTGGACAGAAAGAGACAACTAGAGATAAAGATATATAAAGTCTACTCTAAAGTTTGTCGAGAGATGTCTCTACGGTCCTTATAATGTATTTGTGACATTTTGTTCCTTTGTTTGGAAGTTGTGAAGTCCTTCGGACCTCGATTTCAAATTCTGTCAGAATTTGCTTTTCCCTGCTCCAGGCCTGTAGAATTTGAAATCTATACGAAGAAAGAATTGGGGAAATCTCAATTCTGTCAGATTATTTCAAATTTGACATCTATCCTGAAAAAGAATTGGAAGAATCGCAATTCTGTCAGATTTTAAATTCTACTGGTCTGGAGCAGTAGAATTCGTAGTGGGGAAAACCCAATTCCGACAAAATTTGAAATCAGACAGTATTTAAAGTTACAAAATCGAGGCCCAGTTTTGTTTGTTCAAAGTTTTACAGTTTCATTATTCTCTATAAATCTGCATTCAAGTGAGTTATGAAATAAAATGTGCGTAATTCTAAAAAAATAAAAACAATTAATTAATACTACTAAGAGAAATTTACCTACGGGAATTTTGGACTGTATTCATAACCATATCCTGGACCAGGATCCATTAAATAATCATGGCATTCAATTGATCAATTTAATTTTAGAAATTTATTTCAAAATCCGGATCCACCACAAAAATAAATTTAGAAAAAACTACAAATAGAATAATAAGCATATACACAAAAACAATATTCTTTAAAAATCAATAGAATAGTATAATAGTATATTAAAGAACGTGTTTTATAAGACATGTTTTTTTCGCACGTGTCAAAATTTAGAAAACGAGCGTTAGCGAGTTTTCTAATTGACAAGTGCGAAAGAAATTCTTATAAAAGAGTTCTTTATACTATTTTTTATATTTTGCGCCTTCTACAATAACATTTACTTACTCAATTTGTGATTATATTTGTAACCATTTGTACATTTTCATGTAAATAATCTTCCCTAAAAAATAATAATAATAATAATAATAATAATAATTTAGACATTATATTATTAAAATGAATTGTCAATTAACTAAAAATAAATTAGGTAAAAATGGGTAAAAGAAACGACATCTAGTACCAACCATCTAAAATAAAAAATTGCGTATCGAAATGAATGTTATTACGATACGCAATTGCGTATCGTAATGACTTCATTATGAACGCAAAATATAAAAATAATTATATACAATTATTTTTATCCTTTCTTAATACTAATATTAATTTGTTTCATACATGTTATCATTGCTTTTCGTTAATAATAATTCAAATGTTTCAAATATAGTACAAATCATGTTAATAGAACAAGCAGTGACATCTAGCGAATACGCCGTGAGGAGACTTAACATATCTCTATCCTTAGTTGTCTCTTTCTGTTCAGACGAAAACAAAACAAATGCTTTGAAGTTATATCTAGCGTATTTGTGATCGTTGGTTGTAAATGAAATAAATGTATCATCGGCACTATTTTCAAGTGCAAACCAAGTAGGGTCTAAAGTGATTATGAATGTATTTCCCTTTACAAAATTTTGACATAGTTCCATTTACTTTATATTCATAATAGTTTACAGATTTGCAAGAATGGTTGCCAAAATTATACAAAATGTGTTATTTTCCCGATTTAAACTGCCCTTTTGTAAATGGTTGGATCAGTTTAATAAAAAATTGTTTTCTACAATCACTTGATGATAAACAATATTCTCAAGGCCTACTCTTCATCCAGGTATTATTTCCACAAAATAATTAAAAAGTTCATTGACATTTTTTAAAATTTCAGCTATGCCCGATAATTACAATGCTAGATACTTGTTTCCTTGAAATATTTCATTTATATTTTGAAAAAAATATTTTTGATATTTGTGCAATGTTTTTACCCTACGTTCAGAAAGAAACTCAGAATAAGATGTTGGATAAATTATGTAGTAATATAAATGAAGATCTCTACAAAAAAATAGAAAGTTTAGGTCTTCAGGGAATTCTAAATACTGAAATGGTAAGAATACTTAGGGAGCTTTTGGCAAAAAAAAATCATAGTCTACATTCAAGTATACCAAACAGTTGGGTAAATCTGTTTCGCGCATCTTAGTCTCAAGTTATTACATTTTCTAATATATAAATATGATTTTGAGTTAAGTTACAGAAATCTTTAACAGTAACTAGAAGTTTTTTTCTTTTTATTAGCTACTTATCTCAAATTCAAAGAAATGGACTACGGTTGTTTTGGCCAAAAGTTATTTTGATGTATTTCAGACAAGTAATTTTCATGTTTTCAGGTTATAAAAATACTGGAAAACTATAAATAATAGAATAAGTAGTTTATTGTATAATAGTATTGTATAATTAAGATATTTTTCTAAATAAAATATATTAGTCCGTATGTAGTGGTTTTTTTTACTTTTTGTGAATGGGATACATACAAAATATGAATTTGGTAAGTGTTTTGGCATATTATCCAAATATGGTGTATGATAATTATTATCTTTTCGCATTCCCGAGACTAAAGAGCGATTCTAATCACTCATTTCAGAGACTAAAGTTCAAATTCAGTCCCAGAGGGATTAAATATGACAATTTCACTCATAAATATATAAACCAATCCAAATTCAGGATTTTACCTAGTTACCAAGTTTCACTTCGGCAAAACACTGTCACAAAAATTTTTTCGCAGCCTTTAAGCCAATAAGATGTCGTATTTTTACAAGTGAGTTTTGATAAGCGAAAATGTTTTGATGTTTTAGAAATATATTGTTTACATACCTGTCAAAGTCTGTATAATTTCAGTGTTATCAGTTTTTTTTTAAAAAACGAGTCCATTCGGACAGGAATCTATTTAAAACGTTGAAAAAGCAAACTGAAACATAATACCTCTAAACACAATAAAAATTACAAGATTTTTGTCAAGAAAAAAATCATATAAATGATTACCTGATTTTTATTTTGGAAATAGTCATCCGAATATCATTCGTGGTTAAATTTTATCCTGGAAAAATTTTCCGATTGCTTTACTCGAGCCTGTTGCCAATTTATCTCGTGACATTGATCAAAAATCACTCGTTTGACAACTCGTGATTTTTTTGTCAATGTCACTCAATAAATTGCTAGGCAACCAGCTCTCGTAACAATCTGAAAATTTTTCGGGCCAAAATTTACCACTTATGATATTATATATGAAAAAAATCCCTGGGGGACTAAAGTAAAAATAAACAAGATGTTTCCATAACATCATATAGTTACTATGATTTATTTATTCGTATATGCACTACATTTTGAGCAGGCGTTGAGTTTAAATTTAAACAAAATTTTTGACATTTGTATTGTCAAATTGTAAGATTAATTTCTTTTACACTAATATGGTTCCCTTTGATACGGGAGTGCGAAAAATAGCGTATGTACCACAGGACTAAAGTGCATTCAATCCCTCAGGTGATTGTTTCCTTCACCTTCGGCTCGGGAAATAAACTTCACCCACAGTCTCTGAGTATACAGGGTGTAAATGAAATAAGTGCATTAAATTTAACCAGTAATATAACTCGTCGAGAGCAACAATATTTCTTAATAACTTTTTCTCGAAATCGCATATTTTTTTAGCATTTTTACAACTCCGTAAATTGACGAGTCGTTCCAAGTATTTTTCTAATAATTGAATGCAGTAGCAATAGCTCTGAAAATTTTGTTTTAGCAATTGACAGTTCTGTCAGTTGTTGCAATTAAATTTTGACATTAGTGATAAACCTGTTTATAAGGTAAAATTCTGTCAAAATGTTTACGTTTACAAATAGCGAGTACACAGGCATTGTAATTACTTACCTATGGTTTATTTATTTATTTATTCGTATCTTTACTACTTTTTAATTTGTGGTTGATATAAAGACTGTTATAGGGTTGTTAGCGCATTTAAACAGAGCGTTTTCAAATCATGCTGTTCCTAATATTCGCACATTTGTTAATCTTGTACATCTTTATCACAATACGAAGTGTCACATATGACAATTTTAAAAAAAGCAACAATGTATTCATATCATGTGCAAAAAGTTCAATGTTTTCAGCAGACTTCAACTTTGGGAATGGCTCATAATGTTCATTAATGAGACTGAATTTACTTAGGAAGGTGTAATTATGCACAATACACATCTAGACAGATGAAAAATCTGTAAAAATTTTCATTAAAAAATGTTTGGGCGGGAACAATAAATGGACGACTAATTATTGGTTCTCATGTACCTCGTTTAAATGGACAAAAGTTTGTACTTACATGTTTTGAATAACGTATTTAAACTATTATAATTTGTCGACGATAAATAATCATCTCATAACCTAATAACTATGCTTTTGCTCTTCCTTGTCACCTCGTTGCTCGTTCATCCTTGTCTTCCTCTATTCACAGGTGATTAAAAGCCTGGTTTAATACACAACTTTATAATTTTCTTATCCAAAATTTAAATTTCTTTATTTTAGTAATTGTACTATTACGAATTAATTAATAATAAATGTTATTTCCGTTGATTCATTTATTAATTACTGTGACTGTAAGTGTAACCGATAACCGACAATTTTTGAGCTGTTTGTATCCCACTTGAATACGGCAGCAGTTGTCAAATCTCCCTAAATAAACGAGTTATCTTTATCATACCATGAAGTATGACACATTACTTATATAACATCCTGTATATATATATATATATATATATATATATATATATATATATATATATATATATATATATATATATATATATATATATATATATGCATGCAAAAAAGTTGATTTTTCAACAAGAGATATCTCCATCACCTTTGTTACATCCCAATAGATAGGTAGGTACATTATAATATAATGAAAATTTTACTAAGAGAAAATTATCAATCACATGACTAATATCATTTCCAGTTAATTGTTAATATCGTTATTATTAGATTATATGAAATGCTTATCTTCTTCTTAAAACTTGATTTTTATTCAAAATTAAAATTGATTATATCAGCGATTACGACTTCAGACTTGCTATATAAGTACTCAAACTCACAGCTGCAATACTACAATTATTGTGAGTTTTACAATCAGTCTACAAAATGTGGTCGCAAGTATTTATTCTTTTTATTGTTGTATCCGCGTCTACTGCAATAAATATAGAAAAAATTATAGGAGGAAATCCAAATCTGCGGAAATGTATACCCACATTCGAGAGTAAGTAATTTTTTATGCAATCATGTGGGAAATAAGTTTTCCCAAATTCTAAATGAGTGCGGTAATTCATTACAACATAAGATTTTTGTTCAATGGGCCCTTCCAACTTTTTTGAATTTTTTATATGTTACAAAGAATTTAAGAATAGAAATTCTGTATTTTTTGTTGTCTTGAAATTATGCTTAATAACGCCTAAAATAATTATTAAACTTTTGGCGCGAAAGTTGTAACGTTAGCATCACTCCGTCATAAGTAGAGAGAACCGACATACGTTACCATTAAAAATGGTATAATATAATACACAATAAATGTTGCAAGAATAAAAATACGTATCCATTACAAACTGTGATCAAAAATCTTTACAGCTTATGGTAATAAATAAACGAGATAGTTATTATATCATTTCAAAATATATATTTGTTTGATTTACTTACATGATTAGGTATAGGAGAAGTGTTAAATGATAATTTATGAAAAACTTTCAAAGTACATATTATACATAAATAAAAATCAGGTAAGTAAAATTAATAATTTTTGCTCGTTTTCATAATCATGTTAATCATTCGCTTTAATTAATGTGACTTTTAGACTTTATTTAATATAATATTGAAGGTTATTATACTCACCAAGTGCCATTATTATAATTAAAATAGTATTTAAACTATTTTCTATAGACAATTAAATACAACAATGACAGTAGTGATTACAATAATCAGAGCATGTTTCATAATAAGTAATGCACAATTTACATTCCTATTTACTAAATGATTACAACAATGACAAATATTGAGATTACAATAATTAAAACAAATTATAATATAATAGCTATTAACATACCTAGGAATGTTATGTATATCGTAACAGCCGCAGATGTAAGCGAGGATTTTAAGACATCTAAGGCTTGTTATGATTAATAAATAACATCCGTGGTTTGTTTAATAGTTTATCGGTTTCAGAAAATTAAGACATTATTGATATAATTTTTTGAAAATCTCTCTTAAGTGCTATTTTCAGATTGGTATGGTTAACAGAATAATTATTTTGACATTGTCAATATTCAAATTATGTGCTTTATTCCTCATGTTTATTACTTTAGAATAAAGTAGACCGTATTTAGAACGATAAACTCACGTTATCTGTATGTATTAATGAAGAGCATTATATTTTCATTTTATTTTATTTTCATTTTGTAGACCGTTGTTGACAAGTCAGTATGGTAATAATATTACCATACAGATACAGTTATTTCTTAGTTACCAGCCTACTTTTGTACATGTAAACAATGGAATAATATCGTGAAACCGGTAAATTTATTTAATATATAAATTTTCTTTTGATCTTAATAAAAAATGACTCGGATATATTAAATATGTATGTGTTACAGTATGCGTAAAGCCAATCGCGAATTTATGACCAAAATATGCATGGTCCACTGTATAGTGACATTTTTACAGGGAAACTGGACGATTGTAATGACGCTGATGTCACAACATGGCGATCATTTTACACTAAAAACTTTAATTACATTATTATAGGTATAAAAATACAAAATATAAAGCAATTTTTATTTCGTTTTCATTTATTTATATTCAAAATTCATATGCGACATGTAATTTTTAAAAAGTCGAAGACTTGGATGGGCCCATTCTGTCATTGAAGCTTCTGTTTTGCCACTCAACTTATTCCTACGGCAACGTCCTTTGTAAAACTCGCCTCGCAGCTCGTTTTCCAAACTTGAACTCATACGTTAACAGATTCCCTTATGATACTTGTTTTTTAATGTACTATTACAAATATTTAAAAATACTAGCGTAACTTCTTAAAAATTACCCTAATTTTAGTGGTGGACGCATCCGGCAAAATACCCAGTGGTATCCTCTCCGGTAATCTCTTCGAATTTGGTTCTTTCGACCAATGTTTAAAAATAGAGGACCATAACAACAAAACCGGCGAAATCAAACAAGGAAAATATTGTTTAGTAAAAATAGGGATATCAAATAATAAGTTTTTTGGTGATCTGAATAAGAATGAACTATTTATCGAACCACCACTCGAAGAAACAGAAGAAAGAATGATACTTGTTAGTACTGATAACTCCCCTGGCATTGGGTTAGGATGGTGTGTGCCTCACAATTGTCCAATTGAAGATCTCACAGGAGCTATTACGAAATTTTTCCAGATAGCGGCACCAGCTTTTAATATGGCTCCAGCTATGGGTGGAATGTGTCAAACGAAAGAGGATTTAGAAGTTAATTTTAGCGCAAATGACATTGCAATCATGTGAGAAAATAGTTTATAAAATATTATGGTGGATTATTAATATATTTCAATTAATTATTTTTAGTGTTTTTCTATCTACGACAGGAGCTATAATGTTGATTAGTACACTTTATGATACATATTGTCATTATAGTAAAAAAAGTAAGTACATTTTATTACGAGAGTAGGGTCTGAAAAATTTTGAATTCGACTCGTTTCGCTTACTGCAATCTTGAAACTGTTATTCGAATACGTTTTTGATACACAGTGAGGAAGCGCGACATCCAACACGATAGACCAAGGCCACACGAGAATACAGGCCTGAATGCTCAATTCGTAACATCACAGCTAGCCTCTTGCTGTCACGTAACGCGTCGAATGACTGCATTTGAATTTCACACAAATAGGCTTGTAAAATGTGATTTATAAATATATACAAGTCGAAAAGTTCATATAAACATATGTGTTAAACTTAACCTTTAATGAGTTATTGTTATTTCATAATTTATGTGGTTAAAATTTGAGATTAACGGATTTTTGAAATACTGATCTAGCTACCAAGATCACGTCTTTTGTTTGGTAACATTACCAGCTTTAATTCTATTAGGCATTGGATCCCTAAGTCCTGCACATTTTCCTGTGAGTATTGTCTCATATGTCTTGCAAGGTAGATTTTACTGAACGCACAAAATTTTTACGAAGTTGGTTTTCATTTGCCAAAAGTAAAGGGTCTTGGTAGAAGCTAAATCTGGACTACAAGATGACCCTTAAAGTAACGGTCGCACAATTATCACCAGTCATTGGCCCCACAATTTTTTAAAAGTTGTAAGTCTATATTTAAAGTAGCCGAAAGAATTTTGTAGAATTTTCTAACCATTTGTGTAGATTTTAAAATTGATTGAAAATGTAAACCGGCTCAATTAATATGAGTTTGGGCTCGTACTAGTTCTTATTTAATAATAATAATAATAATAATAATAATAATAATAATAATATTAATAATAATAATATTAATAATAATAATAATAATAATAATAATAATATTAATAATAATAATAATAATAATAATAATAACATTAATAAATCTTTAGCTACGGCAATATACAAGTAATATACCGGGTGTCTTAGGCCAACCGACACATGGGGAATTAACATGGAAAATCAGTCAAATGTGAATAGTATCTCCCCAGTGCAAAATATTAAGTTGAAATTTTCAAATTAGTCAATTTTATATATACATATTTATACATTATACATTTTTGTAATAACAAAATAACTGTATCGTATGTACCCCAAAAAAACTATGTAGTTGTCAACACTGCTTATGTGAAAAAAACAAAAAGAGCATTATGTGTATCTATCTTCACTTATGTATGTAACGGAGTCCGTTTTGGAGTTAAATTTTAACGTATCCGTTTTTTCATTTCTTTGGAAAATGAAATTTTAACGGATCCGTTAAAATGTAATTTTTAAACGGGTTCCGTTGAAATTTTAACGTTTAACGGGGTACCTTTAGAATAGACCTGTAAGGCCCGGGCCACACTATGCGTTTTAGCGGGACCGGTGAAACCGCATCCGGTTAAACGGGATAGATCATATAGCGTTCACATATATCCCGCTAAACAGGACGGCAGCATTGACAACCCGATTCGGACATAATCGGACCAATTTCTGATCAGTGCAGAGCCCAAATAGTATACGTTGTATATTAAAAAACAAAACTAGATCCTTGTGAACGATCGCATTATCTCTAATGTGTTAGAGTTGTGATGCGGCAAATTGACCGTCCCGTCAAACCGCAACATGCTGCGGTAGTATCCGGCAACTGGACCGCAACCGCATCGGTGTGGACGCATTCATTTAAAACAATAAGTTGTTGTCGTCCCGGTAAACCGGTCCCGTTAAACCGGTCCCGCCAAAACGCATAGTGTGGCCCGAGCCTTAGTGCGATTTATAATTTATAAAATGAATAAGTTGTGTTACGTATAACGTATTCATTTTATCAAATATTAATGAAAGATAAAAAACATAATAAAAAAATTTTGAAAAATAAATTTTGCTGTCGGCTGGTTTCGAACTCGTCTCTCCGAATTTTGTTTATTACCAAGCGCACTCGCTACCACCATACTATCATAACCGCTGTTTGGAAACTATTTTTTTCGGGATATGAAGAAAAATCCAGGAAATTCAACAATTCTTAATTTTTTCTAATATTACACATGTAAATTGACTGATTTAAAATATAGTCCATATAATTAGTATCGCTGGATAAGCATACAAAATTTCAACTTAATATCTTGCACTGGGGAGATACTATATACAATTAACTGATTTTCCATATTAATCCCCCATGTGTCGTTTGACCTAAGACATCCGGTATGAATTTATATTTGATTGTAATTATTTATTTTAGAACCAGCCCATATAATGCTGATAGCTTTCTCTGTATTAACAAACGGTAGAAAATTACTAACAGTTAGCAAAAGCCCTGACCAACTAGGGTGCTTAAATGGAATAAGGGTCATAAGTATGATGTGGGTTATATTGGCACATAAATATATTGGGGCATTGGTAGATCCAAATATAAATACTTTTACAATACCGGATGTAAGCTAATTATATTTTATTATAAAACACTAACTAATATAATTATAATTTTTTAGTGGATGCAAGATCCCAAAAATATGTTTATTCGAAACGGATCTTATTCTGTAGATACTTTCTTATTATTAAGTGGATTGTTGGTATCGTACGTCTTTTGTTTACAAATGGAAAAAGGGATAAAGTTTAATATCTTTTCATATTACATCCATCGATATTTAAGGTAAATACAAATTCTGTTGAACAGAAGTTTAACATCCGAGCAGACAAAATAGTAATTTTTATTTTCATGTAGATTAACTCCAGTTATGGCTGTTATAATGTGGCTTCAAACAACAATAGTATCCCAAGTAGGGTCCGGTCCACTTTGGCCGATCACAGATGTCGATAAAAAGACTTGTATTGATTATTGGTGGCCAAATCTTTTGTATATTCAGAATTATTATAATCCTAATGATATAGTAAGATATTTGTGCAACTGATTTGGTGTGAAAATTAATAATATTTTACTTTTAGTGTTTAGGACAAACTTGGTATTTGCCAGTAGATATGCATTTGTATATATTATCTCCTGTTATTTTACTACCACTACGGAAATGGCCGAAATATACGATGTATTCTATGGTGGTGTTACTATTGGCTTCTATGGCAATACCATTTACTATTACTTATCTTGAGTAAGTACGAATTGTAAATTTAATACGCGTCCTTACAACTATATATTCGGCCACTTTACAGTTTCTACAATTAAAGTTTTTAGTACATCTTTACTCGCTACTTATATTTTTATTAAATTCATACAGGCCTGTGTCCACGATCCTAGAAATCGATCCGAGTTCTCGGATATAGGCCGCAATTCGATATCTCGGATCGTCGACACTACAAACTCGGGCGCAAAAATCGAATAGAAAACTAGAGTGGAAAAATGCGTTCTGTCCCATTTTTTCGTACAAGTTGCTAATTTCATTTAAATGATACCAATTTAAAATCTTGACGTTTGATGTTTGATAAGCTTGAAAATGATAAGGTTATAAAATATTACCTAATTCTACTCATTTTTGATATTGATTATAAATAATTACTTATAAACAAAGTAATATATTCGTTGTAAAATTTTAATTTACTTACTGCCGGGATAACTTCTTGGCCAACCTGACATCTGTAGTCATACAAGTTCAATGTTTATGATCAAAAAATGTGATCAAGAGCTTGGAACGATTTCTAGCATCGTGGACACAGGCCTTAACTTCGATTTTAGATTTACCCTTAATTTGACTTCTATATGATTATGTAGTAGAATAAAAAAATATTTGTAGACGTTTAAAATTGATTTTTTTTAATATGGGCAGTGCCCGTCCTACTTTTTTTGAATTTTTTACATGCTACGAAGAATTTAAAAATAGAAATTCCGTATTTTTTTCTTGAAATTACGCTTAATAACGCCTAATAATTCGTCGCCTAGTTTTTAAACATTTCACTCGTACGTATGAATTCCAGGACTTATAACGTTAATTATTATTGCCAGCTGAATGTCTGATTCTTTTTAGACAGGATTCGTAGTTCTTTTTTTATTGGGATTTTGAGTATCAAGAGATGGCGCTGATCCCGTTAAACACTGGTACACTTTTTGTTGACGTGTGTCAACGTAGCATTTCTGTCAATTGTATTTCTTTAGTTTTCGTATTATTTTCTCATTTATTAGTATTTTTTATTTATAATTCAAGTACGTATAATAGAGTTTTTGTAGTCATATAGTTGTAGTTTCATGTAAATGTCAAATGTGTACCACTGTTTGCAGTTCTAATATTTGCCGCTAGTTAGCGTTTTCTTATTTGAAAATCCCAGCGGCGCTAGTGTTGTAGCATACACGTGCTCTGAAAATGGTATTGTGCTATAAGATCGCATACAGAAACATTGTGTAACCAACATTCGTTTTGAAGTATACTAACAAATTCATTAAACTTTTTATAAATAGTGTTAGTAATAATTTTGTGTACGTACTTAAATTATAATGACATTCGAAGAAAGTTATCTTAAAGGAAATGTTTACTTATTTGGAGGCAACAATTTCTTCTCGAAGTTTTATAGAAGGGGGAGAATTGTTGAATCGTGGGTTGTTATTTTTATGCGGCGTTAATGAACATAGTGCTATAGACTAAAAAAAAATTTGGGCTGTTTAAACAAGTGCTTTAACGTCACATCCTCATGAGATTAGAAGAACTTCAAATTTACAATTGATTATTTACAAAATGCTCTTGTATAGCTGGCCATAGTGGCCATTGCAAACACATTACAATTGTATTTATATTTTGTACAAAATAGTAAAATAGTACCATATATTATTTATGGATATTAAATAAATATGCATTTACTTTACTTAGTTAAGAAAATTAAAATGGAACTAATGTCAAATATCTTTCAAATTGTTTTGATTACAAGTGTAAGAAATATATTGCATGCTACACATACAGTGAAAAGTGTGTTATTTTACTCATGAATTGATCAGGAAATACAATACTTTTCATTTTTTTATCCTCTTATGATTCGTCACTTGTTTTCCAGTTGGTATTTTCCTAATCCAGCCCTCTATTTTGTTGATAGACTCCATTTTACCAAATTTATTTTGAATGTCACTTTTCCTTTCGCCAATTTTTGGGACAGATAATTTCTTCCTACCCCGAGAATGACAGCCATAAAAAAACAGCAATTGACGTTAATATTTCTTCGTTCTTTGCTCATGTTGCAAAGTAATTTATATGTACTTTAAAACAAAAA
Organism: Harpalus rubripes; assembly: GCA_963082715.1. Taxonomy (NCBI): domain Eukaryota; kingdom Metazoa; phylum Arthropoda; class Insecta; order Coleoptera; family Carabidae; genus Harpalus; species Harpalus rubripes. The sequence goes on from OY720450.1 coordinate 75,417,817, forward strand.
GACAAATAAGAAACCGGCAAGGAATGCAATGCACTATATATATTTACTGTATTGTTGAATAACAGAATACCATTTTCAAGAGTTGTATATATCGTCCGCTTGAGGGATTCACGTTAATTTTAGTCGCCAATACGTAAATCCTGAAACTACTGGATAAAATTTTCAATCTATGCGTATACGAATAATTTTATATAATCATCTATATATATATTTTTTAGTGAGACTGCCCAAACGGATGAATACCGATCTACCCATACAAGATGTGGTCCTTGGTTAATGGGTTTAATGTTAGGCTACTACATCTTCACTCTTAGGAAAACTAGTGATAATAGAAACAGACTGGTATATATACTACAATGTCATATCATCGATATCAATATAATTAAAAGAATGTTTTCTGTAGCATCCAGCAGCAGTCATATTTGGATGGTTAGTAAGTTTATGTTTATTAGGAGGAGTTCTATATGGTCCTTATAATATGATGACCAACGGGGCTACTATATTGGAGAACAGTTTCATCAATGGTTTCTCCAGGCATGGATGGTCGCTAGGAGTTTGTTGGGTTATATATGCTTGCACTCAAGGATATGGAGGTATGAGAAAATCAACTAATAATACATTCTTAAAATATTTGCATTGACGTACCTATACCTAGTTTTCTTCAAGTAAAGGCCTGTCCACATATGCTACATAACAGGGATGGCGAACCTTTACGCATCAACGTGCCATTTTTCTAAAGAAATGTTTAATGAGATCATAGACGTGCCATCAAAAAATTTTGACTTTGTGATTATTGGGAAAATAATAATAATAAATACTATCAACTCAAAACTCTTTATTTACTACAAAAAAATAGGAACATTTTGCAATGTTTCAATTATACGCGTAATTTAAATTATAGTAAAATTAGTGTGACTTCTGTTGTTGCAGATTAGATGACAAATAATATATGTTAGGGTTGTAAGATGTTACTTTTAGCAGAATGCATGTTGAACTGCAGTCATCTGTCAATCGGTTTCTAACCGACTCTTTAATGTTATGCATCTCTGAAAATAATGACTCGCAGGCATAGGTTGAGAAAATATTGATAAAATAGCATCAGCCAGCTTCTTCAAACAATTAAATGTGTCTGGTAACGCATTCCATGTTTCCAAAATTTTGTTATTAGCATTTTCACTTACATTACTTGTCAATCTTTCTGTTTAAATTAATTCTAACTCTTTCCTTGTTTCAATAAATTTTTGAATCCATATTGAACTAGACTGGAAATCAATCTGCTGCATTTCAAATTCTTCAATTTCCAACCAATCGAATTGGGACAAATTCAGTTTATCAAATTACCCGCGCACCGCACCCGAACATTCCGTAGCGTAGGGATCACTCGCGTTCGCTCGTCATATACCTACTTCACACTTTTTTTCGTAGTGCATCATAATGATTTTTGTGATCAGTGACGTGCCCAAAATAATGTGTCGCGTGCCACTGGTTCGCCATCCCTGCTATATAACAAGGTAACGTAACCATGTTTTGTAATATATTACAAAAATTTAAAAAAATATAGAAAAATATTTTGTTTATAGTAATGTTTAAGTTATCGATTTCGGAGCGGTAAAGATCAAAGAATGTTATAATGCAGAACTGATAAAACACGTCCACACTTAAAAACAATGTTTAATAACATTTTAATAAAATTCAGTTGAACTGTTCGTGTGTGTGGTTCAACAGTTTCTTTGGTTATACGAAAAACAAAGATGTGAAGAATCGCCAGCACCTAACATGATGTTTGGTGTGATAATCCACAGAGCAACGTTAGATGTACCCAAAATCTTCTCTTTTTGCGTTTTTTATTATTTTTTTTTATTTTTCATTTTTATTTAAAATAATTACACAAGACATCTTCATGTTAATAGGGTATTCTCTTATGATTATAAATATTAAAAAGTTATTAAAAATACTAAAGTTGATTGATAAACCAGACGGATAAAACAAAAAAAAACCTGTTATAAATTGATTATTGCAAAAGATATAAAACATTTAAATATTGCTGATGGACTGACTACTTGTACTACCAATGGGAGACCAGTTGAAATCCCTACTCCATGTTCAAATGTGATAACAGGCCGCATCTGAAGTATGCACATGCTCGGGTTTACTTCGGATCGTTCGGGAGTGTTCGTATACAACTGTTTTAACACGTATTGCTAAGCGATATGACACGGCAACAATGTGTGTAATATTACCGCCCGATTGCAGAAACGTTAATCAACGCATTGTTCGATTAGTGGTTCATCAAAACGAACAAATTCGAATCAGTTTTCTTGTTTTTATGACATTTAAATCATTGCTGTCAAAAATTCACGTTACATTTGTTCGTTTTGATGAACCGATAACCGAACAATGCGTTAACGTTTCTGCAACCGGGCATAAAACATATATATATATATATATATATATATATATATATATATATATATATATATATATATATATATATATATATATATATTGTGTATCTAATCGACATACGGGTGGCGTTCAAAATCCGTTACGTATGAATTTAACATGGGAATATTTTGAATATTTGCTTTCCAAAAAAAAAGAATCTAAGTATTCCATGGAAAATTTAAGAAGAAAAACGCTGACATTTGTCGCGTCACCGATAACTTTCGAATGGAAATATTTATGAAATGAAGACAATTTGGTAGAAATTAAATTCAAAATTATAAATTATAAGAATGAATAAATATTTGACACAAGTTTAAAATACCTAGCTGTTGGTATTCAGCTGTAGGGAAGTAAGGACAATCCTTACTTCCCGTCGCTAATAGAAACCAATATCTTGACAGTAAAATACACATACATCCCTACAAACAATGTCCTAATAGCCTACTTACGATATTGGGAGTGGGAAAAAGGAATTTTAACTCGGGTTTTCACAGGTACTCTTAGATATAGCTATTCTTTGAGAAAAAAAAATCGAAAATATGCGAGAATACCCTTTTGTAGAAATATGCAAATGTGGCCGTACGAAAGTTGTATAACGATGTTAAAAAAAACTTCGTTATATAACATTTATTACAACATGTTATACAGTGTGGATGGCCTTTTTATTATTATTATTATTATTTATATTAATATTATTATTTAATATTTTAGGTCCAATAAACGCCTTCTTATCGTGGTCCGCATTCCATGTTCTGGGTCGTTTCTCTTATACATTATATTTAATACATGGAGTAGTCCTTTTGGTTGTAATAGGTTCTTTAAGAACTGTGAAATATTTCTCAGATTTGCAAATGGTATGTTTAAACCTACAGTACATACAGGTATTTTACTGTGTTTTTCTAAAATTTTCTTCTTGTAGATGTACACCTTTTGGAGTGATTTCGTTGGTAGTCTTGTAGTTGCTATTGCGTTAACTTTGGCATTTGAGTCCCCTATAGTTACAATAGAAAAAGTTTTATTTGGAAAAGGTAAACATAGATAATTTTATGTAAAATGAAATAACTAATTTTGTAAATTTAGGAAAGGATAATAAAAAGAAGATAGATCAACTGAAGATTTCTACACAGTTGCCAGTTCACTTGCCATGTTAAAAATGCTAGGTTATGAAGAAACGGCAACACCGCAGAGCAAGGAATACGGTGCATAGCCTCATGCGTAAAACATTGCACTCGATCAACAAAGTATTACTTTACACACTTGTTGCATAAATAACTATTTCATACAGATGTCCTACAAAAATATTTTATGTAACTCACCAATTGTCTCAATGTGTATTGTGTATAACTTATAAAATTATGTGAATTGTAATAAGGAGATTCATATTTTTGGAATGAATTTTACTACATTCAGAAATTTAATTTCTCATAGTACCCTACGTATGTAATTTTCAAAGAAGTTCACATTTTTTTTTCTATTCTACAACAATTAGTTTCTTGGATTAAGAACAATGGTTTAAAAATTAATACTACTAAATCTTCGCTTCAGGTTTTTGGACATACAGGCAGTATATTACCTGATATTATACTGGATAACACTGTACTCGAACGTAAATACGTTACAACAGTTCTAGGGCTGGATGTTGATGAAGACCTGAAGTTTAGAGAACATCTTACCAAGAAGCTAATGTCTGCTAGATTGATTCTGCGGCATTTGTATCAATTTCGCCAAGATCTTAATACTGAGATCAAATTAAAATTAATAAATTCTTTAGTTCTATCAACGTTTGATTACTGCGCTTGTACTTACATACCTAATCTAACTTTAACAGATAAAAATAGAATAACTCTTATTCAGAATTCCTGTTTACGTTTTGCTTATGGTATTCGCAAATACGATCATATATCACAACACCGGACTGCAGCAAATATGAAATCTGTTGATGAACGACTGAAAATTAATTATCTTTGTTTAATACACAATGTAAGGTTAACTAGAACTCTTAATTATCTCTTTGACAAGTTAATACCCAGAGAATACAATTACACTCTCCGTATTAAGAATTTGTATATTGTTCCTTTCTTTCTAAAGTCAAAATCTAGAGCTTCATTTTCCTATCTCGCGCCTTCTTTGTATAACAATATTCCTGAATCCCTGAAGTCTCTATCGTTAACCGCTTTCAAACTCAGAGTGAAAAATGTATATTAACTAATATAATGTAGTAATATTTTTTTGTCAAATTGTCTCGCGTTTGATGATTCTTATATATATTGTCATATATTTTTGTACTGTACCGGGTTAGGTGGAAGAACAGCCTTGGGCTGAACCTCGCCTTTTACTTACATGGTAATAAAGATTTTTATTATTATTGAATTGTAATATGAAATATTTATATGTATCTATACTATTATATTTTTTTTTTCATTTTACTCTGTAATTAAGGTTAACCTTGTTGAGTAAATAAAGATTTATTTATTTATTTATAAATTGTTGTAATTTGTAATCGTCAATTATTTTCATTGTCGTTTGTAATTCTCGAACCAACCTTAATTGGCTGGCATATTTATTTGTTTATTTTTAGGAAACCCGTTGTATGTTCACTCAACTTTGCTAAGCCACTGTAAACGGCCACTAAGATTTTATTGTAATGTTAAAAGTATGAGTTGTATATTGTATATGACAGAAATGAAATATTAAAATCGCTATAACTCGGCATTTCCGGATATATGTTTATATAAACTTTTTTATTGTTTTGAGATGTTTTATTCACTCTTAAATTCGTGACCTTTATTTTTTGAACATACATACATAAAATTACGCATTTCCCACTTAGTGGGTTAGCACAAACCCGAAAAAATAACAATAACATCATCCAAAAAATAATCAGTCTCTCTTTCAACAATATTCGTACTAACCTGACATCATAGGTACAACATATATTCCTCACTCTTAACATATTAAAGTGACCGATTTTCGGTAGCGAAATACCGCAACCGAACCATAATAATAGTTACGAAACAATCATCCTTCGCCACACATTCCTGTCTAAACACACTTCTTTCGCCTCGGCCACATTCATAATCGCATTCATACACGCTCTTCTTCTCTTCCCACTCGGAAACTTTCTCTCTTTTAGTACCTTATCAATCACATCCATCCACTTACACACTGGACGGCCACGCAATCGAACACCCTCAATTTCACCAAGATATATACGCTATATATATATTACGCTATATTTTTTGAACATCCTGTATAAAAATAATCTAAAATTGAAGAGATATTAATCATTGATTTATTGATAAAAAAATCTGATGTAGACATCGCACGACTTCCTTGTACGCAAGACCAATATGAACTATAGACCCAATTATAAAATTGCACGTATTTGACTAATTTTTTATCCTAATCCATAGCAAGCTTCATTACAAAAATCAAAAAGTATATAAGATTTAAATATACATATCTCGCTTATACAAAGGGCTAATTTGATAATACTTGATGTGCTAGACGCAGAATTTAATTCTCTAAAACTCTTATTTGAAGCATTTATTTCTAAAATCAAAATGAAACCATTTTATTCAAGAAAAACTGTTAACAACTTCAGGTAATATATTACTTCCGGTTAGCCTGTTTTAACCAAAATCTACTATGTTATTCCAATTGACATAAAAGTCTTATATACCAAATTTGAAAAGTTTTGGATTATATTTTAAAATAGTTTTTCATTAAAATCTATTATAAGCTTCAAATAAAGTACCATTTCTTGAAATTATGTAATGACCACAAAAAGGGGAGGTACACAACTAGATGTTATAGCAGTCCTAAATACAAAATTTCAACTTTCTACGGCTTACCGATTTTAAGTTATGCGAGATACGTATGTACAGACGTCACGACGAAATTAGTCAAAATGGATTCAGGGATGGTAAAAATGGATATTTGCGTTGAAATCTGTAAACCCAAATTTTTCGCGATTCCAATACTTCTTTTACTTTGTACAAGGAAATAAAGAAGAAAATATGTTATGGATTGTTTTGTCCATTTTTGGTAAATTGTTTTATCATCTAATATGTACAGATATTTTCTATCATATATATTTTTTAATATCTAAACAATTGTTATTTTTGTCATTTTATTTATTTATTTATCTGTGATTAGCAAATTCTGATTATAAAAATAAAAGTCTGGTACCTACGTAACTGCAAAGATAACTACTTGAAACCTTAGATATATAACGCTTGCAACAATAGTATATTTATAGTGATACCTACAATCCATCTAAAACATGTGGTCGCGTATATTTTTTCTTTTCGTCGTGACGTCTACTTGTACAGCAATAAATATACAAAAAATTGTAGGAGCAAATCCAAATCTACAGAAATGTATACCAACATTAGACAGTAAGTTAGATTTTTGTTATTTATTACAAAAAAGGGTGTCGGATCCTGTGGCTCAGTGGTTAGAGCAACGCCTCTTAGTCATGAATGCGGTCGGTGTTCTGGGATCGAATCCCACTATAGCATGGATGTTTGTGTATGTGAATCCACTCTGTAATTGGGATTTAATCCTGTTGAGGGGTTTAAAAAAATGAACATGACAGTGAATTGAAAAATTCGCGGCCTAACACATAGATGGCAGCACTAGAGCACAATTAATTTTTGTCAGGTTCGCAGGCTTTCATTTTCCCGAGTGCTATAATCTTGATTATGCCCGTGGTACATACGTTTTATTTTATTTTGGTTCGCAAAATTCAAGGATTCAATGGGTATATAATATATATATATATATATATATATATATATATATATATATATATATATATATATATATATATATATATATATATTCATATATATATATATATATATATATATATATATATATATATATATATATATATATATATATATATATATATATATATATACGGTATCGTTGTGCTGGCGTTGTGCATTTTAAGTATGCTGTGGTTTCTAGCTATATTGTTTGTTTATTGTAAAACGAGGGGGTGCGGAAGAGGATGACTGCTACTTCTACTTCTTACTGTTTATTCCAACGATGACACACTGACTCTAACTGGTGGACGCTTGAATGGGTGGCGTCCACGACTTCGTGAGAAGGAAGAACACTCACAACTTTACACTTTGATGAACACTATGGATCTAAAAACGACGATTTTGACGTTTGAATAGCTGTTGCTTGGCAACTTTATAAGCTCTCGGTCGATAAAAGCCAAATTGCGCCGCTTTTTAAGGGCGGATAAACAAGTTTATGATTCTAAAATAAAAACTGTTTGTATTTAAATGTTACGTTTGAATTTATTATAATCCCTATAACACTTTAATCTTTTTTTAATTTAAAAATTGAAGTTAATAGAAGTATATGCAGGGCCGTTCCTAGGGGTTTTTCAATGGCAGGCAGTAAAGTTTTCTTTCCTATTAGAGAAAATTAGCAGCGGAAACTGTCGCATTTCTTTGGAGGACTTACGTGGAGGAAAATTTGAAAATGAAATTTGCTCTACGACAGCACGTCCAACGACCAGAGAACTAACTAGATGAGTGTGTGTCAGAATTTGAAAGAACAGTTGTAATGGCAAAATGAAGAGTCAACAGTCTTTGTTCGGGCGCCATTTTGTGAGGGCAAAATGGTCATTCTGTCAACTTCACTCAACGTTCTCTTCAGTTCTCCTTGCTGTCAAAACGGGTTTCTCGGGCGCCAATCGATCGGTCGATAACACAGCACAGCAGAGGTGAAGGATGCTATGATAGCGTCTCTGAAAAGAGTTGCTTGGACGCCAAAAGGGCTCGGGTAGCTTAGTGGAGACAGAGTTCGGTTTTTGACAATGAAATCATAATGAATTTTAATATTTTATTAAAATATATTAAAACGATAATAATAACAAATAAATGAAAATAACAATCGCTAGCATATAATCGGGTAATACAAGTGAACCAGCGATACTTGCAGGATTTGTTCAATAAAGGAAACGGTCAACAATGAACGGGTAACAATGGCACACACCAAAGTTACGGGGCCGCGACATGAACGGTCAACAATGGCACTCACCAAAGTTGAAAAACGCAAAACGGTAACAGTGTTGTCACTTGACAACACTCATCAACAATCGCGATTTCGAAATGGAGCCGTGTTGACACACACCAACACTCATCGACAATCGCGATTACAGCAAACAGTGGTAAACCCCACTGTGCGGAAACATTCGGCTACGGCGGCATCCTAGCCGTACAAGGCACCTTCTGCACTCCCTCACGTGCTACCGGCACACACCAACAGCACTGAGTCAGAGGCAGCCAAGGTCCTAAACTTGCTCGCCCGGCACTCACCAGGTTCGCGGAAGACGGCACACACCGTCTCCCCGAGAGAGCACACACTCTCTCTAAGACTCCATGAAGAGCTAACGCTCTCTTGAGACAGCACACACTGTCTGAATAAAACTGTCGCTTGGGCCCGTATTTATACCCCGAAAAACCGTTAAAAATATAAAAATATGTTTAAACACGATTTTAATAATCCTGCAAATACTTGCTATTTAAATTTAAAAAATATAAAAAATAAACTCATGTAGGATCGAATCCACGATCTCCCAGCGCGTTGGTCGAGCATGCTAGCCTCGATGCTAGCCACTCAAGCACGCGGTACATGATAGGTAAACAACAAATTTATAAACATTTGCATTTTTAAACAATAATACAATAATTCATTTTACAACAAACGACATACAATATAATCAAACAATTTCATTGTATGCGTAATTTCAACCAATACAAAATAATAAAAATGTGAACAACATTTTTACTGGTGAACCTCGATTTGAATTTATAAACTTTAGCAAAAAAACTAACTTGTTAACCACAAGACTACGTTGTAGTAAACACGAAAATTAAATCCAAATCTAGTGATTATCGTCACACAGTCAGAAATCGATTTTCCTAATAGGAAACAAAAGTTGATGTTAACACGTTGCTCACAAAATATAATCATAAGTCTAGTGCTGCCCTCTCTGGATTAGGCCGCGAAGTTGTCATTCCACCATGATACATTCGTACCAGCAAATTTCTATATAAATATACTTAAAAAATGCCGTAATTTTAGTGGTCGACGCGTCCGGAAAAATGCCCAGTGGTATCCTCTCCGGCAATCTCTTCGAATTTGGTTCTTTCGACCAATGTTTAAAAATAGAGCACCATAACAACAAAACCGGTGAAACTAAACAAGGAAAATATTGTATCGTGAAGATAGATTTACCGAAAAATATGCTGTTTGCTGATGCATCACCGGAAGAAATAGAAGATAGAATGGTGGTCATTATGGATGGCAATGGTCCTGGCATTACATTAGGATGGTGTGTACCCCACAATTGCCCTATGGGAGAACTTACTAAAGCTATTACAGAATTTTTCCGGAAAAAAGTACCAGATTTTAATATGATGCTTCCAATGGGTGGTTTATGTCAAACGAAAAAAGATTTAGAAACAAATTTTAGCACGAATGACATTGCTATCATGTAAGAAAATGAAGAAAATGATGGTGGATTAATGTTTATACTATTTTAAATATTTTTAGAACATTTTTAGGTACGACGGGATTGGTAATATTAATTAGTACATTGTATGATATGTACTGTCATTACAAAGAGGAAAGTAAGTACAAATAGACAGCGCTTGCGGGTACGGTAGTACAATTTAGCAACTAACGTATAATTCAATGTTGCTCGAATATTTATTGTAACCCGACAATTCGTGAATATACAACGAACGAATCCGAATGGCGTACAACGAGGCCATACGACAATACAGGCCTGAATGCTCAGTCCGTGACGTCACTACTAGCCTCTTGCTGTCTCGCCACGCCTTGAACGACAGCAGTGTAACCATAGGAAATATACGGACTTTTAAACAAATAGGATTGTAAAATGTGATTTATAAAGATATACAAATCGTAAATAACTATTAAAATATTATATAATAGTTATTTATGATATGTGTTAAAAGTGACATTTTATTTTGTGAGAAGGAAGTTTGGAACACGAGGCGAAGCGGAGTGATCCAAACCTTTGAACAAAATAAAATCACTTTTAACCGTACATCATACACTATTTTTTCTACAAACCCTAGTTTTTAATTTCAATTTGTATATCTAATAATTTTTGACATTCACTTTTAACACTAGTGTCAAAAGTAACAATGATATGTCACTTTTAACACTGGTGTCATAAAATGACATTTTTAACGCTAAAAACAAACATTAAAAAGCCTACTTTTAATAGGTTTGTAGAAAATTTGAATACATAACTAAACAAATTAAATAAAAAACGAATTATAAATGGCCTAAATATACTAATAAACTCATGTTTTATTTTAAATTATTTATTGTTGTTTACATAATATAAAAATAATAATGCGATTTTATTTTAAGAAGAACCTTTAGCCGCTTGCTAAGTTCGTACGAATAATTTCTTATTATCAGTGCAGACGAATTCATGTTCATCTGAAAACGCAAATTGTGAACTGAATTTTGCCTTTTTTCGTCTCGCCTAAGTTGAATTGCAACTCTAGTCTCAGTTCAAATGTATCACGCGGAATTTTACAAGATGACATCACAATGTACAATGTCACATTATTTACTAGTAAATGTCAATATATTTACTAATATGCATTAAACTTAATATCAATATATTGCTTATAGTGATACTATAGTCAATAAGAAAAGTAAATTCAAAATTTCCAGTTCGACCAAAAAAGTACTACTTTACGCACTTGTTGCATAAATAACTATTGTGAGGATCTATATTTGATTGTAATTATTTATTTTAGAGCCAGCCCATATAATACTAACAGCATTTTCTGTATTAACAAACGGTAGAAAATTACTAACAGTTAGCAAAAGTTCTGACCAATTAGGTTGCGTAAATGGAATACGAGTCATAAGTATGATGTGGGTTATATTAGGGCATAAATTCGTTATAGTACCACAGATACCGCTTATAAATACTGCAGCGCTAAGTGATGTAATTATTTAAATCATTTTATGCTTAAATAAAAATTAATACATAAACTTTTAGTTTACGGACGACCCAAAAAATATGTACATTATGAACGCAACTTTGTCCGTAGATACTTTCTTAGTGTTGAGTGGATTGTTAGTATGTTACGTATTTTGTCTACAAATGGAAAAAGGGATAAAGTTTAACATTATCTTGTTTTACGTCCATAGATACTTAAGGTAAATACATATACGCTGACCACCGGCAAAAAACGGATCACCTTCAATATTATAAAACGTAAGCGTCGACTTTGTTCCAAACAGCAAAACCGTTTGCACATTTTTTGAGACCAAATTAATAGTCGCCATAAATATTATTAACTGGCTTTTGTTTTTGAGTTACAGGCTAATAGAACGGAGACTAGTGATACGTGAAAAATGTATCATGGTACTCACTGGCGAACGCTTTGTTGTCTTCCTCGGAAAAAAGACGATCTACCCAACTGTGGGTCATGACCCAACACTTTATTGCTGTGAATTTTATCTACTAGAAATTGTCGATGTCAATCCATCCGAGTTTTAATCAACTAAAAGAAACAAAAAATGCTGATCCGATATAGAATACCTAGATTCTAAAATATCATTTTTTACCTCTCGCTACGGTAAAGGAGGTATAGGGATCATGCTAAAAATCGCATATCGAGATTTTGGTAAATGAGCACGTTTTAAGGTCCCTAGAATCCAATTTTAACATTTTCACAATGATGTCTGTGTGTGTGTATGTATATATATACTACCATTCAGAAAATTTTGAAACATTGCATTTCGAACTTTTTCTATTATAGAAAGAGCCCATTAAATTTTGTAAATCGGGTAACCGGAAATGGCACTTTACTTGAAGCTCAAAATAGTTTTTCTTCGAAAAATACCTTTAAATGTTATGTTTTAGAGATTAATGTTATTAGAAAAATAAAAGATTATTAAATTTTCTACAAATTTGCATAAATACCTTTTCTACATATTTTATGGATAAATTTATAAAATTATCTATAATTTAAATCCCGGATCCTACGCTTTAAACAAACAAAACTCCTTGGTTTCGCAGTTATTCAAATCAAATGTAAGTAACTGACAGAAAAGTAAATAAAACAATAGGAAAGGAAATCAATACAGTTTCCAGCATAAGTAAATATGTAGGTATGTATTTAGATTAATAAAAATTAACGGTTCACAAAAAAGTTTAAGCTAATCCTCATTTTTGAATTAGTGAATTATATTCTGTTCCGGTATTTAAAATTTAATCTTCATTTTATTATCAAAAAAGGTAGTTACTTGGATTAGATTAGACCAACGTTTCTTAACCTATGGGTCGCGAAGGGGTTTCAGTGGGTCGCGTAAACTATTCAGAATTTCAAAATTTCTAAATGCCATTCATAATTCTAAAACGTAAAATATAAAATTTCACTAAAATGTTAGTTATATTAGGAATACAATGCAGAATTGTTACTCCTAACCGAGGCATTGAGTTCATTTTGGTTAAAAAAGAAAAACCAATATTGGGAAATAAATAATTGAAAATATTATTTCCTTTTGCTACTATTTATCTAATTGTAATTACTAAAACTAAATTTTAGGAACCGCCGCGATTTGATGAACTTTCAAAACTTATGCAAACTTGGGATACACATTAATTCACATTAATTTTTGTAAATTACTCGTATTTTTTATTTTAAATTTTGAAGAAATGCCTTTTCAATCATGTTCGAAAGTTAAATTGGACAAATATGGGAATGAACCTAATATTTATGTTTCGAATATTTTGACTAACAGACAAAATTAAATTTGTATCAAATTCATGTACCAAATTGTTTCATTTTATTTGAAATAATTACTGATCTTATTATGGTGTTAAATTTATATTATTTTGTTTATAAATAGGTAGGTATGTGATATATTCGTACATATTCATTTTCTTATTTTCATAAATAGATTATAGTTTATAATAAGACATGTGTTTTTATTTTTAAAATAATTTTCTAGTGGGTCGCGAAACCAATACAACAAGGTTAAGAAACGCTGGATTAGACTATATTTTAAGAAATAAACTGCCAAAATTAGAGTAAAATTCGCGAATCCAAAAATAGGGATTAGATTAATATTTTTTGTGACTCGGTCAGCAAATTGTTCTGCAAGGTATTTAAAGTGAGCACCAAGGGTCAATATTTGGAATACTCATAATACATTATTCACGTTTCACGTAGCACTAGTCGCCGGTCTAAGACTTGCTTTTTTGTTAATTTTGAAAATACCCCGTATCTTGCATATTATGAGAGATACGGAAAAACGTTTGACACTTTTATTCTCATGTCATTATGTATAAAACAAACATTTGTTAGTTTGTTTTATGAATTCCCATACTTATTTAAATTGTTAACAAACCAGATAAGTGGTAGATCGTGGTTTAAATCTAAAAATATATGAATATTTTGAAGTGTCCCTTTCTTGCCGGTCAGTGTACTTGTACATACTCAATATTCTATAAATTAAAAATGTATGCAACATAAATGTTTATATTTATTAAGACTAACTCCAGTTCTTGCTGTTGTGATATGGTTGAACGCAACGCTAGTTACCCAAATGGGATCTGGTCCATTTTGGCCATTATCAGAAGAATTTAAAATGACCTGTGTAAATTATTGGTGGCCAAATTTTTTGTACATTCAGAATTATTACATCCCTACTAATATGGTAATATATTTATGCACTTTATTTCGTATTAAAATTAATGATATGTTACTTATACTTGTAGTGTTTAGGTCAAAGTTGGTATTTGTCAGTAGATATGCAGTTGTATATACTGTCTCCTCTTCTTCTACTATCGTTGCAAAAATGGCCGAAATATACAATGTATTCCATGGTGGTGTTACTATTGGCTTCTATGGCAATCCCGTTTACCATTACTTATGTTAACGAAATTGAATCGTAAGTAAAAAAATGATAACATAATAATATATTAAAACATCAGTTATACAGGCTGCGTCAGAACCAATTGAGCAGTTTGGATGGGCATCCCCATTTTAGTACCCAACATGGTTTGGACCGGAGTACATCGTGGCTTTGCCGTGCGTGCGTTTAATGAAAACAACCGATCTGTGATTGCGATGCAAAAAGCTTTTCGGCGACGGTTCAACATTCCGCGAAATAAGCTGTTCCTACTGCGAACACAATTCGGTTCTGGATTCGGCAGTTGGAGGAAACTGGTAGCACACTAAGAATAGATACACATGGCCGACGAAGATCCATCAGAACACCAGAAAATGTGGAGCTAGTGAGAGCAGCAGTCGAACAATCGCCAAGACGTTCTGCTCGATGGCATGCTATTGCATTGAGGGTTTCAGACCGCAATTTGAGGAGGATTCTGCATTTAGATTTGAATTTCCATCCCTTCAAAATAATGATGGTTCAGGAATTGAACCCAGCAGACTACGCCAACCGACAAAATCTGTGTGACGAAATTCTTGCAGCGATCCCTCCTGAGGCAGCATTCTTCAGCAGCGACGAGGCACATTTTCACCTAAGCGGGATTGTCAATAAACAAAATTTTCGCTACTGGGCTGAAAACAACCCCCAAATTGTTCACGAAAGACCGCTACATTCTCCGAAACTAACGGTGTGATTTGCCGTATCACAATTTGGAGTATTTTTTTGAAGAGGGAGGCGTGACCGTGACCCTGAATTTCGGGCGTTATGTTTCAATGTTGCAAAATTTTCTGCAGCCCCGATTGGAAGTGGTTGTTGAAGAAGAGGGATTAGGGGACTTTTGGTTCCAACAAGATGGGGCTACAGCCCACACAGCCCGAAATTCTCTAAACGCTTTAAGAGAAATGTTTCCTGGACGTCTAGTGTCTTTGAGAGGTGACGTGGGGTGGCCTGCGCGATCGCCCGATTTAAGAATATGCGACTTCTTTCTTTGGCGATATCTAAAGGAAAAGTGTTTAAACGTCGCCCCCAAAACCTGCTAGAGCTAAGGGAGCAGATTGTTGAAGAAGTAAACGCGATACCCCGCGAAATGTGTGAACGGGCTGTTCAAAACTTCAGAAATCGGCTCCAGCAATGTATTGCAGCTAACGGCCGCCATCTTAAAGACATTATTTTTAAAAATTAATGATTATAAAATGGTAAGTCCTACTGATTTCAAAAATAAAAACATTTTTTTTATATATACCCTGGTTTCTTTTTTATAACTCTTCAAAACTGCTCAATTGGTTCTGCCGCACCCTGTAGAAGCAGAAAGCAACCTATTCTTAGCAGCGAATGCGCGAACGCACGAGTGCTGAATGGCCTTCTGAAAAAATTGTTTTATATTATTTTCTCTGTTTCGGCTTTCATTTCGGGAACACGAATGATGGGTTATGGAAAGAATGGTAGCAAATCATTGTCTAATATGTTGTAAAATGTGGCATTCTAATTCCGAAACAGTGGAAACAATAATTAGTAGACTAAAAATATCACTTTTCCTTGTGCACAAATAGCTATTTTCATATTAAACGATTATGGTCTGCTTTTTAATTAACACAACCCAGCAAACACAGTTACTTCCTTATTACGTAATATAGACATAACTCGTATTACATGTTACATACCGAATAACATTCCGGGAAAGTACATGTATAGACCTATGTCCGCAACATGGTCTATGAGACATCACATCCCATGTATGTAGATATTGTAACGTACATATTATATAACAAAAGTATATCACTTCTTTGTAATTATTTGAATATACTACTTTCATTGTGAATTTTTATGCCTGTGACTTCTTTTTAATCCTAAAGTTAAATATTATATATTATGAAGGATGGTAGGAAAATGTGTAGGTATTAACTACAATATATATATATATATATATTTAAATATATAGTTTATTACAATACTTATATTGCATATATATTACAATACAAATTAAATATAAAACAACATAATGAATCCATTCTGTTCACATCTGTAAGTCGCAAGATATAAATATGAACAAAATCGCACCTAAAGCTGCCACTCTTATGTATAATTTTATGTTAACCAACAAGAACAGATGTGTTTTTTCATTTTTTACAGATTTACAGATCTGTAAAACTTACGGATGTGAACAGAATCGACCAATAAATTTCACTAGTTTAATACAATTTATTAGTACGTAAAATATATAATATGTAACGTGTATAAACGTTTTTCATTTGAAATTCTAATTTTATAGTATTTTAATTCGAAATTATTTCAGGTTATCTAAATTTTCATTTTCGTTCAAGAATGAAAATAAGCTACATAATGAATATATAGTTACATACACTAACTTACCGTATGACAAACCGATTTTGCCTTGAAATCAAAGAATTAGAGCACATATTAAAGTATACACACCACATAAAACATACACAAATACTGCAATGGCTCCAAAAGTACAATGCGTCGTTGTTAAACCTCTGCACACCTAACTTGGACAGACAGAGACCTTGGTCACATAAATAGACCAATTAGATTTGGAATAGATGACACGTGATCAATGCACTATGAATATATTATAAGTACGGTAACATGTATGTAGTTATAGGTATGTACCATGTCCAATACCAATGTGACATACCGACAATATCATTTTACAGTCTCTTGAGAGATGTCCGACATGGTATATGTATATTACGTTATAAGTACCTGAATAAATTATATACTACATAGGTGTCAGATATCACATACCTGGTACATATATGTTAAAACTGTGTTTGCTGGGAAATATGTTCTTTCTCAATAATTTTTACTTCCTCATATATCGGTGTAAGTATTTTTTTCAATTTTGTAATATCTATTTTTATTTTAGTGCTAGCGGTGATGCTTACCTTACAGATTATTACGTTCCCACCCATACCCGGTTTGGTCCTTGGCTAATGGGTTTAATGTTAGGCTACTATGTCTTCACTCTTAGGGAAACTAGACAAAATAGAAACAAACTGGTAAATATACTACAATGTTCCATCGATATCAATATAATGGGATGCGGTACTAAAAAAAGTTGCATATATTTTGTTATATTGTGAAAATGTGACTAATTTTAAATGATTGTGTACCAAAATATTTTTTAAATATATGTAAAACTTTTTCATTCATAATTTTAATAAAAACTATTGTCGCTGGAGCGATAATAACGTCACAACTTCAATGTAGTTATAGGACTACTAAATGAAAAAAAAAATTATATTATAGAAATTTTGTCTAAATTAAATCCATATATTTCTATGTTACTTGGAAATGTAACCAGTTTCTAAGGTGACAAGAAAAATTTAGTAAATAAACAAAAACCAATTAATTATAGTCAGTTTTGCATTTTTGGTTCACGCGTTTCTATTCATTTGCAATGACTGGCGAAGCAAATAATTGTGACGAGGTTCCTTCAGACATTCTGGGATTAAAGGTGCATTCACAAATAAAAATTAGGTTTATGGTTTTTGTTTAGGTTTAAGTAAGTCGTTCATAAATGTAAGTTTAAATTACCTAAAAATTAGTTTTGACATGTACAGACATCTGTGTAAATGCTTCAAAAACAAGATTAACATATCGGTAGAGCAGTACTTAACAAGATACCTGTGCGCCGTGAAACTGTCATTCGCTTGGCATTATTGGTTATATTTCAGCAATTAAGTTATGACTGTCTCCATGTTTTTCTCGCATTTGTGTAAAAAGCCGAATCCACCAAGTGGATACTAAATAAAGATGGGTGTATATATCTATATCATTTCAGACTCGTTCTCATTGGTGAAGTTTGTGACGTCAAACTAAATTATAAACCTAAAGTTTGGACCTTAAATTCTGAAGTGTGAATGGAGTCATCACATAATATGCGGCCAAAGTCTTTAAATCTAAAGTATAAACCATAAATCTAAACCTAATTTTCATTTGTAAATGTACCTTAATAATATCCAATGTACGAAACACAACTAAAAAAATTAATATTCAATAAATTTTAAATAAAACTTTCAAATGTTTTCGTGATCAGTCAGAGAAATGCAACTTTCAGAAGGTGAGAGCTGTCACTAGTTAACCACCTTGACATCAGTTTTTGGCAGTATTTGAAACTGCTCACTCAAAAGCATCTTCCATGTTTTATAAACTATAAAATTATTTTTAAAAAGCACAGTAAACAACTCACAATGCTAACACAAAAATGGATGACACCTGACATGTAATTAAAGATCTGACATCACATACAAATTTAAGTGTAATAAATGCTAAAGTTCATCAATTTACTCAATCTTTAAGAAAAAAAAAATAATTGAAAAATGAATACCGGACTGCATTAAAATATTTTTTTCTTCAAGCGTATTATAATATTCATATTATGCTCCTCTACACACACTATAGAAGATGTTCATTGTCTTACTAGTACAAAAATGTTCTTATTGTTGTACTAGTAAAAAAATGTTAGTGTTTTAGTTCACCGCTGGCGGTGGCAGTTGTCACAGCAACACATATTATATTGAAAATTGTTATTTGACAGTTGTGTTGTTTTTGTTACTACAATTAAAAAATTCCAAAAAAGAGTCAAAAAATTCTTTGAAACACTTGAAGAAAAAATAGTATATGTCATTCGGAGTAGAACGCCCTTTTTGTGTTTTACCCAGCTTGCCTAGCCTCGGCTAGCGCCTCGGCCGCAATAGCTGGGTTCAACACAAAAAGACCGCTTTCTACTCCTAATAACATAATATACTATTTCACCACTTGGAGTAGAAATCGATATCTCTATCAGTCATGGCAGAAGTAAAACGTTTTTCCGTTACAAACTGTATCTCGAGAAATATATACATTTCAGGCCTTGACATATATTATTTTTCTGTAGCACCCTGCATTAATCACCTTCGGATGGTTAGTTGGTTTAGGGTTCTTAGGCGGAACTCTGTATGGCCCTTATTATTTGCCTAACAACCTACTGAAGGAAAGTTTCGTAAATGGTTTCTTTAGGCATGGATGGTCGCTCGGTGTTTGTTGGGTTATATATGCTTGCACACAAGGATATGGAGGTAAGAGAAAAAAAAATCAACTATATTTTGTTTCAAAACGCTGGAGTAATAAATCAAACCGCCAAAGATATTCCAGTAGCGAGTCAATAATTGTTAAGGAATAATAGAAAATATTTGAAGTAATTTTACAATTGCACAGGGGATATAATTTGAAAAAATTAGAGCTGCATTTTTTTTTGTCCAAGGATACGGGGGGAGCGGGGGGGTATTAAGCGATTTTTTAGTATATTGAAACTTACATATTTTCATAGAATGAACAGTTACAGGTTTAACGCTTTTTTATATAAAAAAAATAAATCAAAATTAATTTGATTAAAATTTCACTACATACATACGTACGGCATTTGAATGAATATTCTACCATGCATCTGTAGAGTCAAGAATAAACTACGGTATTAGGTTGTGGCTCGGGTTTTGGCGTAACTCTACTTGTGCTCAATTTGTCTTTATCGCTCAAAAAAGAATAATTAGATGTTTATTAAAAGCATATAAAAACTCTTCTTGTAAACCAATTTTCAAAAAACTTAAGCTGCTTACAGTGACTGGCTTCTATACACTTGACATTTGTTTTTAGATATTTCAAAATAGAAATAAATTCAAACTCAACTCAGACATTCATGAGTACCAAACTAGAAACAAAAATGACTTCCATATATCTAAATCTAGAGTTAAAGTCGTCAAAGATTCTCCAGATAGTATTGGTCTATCATTTTTCAATAAGCTACCAGAGAACATTAAAAACTCGAAGTCCTGTAAACATTTTAAAACTAAGTATTTATACGTTAATAGTTTTTATAATGTGAATGAATTTGTTTTGAATTATTATTGTGGGACGTTTTCTACAGTGTAATGTATCTGCAGAAATAAAAGATTTATTATTATTATTATAATTATTATTAATAATAATACATACAAAAGAATAGGTACATTTAAGCCGCGACAATACCCAGATGTGTTCCGGGAAACGCGCGTTCTAATAATTAAAAATATATTTTGTAATTCTTATTTAATGTATAGATTTAAATAATAAATAATATAGAGAGAAGTGAAAGCAACTGCAAAATTTGGATTTAGAGCTGCATTTTTACCTTCCGTCACTTTTAGGTAAGGAAGGTATTGTCTTTGGTCAAAAAATTCGGTGGTGAGTTTTTGATGAATAAGCACGTTTTAGGGTCCCTACAATACGATTTTACAATTTTTACGATGATGTCTGTATGTGTGTGTGTGTGTGTGTGTATGTATGTGTGTGTGTGTGTGTGTGTGTGTGTGTATGTATGTGTGTGTGTGTGTGTGTGTGTGTGTCTGTGTGTGACAAAATTTTCTAATGCGATAACTCTAATACTACAATTCCAAAAATTACAATTCTTTCGTATTTCTCTTCGTTACATCCATGTGAAGAGCTGATTAGATTTTGGTTATAGTTGGTCAACCGGAAGTACCCTCATTTGAAGATTTTAACAGTTTTTCTTGAAAAAACGATGTTAAATATCATTTTTTCACATTTAATGTTATTATAAATATTAAAGAATTATTTATTCTCTATACGATTTGAATGCATTTTGTACTTCATATTAAATGGACATAGAGTTAAAAAATTATAAAGAAATTAAATATCATATATATTAGTCAGCTTTGCTATAACTCTGGAAACAGCTGCGATACATTAAGAAAATTCTGATTGAAAGGTGTCAGTGTCAAGTGCAGTTGACAGTATGTTTATGTTATAATTTTACTGGAAATATAAGATCTTTTGTTAGAAACTTTCTGTATGGAATTTGTACAAAATACATACAACTGCCTTAAGGTAATGTACAAGAAATATAATCTTTTGCAAGGAACTTTCTGTATGACATTTATACAAAATACATAGAACTGACGGAAGGTAATGTGCTGGCCACATCAGATTTTTTAAATTAGAACTGCAAAAACAAGCCAGAGCTGCACCAAATTATATCCCCTGCAATTGCAACAAGTACATTAGAAAAGAAATTATTGCAGATTACAATACATTGCATTGCAACCTTGTTTATTAAGTAGTAACGTATGGTACGGCACATTATTCAAACATCCTGTATATTTAAAATTGTTCATACACATGACATTATTTGCTATCCAACAATTTTAATATTTTAGGTCCAATAAACGCTTTCTTATCATGGTCGGCATTCCAAATTCTTGGTCGTTTTACATATACAATGTATTTAGACCATATTATAGTTCTCTATATAAGCATGTATTCCTTAAGAACTACGACTTATTTCACAGACATAAATACGGTACGTATATACGAGATGAGAGTCGCGCTAGAATTATTGAGAATAAGAAAATCAGGCAGGCCGCGGAAAATCAAATTTTCAGTAATAACAAGAGAGTGAGAATAAATTGGAAATAATTTGACAGATCTTTCGAAACTTGTTGCCAGGTAATAGTTACGAAAGCACGTAAGACTTGAACGGATATTGCCATATGGCAACATGTTTGAGAAAGAAATTGGAGAATTATTTTCTAATTTATCGAACTCTCGAATTATATTTAATTGGATTATTTTTTAATTCACAAATTTGTTTCAAACAACGGTATCAGACTTTCATGCCATTGTAGTGCCGTCTACTGTCGTAATTTACTAGCTTTATTCATTTACATGGTCCAGTTGGCAAGTCTGTTTTGACAACTAAAACACAACTTTGATAGGGCACAATAAATATAATTAATCAGGAATTATTTCTACATTTTTACTTCCTTGTACAAAGTAAAGGAAGTATTGTATTCGCGAAAAATTTCGGTTTCCAGATTTCAACGGAAATGTCCATTTTGGCCAACCCTGAATTCATTCTGACTAATTTCGTCATGACGTCTTACGTACGTACGTACGTACGTACGTACGTACGTATCTCGCATAACTCAAAAACGGTAAGCCGTAGAAAGTTGAAATTTTGTATTTAGGACTTCTATAACATCTAGTTGTGCACCTCCCTTTTTGGTCATTACATAATTTCCAGAAATGGTACTTTATTTGAAGCCTATAATAGATTTTAATGAAAAACTATATTAAAATATAATCCAAAACTTTTCAAATTTAGTATATAAGACTTTTATATCAATTGGAATAACATAGCAGATTCTGGTTAAAACAGGCTAACCGGAAGTGATATATTACCTGAAGTTGTTAACAGTTTTTCTTGAATAAAATGGTTTTATTTTGATTTTAGAAATAAATGCTTCATATAAGAGTTTTAGAGAATTAAATTCTGCGTGTAGCACATCAAGTATTATTAAATTAGCCCTTTGTATAAGCGAGATATGTAAATTAAAAACTTATATACTTTTTGGTTTTTGTAATGAAGCTTGCTATGAATTAGAACAAAAAATAACAAAAAAATAAAATATAGATGTTAATGTCAAATTACGTCAAATACGTGCAATTTTATAATTGAGTCTACACTTCATATTAGTCTTGCGTACAGCGTACAAGGAAGTCGTGTGGTGTCCACATCAGATTTTTTTTATATATTTCATGATCAGAAACGGCACTAAATCAGTCTTTTTCGCTCATTTTACAATAGCTACAGAGATTATTCCCGGGAATAATCTCTAGAGCTTTATTCTCAGTATAATAATGACAGGATTGGTTAAAACGCAGATACGTGACACAAAATGGAACATTTCATTGGTTGTAAGAAATGTCAAAAAATAATCATCATAATTTTAAACATTATTTTTCTCTTAAATTTAATTACGATAGTTAAATAAGTTAAAACTTACTTAATAAATTCTTTAAAAGTATCGTTATGAGTGAAAATTTGGAATTAACGAAAAAACTTTTTCTTCAGTTTTTGACAAAAAAAGTAATACTCACATTATTCACCTGATTTGATAATGTAGGTACAACTTTTGGCTATATTTTAGAATTTTCAAGGTAGAAGGTTTTCATCTGAAGATGTGATTAATGATGCTATACATGATTAATTTCAAAACATATAAAAAAAATTGGTAGGAAACTCTTAAGAGCAAAGAATGGTGAATTATATTATTGTTCAAAGAAACTACTTTGATCATATTTAAAATAAAATTCTAATATGATTAACGTGTCTTATTCTCAATAATTCTATCGTGATCCTTATATATTTTGCTGTTATATATTTTTTTAATACTTCCTCTTTATAGATGTATCTATTTTGGGGTGATTTTGTCGCTTGCCTAATATTTTCTATTGCGTTGACTTTAGCTTATGAGTCTCCTATGGTTACGATAGAAAAAGTCTTATTTGGAAAAGGTAAACATAGATATTTTTATATTATATTAAATTACTAATTTTGTAAATTTAGGAAAGGACAGTAAAAAGAAGATTGTTCGACCCGAAAATGGCCACACAAATAAAGGATTTGAAGAAGCATAAATAATTTGTTTGTGTAATTAATTTTATAAAATAAATGTTTTTTATATAATCTATCTAATCGATTATATTTATCAATACTTTTCAATGCGTTGTTAGAAATAATTATCATATTTATTTGAAATTTCGAAAAAAATTATCAAAGTACGTATTCATTACTATTATAAGGACAAAATTAAATAGATTGTTTTTAACTGTTATCTAAATATTTTAGATACCTAAAAATTAAAATATTTCAAAAACTGTTACGTTTATCAAGTTTTAACAAGCGTATTTTTCTCTATTTCGGTGTTCTTATGAGTCTATAAAAGCACTGTTAAGGCCAACGTGCACTTGAGCGACCGAAGCGATGCGAGGCGAAGAGAAGTTTTTTCATTCAATGTATTATGTGTATACGCGCACTTTGGAGCAGCGAAGAGCAGAGCAGCGTGGCGACTATACACATAAGAATAAATAGAATAAAAAAACTTCTCTTCGCTGCGCTTCGCTTCGCCGCTCTTCGCGTCGCTCAAGTGCGTGTCGGCCTTTAAGCACTGAAAACACGTCGTAGAAGAACTACAAGCGCACTCTCTGATCTTAAGCCACCTATCAAAGCTGGGCAATACTTGCAAGAAAAGTACTTTATTAGGTTTGCAAGTACTTTCAGTACTTCAAGTACTGTACTTGAAGTACTTTCTATTTATAGTACTTTGTACTTGACAAAGTAAGTCTATTCGCATGTACTTGGTACTTAATACGTGAAAAAAAACTTGAAATACAATAAAAAGTACTTGAAGTATTTTTAAATACTTGAAGTACTTTAAATGTACTTGGAGTATTTTAAATGTACTTGAAGTATTTTAAATGTACTTGAATTACTTTAAATGTACTTGAATTACTTTAAATGTACTTGAAGTTCGATGAATAATTTAAAAGTTAACAATATTATGACATTATGAGAATTGTTTATCTGTCAGTGAAGGTACATATGTTGAAGTGCCAAGAACATTATGTAATTGTTACCTGTTGTTTCCTTAGTTATGAAAAATAAGAATTGTATAGAACTGTCAATAAAAAATACGTCAAGTTACATACACTGTATATCGTATTAATCACGTATTAATGATTTATTGGGATATACTGTAACAGGTTATGGGTCCAGAATGCGTACACTGCACCAGGTGTAAAATATAGTGAAAACTAAGAGATTTCATATATATTCATAATTAAAATTGAGTGCCAGTTCTAGTTTAAACTTGGAAAAATGGAAGAAGGCTACCAGAAATCTATCCCTATTCCTCAGATAGTCCAATTAGAGGGAAAATCTAACTGGGAGAATTGGAAAGCAAAAATAAGAATGGCCTTAAAGATGATACCAAATGCTATCAACATTATTGATGGAAAATTTACACTTCCAGAAGAACCTGAAAATACGGCGGCGAAAGAAGTAATTAAGAATTATAAGAAGCAGTTAGCTTTATTTCATACAACTGACAATCATGCATTGCTCATATTGGCAAATAACATGAAAGAAGAAATGTTCGAGAAAGTGAGAAGATACGAAACAGCAAGATCTATGTGGCTTGGATTGTGTCAACTCTTTGATACATTCTCAGAAGATCGAATATTTGATCTTTATAACAACTTCTTCGAAGCTAAATGGATGCCTCAGGATGAAGCAGTGAGCTTCATAGCAAGATTATCAGATAGCTGGAAACAACTGAAGCAAGAAGTTGAAAAGCAACCAGATGATAATCAGGATATTCTATTAGTATGCAAAATTTTGAAATCACTGCCTGAAAAATTTAATTCTTTCACAGCTGGTTGGAGATTAATTAATAAAGAAGACAGAAGTTTAAATAATTTGACACAGAAGTTGTGTACCTTTGAAAAAAATTTGTCAGAAAACATCGAAGAACTTCTTCATGCAAAAACAAATACCGTGAAGAAAAATTATGAGAAAGGTCAAGATGTGAAGCAGCAAATTAAGAAAAAGCAAGTTAAATGTTTTTATTGTGAGAAGAAAGGGCATTACATTTCAGAATGTCGATATTGGATCGCAGATGGTCGTCCGTCAAAACCAGCTAAAGCCAAGTTTTTGAAAAACAATTCAACTGAGGGAGCTACGCTTATAGCAGTCAGTCCAGAAGCGTTTGTGACAGAAAGAAATGAAGAGTGTTGGTTCGCAGATAATGGAGCAACAAATCACATTACCAATCGCCGTGACTGGTTTAAAACATTTGAGTATTTCCAGAGCGGACATGATATAGTTACCGCAGATGGAACTCATGTTAAAGCAGTTGGTCGAGGATCTATTACAATACAGGCTGCAACGGAAAATTAGTGGAAATACTTTGAATTAACAAATGTTTGGTATGTCCCAAATATTTCCAAAAATTTGTTTTCGATCCTAGCAGCTCAAGATCGAAGACCACAAAATAAATTTGAGTCAACAGCTACTACCTGTAAATTAACTGATGGCAAAGAAACACTTATAATGGGAGTTCGTCAAAGGTTTGGTGGTCTTTATAAATTAGCAATCAGAACTACGCAAGTAAACCAGGAAGTTAATGCCATCATGCTCAAAGAAGACAAATTGCTGCAAGTTTACCATGAACGAATGGGACATCAAAATAAGCGACACGTAAGAGATTTTATTAGAAGAGAATTAAATATTGATATTCCTCTAGATGGCGAGCTATGTGAAGGTTGTATAAATGGAAAAACACATAGGTTGAAGTTCGGACATCGAAAGAGAGCTGAAAATCCAGGAGAATTAATTCACACAGATGTATGTGGCCCCTTCATAGCATCTAAAAGTGGATTTAAATATTTTGTAGTATTTAAAGATTACACACGATTTAGAAGAATATATTTTATAAGAAGCAAAGCTGCAGTGGCAAACAAATTAAAAGAATTTCTAGCTGAAGCTAAAACTGCTGGTCATGTAATCAAAACTTTACTGAGTGACAATGGAGGTGAGTTCGACAATAAACAAATTCATCAAATTCTCAAAAAGCACGGTATTGAATCAAGATATACTATGCCGCATACCCCACAACAAAACGGCTGCGCAGAGAGGGAAAACCGAACCATTGTAGAGACAGCCAGAACTCTTATGCATGCCAGAAAAGATCCCCTTCCTAAACAATTATGGGCAGAGATGATTAACACAGCAACTTATATTCTAAATAGGACTGGCGTCTCATCAGTCAAAGAAAAATCTCCTTATGAACTATGGGTAGGTCGTAAACCAGGTTTTAAACATTTACGTATCATTGGATCAAGATGTTGGGTACATGTTCCAAAAGTAAATAGAAAAAAATTTGATAAAAAAGTCCAGAATGGGATTTTGATTGGATATGACGGAGACGATGGCTACAGGGTTTGGTGTACTAATAAACTTGTAAGATCACGTGATGTTATATTTCAGGAAGATGCACTCAAACCAATTCAAAATTTACCGGAACTAAATCAAGATCAAGAGAGAAATGAACGATGAAGAAGACAATGAACCTAAACATGACAAAGAAGATGAAGACAATAACATAGCAGAGTGCACAGTGGAAGAGTGTACAGTGGACTATAAAGAAGAAGAAAAATATTTTGAAAATTATGTCTATGTTAGTGAACATGATAGTAGTATACCACAGTCCTACCAAAAAGCTATAAAAAGTAAAGAAGCAGAAGACTGGCGTACTGCTATGGATTCTGAGATGAAGTCTCTTCAAGAAAATAACACATGGACATTATGTGACTTACCACATAACAGGAAAGCAATATCTTCAAAATGGGTATTCACAAAGAAGTTTAATGCTGATGGTTCACTGGACCGTTATAAAGCCAGATTAGTAGTAAAAGGGTTTTCTCAGCGAAAAGATATTGACTATGAAGAAACATTTAGTCCAGTGGCAAGAGGAACTACAATTAGAACTATTTTAAGTGTAGCAGCAAATGAAAACATGTATCTTCATCAGTTTGATGTATCAACGGCGTTCCTTAATGGTAAATTAAAGGAAGAAATTTACATCAGGCAACCTGAAGGATTTGAGGACAAAACTGGAAGAGTATGTAGACTGAACAGAAGTCTATATGGATTGAAGCAAGCTCCACGTTGTTGGAATGAAAGAATAAATAATTTTCTCAAACATTGCGGATTTAAGAGAAGTACGGCTGATCCATGCTTATACATAAAAAACACAAACGGAAGCAAACTGTTATTAGTGTTATATGTCGACGATGGATTGATAGCGGCTTCAAATCAAATAGAAGCAGAGAAATTTATTGAAAAACTTCAATCAGAATTTAAAATGAAATCTAAACCTGCTGATTATTATTTAGGACTTGAAATAAAACAAAGCAAGGAAGGTATCAAAGTAAGTCAGACTACTTATATTAGAAAGCTGCTTGATAAATTTCAAATGGAAGGATGCAAATCAGTAAATTCACCGATTCTGAAAGATGAGAATTCAGAACCAAGGAAGGCAGAAACCAAACAAGATAATACTTTTCCATATCGTGAAGCAGTAGGTTCTTTAATGTACCTGATGACTGGGACAAGGCCTGACATCGCGTATGCAGTGGGAGTAGTTTCAAGAACTCTAGAAAATCCTACTCAAAATGATATTGTAAAAGTAAAGAGAATATTCCGATATTTAAAGGGAACAGCTGATCTTGGGATTATATACAGAAGCAATTTCAAGAAAGGTATATTAGAAAGTTACTCCGATGCAGATCTGGGAGGTGATGTTCACACAGGCAGATCTACAACAGGTGTAGTCACTGTCTATTCGGGTGGTGCTATTTCCTGGCTAAGCCGAAGACAAGTTTCTGTTGCAATTTCTACAACAGAAGCAGAAATTGTAGCTGCGAGCGAAGGAGCTCGAGAAATGGTATGGCTGAAAAGACTTTTGAAAGATATCCATATTATAGACTGCAAAAACGCAACGTTATTTGTAGACAACAATGCTGCAATTAAATTATCAGAGAACCCGATTTGGCATAAGAGAACTAAACATATAGCTATTCGCCATTTCTTCATAAGGGAAAAGGTACAAGAAGGTGAAATAAATATTCAGCGAGTGAACAGTGAAGACCAGCTCGCAGACTGTTTTACGAAACCCCTGCTTAGTCCACGACTCAAGAAATTATGCCAAAATTTTGGGCTTATCCAAGTATAATTTTTAAAATTATCAAATTAACATTGTAAAACAATTAAATAATGAAGGAAGGTGTTGAAGTGCCAAGAACATTATGTAATTGTTACCTGTTGTTTCCTTAGTTATGAAAAATAAGAATTGTATAGAACTGTCAATAAAAAATACGTCAAGTTACATACACTGTATATCGTATTAATCACGTATTAATGATTTATTGGGATATACTGTAACAACATAATCATGTGAATTTCATTAATAAATATATTTTCAGCGATAATATGAAAGTAAGGATATATTTGCAAATTTTTTGGCATAAATAAATTAATTCTAATCTATATACTGCATATACATATGTCTGTATTACCTAACTACAGTGCTGAGACTTTGCCATATCGCCTGGCGAACGCATGACGTAATTATGACGTCATTCTAACATCTCGGTACAGCTTCTCGTATCATTTGACATCATATGACGTCAATTTTACGTCATGAGATGGCTAGGTGCATGATGCGGCTGTCCCAGCGAGGAACTCTTGTTTTAAATTACTAAATAAATATCGTATATTGAAATTTTTGTCAATAATCACCTTTTAAGGTTAATATAATCAGAAAAATATCAATTATCTGAAAAAGTACTTGCACCCAAATTTAGAAGTATTTGGGTGAAGTGTAAATATTAAACAATTATTATTAATTAAAATTCAGTGTTTATTAAACTATAATTAAAGTTACTATGTATTACTAATATTAAACAATTATTAAAAACTAATTAAAACTAAAACTATAATTAACTACAAAACACTAACACTATTTATTTAACCAATTAAAACTACTATTTATTTACACAATATTACAAATTATTTATTTCACTACGCGTTCCAATCTTAGACTGCCTGTCTGTTGCAGACTCTTGTAGACTATTTACGCGATATTTATATCACTATATACTTATATCACGTTCAACTGTCCGCCTACCGACCTCCACAGCGTCTATATACTCAACTGACTCAACAGGGTCTGTATTTTCAACTGCTCGGACAGAAGTCACACCTTTCACCTCACTGTCTGTCTATTTATGTAACTCTTTCTCCTTCCACAGCCTCAGTATCATCGACTGTCCGTATGCCACAGTTCTTCAACACCACTGCCGAGTATTCTATTTAACAGCTATGCCGGTATACCAGTAACTTCCCGACTCGCCGTTACTGTCCTTGTACACTATAGCTTCCCAATACTCGTCAACACTGCCAAGTACTCACATCCACAGCTATCCCATTATACCAGTAACTTCCCGAGTACCTACTCGACACCAACTGCATACGCTCACTACGATACTGCTGTGCTTCTCACTAACACTTTACTCTTTAACACTCCATGTAACTAACTTACTAACTAACTCCAGAGCATAGCTGCGTCCCTTTTATACAGCTGTCAATACCTTCTAGAAAAGCTCTAGTATGTTCGACCGCATAATGAAAACAAAAGGCTCAGGCGACCGAAAGTAATTAAACATGTCGCGACTCGCCTGTTTACGTTCTTATTTCTTCCTGAATATTTTTAATATTTTGTAAAATAGTTTCATTTTTGTAATGTATTTTATGATCTTTTGATCTGTTAGTATTTTCTCTATTGGCACGTGCACTCACCTGTTCTGAGATATAGTTGGACATGCAGCTGAAGATTTCCTGTTGTTGAGTTTGGACTTCTGATAATAAAATGTAAAAAATGTAAGTAACAAATCGATCGTCACTTAATTAAATAGATAATACATTCTGCATCATCACACAGGTGTATTTCATTTAACCATTTAAAAATGAAGTGGTTTTGATAATTGTTTTATTGATAAAAAAGAAATTTGGCAACGTTATGGATTGTTTTGACCAGTTTTGATACTATATTTTTGGTAAGTTGTTTTATCATCTGATATCTGTAGTAGATATTTCCTATTATGGATTGTTTCGACCATTTTTGGTACTATATTTTTGGTAAATTGTTTTCTCATCTGATATGTATAAGTAGATATTTCCTATTATATATATTTTATTGCGTAATCTACATTTAATTTATTGTAATTTTTTTACTTATCTATAATAAGAAAAATCTGAAGATTATAAAAATAAAAATCTGATACCACATAATTGCAAAGATAACCACTATATATATATAACGCTTGCAACGGTAGTATATTTCTAGTGATACCTACAATCCATCTAAAACATGTGGTCGCATATATTTTTTCTTTTCATCGTGACATCTACTTGTACAGCAATAAATATACAAAAAATTATAGGAGCAAATCCAAATCTGCAGAAATGTATACCTTCATTAGACAGTAAGTTAAATCTTTATTATTTGTTAGAAAATTAAGATTGTCGGTTCCGGTGGCTCAATGGTTAGAGTAGAGTAACGCCTTAGTCATGAGTGTGCTCGATGTTCTGAGTTCGAATCCAACTAAGGCATGGATGTTCGCGTATAGAAAAGAGAAAAAAATGAGAATATTTATAGGGTAAAAATTAAATATGCATTCCATTTTAAAAAAATTGTAGTTTGTACTATATCTTGAAAAATTACTAATAGAAAAAATATTTTTGTACGCCACTGGATAGACAATATAATATTGTAACATTTTTATTTGAACTTTCGCCATTATCTAGTAAAAAAAAAAAAAAAAATATATCATCACGGCTTATTACCCATTGCTGGGTGTGCCAATCTGCTTTGTACACAGAATTCGGTAATGATGAAATATTTGCACCGTGCGGGCGCTTACCAGGCGTCACCTCACGGGCACTATCTAGTGACCTACGCATTTTTTGCAAAAACAAAAACACCACTAAAATGGCCCCATAATAGAGGTGGGCGCGGGCCGTGATTTTGTCGGGTCACGATGGGTCACGACGTGACCCGCGTGATCGTGAATATAATATAAATTTTGCGTCGTGATTGGACGTGAGCGTGAGCCAATAAAAATTATCGTGCGTGATCAAGCGTGATTGAAATTTTATCGGGCGTGAGCATTTAAAAAAATGTCAATTCCCACCCTGTATATTGTAACACGAGGGGGGTCTTTGAAGCTGACTGATAATGATGATACTAAGGATGATGATTCCCAACGATGATACACTTACTGACTGGTGGACGCTTTGATGGTTGGCGTCCACGGCTTGTGAGAAGGAAGAACACACAGACACTTCACTTTTTACACTTTAACTTTACACTGATGAACACTACGGACATGAACACATACTTGTGATTTACAAACTAATACTTTTATATTTACACGGTTACATTATTATTAATTAAACATAGCCTAACGTGTTACATTTTGTAACCTTGCGGGCGGGCGTTCTACACACGCGCCCCAAAACTAAAACACTACATGTTCACTCTTACGAGTCTCTAAAATCAACTCTCCCATGTTTATCCCATGGCTAACTAATACCGACTGTCTTAAAACAAAAACGCTATCTCCAGGATAGGATTATCTTAGGGGTTCGGGGTGCATAGGCGAGGTCATTCTAAAGTCAAGCACGTATATATAATAATTTCCCGACTTAATTATCACAAATAAATGTCTTGACTGTCATACTACGATAAGAATTTCTAAACTGAATTTTGACATTTATTACTTAAACAGATAAACAGAGTTAAATTATGAATATTGAAACTATAATTTAGAAGAGTTTATAAAAAGTTATTTATCTGTTATTGCGCTTACCCTCGTCTTGTCACAATATCCATCAAGATTTCAATTAGATCTCTACTCCTTTTTGCTATTTATTAACTTAATATCCACCACTTTTAATAACATACTTGTATATATGAAAAATATAATCACAAATGACATTTCAGTTAAAACTTATAGGGACTTTTAAGAAATAGTAGCGCATGTTCTAGTTTTTCGTGAAAAGTTTTTCTATAAAAGTCTGTTCATCCGCCTCTCTTACACTCACATGATTGTGCGAGACAGAAAACTTTTCAAGTCACTTGAAAAGGAAAACTTCATCGTGTAATGCATGCTTTTACACATGTTTCTATATAAATATTTGAAGTAGAAACTCACAAATACTTACACAAATGCCCTAATTTTAGTGGTGGACGCGTCCGGAAAAATGCCCAGTGGTATCCTCTCCGGTAATCTCTTCGAATTTGGTTCTTTCGACCAATGTTTAAAAATAGAGCACCATAACAACAAAACCGGTGAAACTAAACAAGGAAAATATTGTATCGTGAAGATAGATTTACCGAAAAATATGCTGTTTGCTGATGCGTCACCGAAAGAAATAGAAGATAGAATGGTTCTCGTTACGGATGGCAATGGTCCTGGCATTACATTAGGATGGTGTGTGCCTCAAAATTGCCCTATGGAAGAACTTACTAAAGCTATTACAGAATTTTTCCGGAAAAAAGTACCAGATTTTAATATGATGCTTCCAATGGGTGGTATGTGTCAAACGAAAAAAGATTTAGAAACAAACTTTAGCGGGAATGATATTGCGATCATGTAAGAAAATGGATTATAAAGTGTTTTGGTGACAATGGATTAATTTTTATATTATTTTTAATATTTTTAGAACAGTTTTAGCTGCGATAGGATTTATAATGTTAATTAGTACACTGTATGATATGTACTGCCATTACAACAAGAAAAGTAAGTACGAATAGACAGCGTTTGCGATTATGGTAGTACAATGGTGCGACCAACGACCAAATATAATTAGACAAAACTTCATTTGGTTTTTGTGGAGTACGATGATTGACTGGTAGCAGAATGGAAAATTGGGAAATGAGGAAGACTGTAGTAACAGTCGAAACGTAAGCCAGGAAATAAATTATTTACATTAGACTGCGTGTCCGATCATTTCCCAATTTTCCATTCATTTGGTTTGTTTGCAAAAAAATGCGAATGATAGGACGTCAAATATTATGTGATGCAGTGGGGGATGAAATAATTTTTACAAAATTACCGATTGAAATAACAAATTTTATAAATTTCCTAGAAGATTATATAAGGAATAGATGTTTAAGAAAATAACTTTTCAACAGATATCTTCTATTAACATGAAAAATTATTTTAGGTATACATATTTTCGTATTGTAAAAGATACTTAACGTATCAATAAAATTCCAACAATGGTCGTCCGATTGCAATAATGAATTATATAAAAAATGTCTTTTTTAAGTTAATATTTGAACAAGATATAATACAAGAAGCAGAAAAAGGTGCGTGAACTTGGCACATAAAGTGTGAATGCAAATTCTGAAATTTTGCGAATATTTTGCACCCAATTTGCACCCTACAATTTTTAAAACAACCTTCATTAGTTCAAAATTTATAAACAATTAAATTTTTTTGTGTCAACTTCACGCCAGCACAAAATCAAAATTTTTATTTACCAATAATTTGCACAAGAACAACACATATAACAGACGGTCCGGTAATGGCGGACGAAACGTGTAAGCCACGCCATGGCCATACCCTGGTTATAAAGGTACCCTATACGGTACAAGCGTATAGTTTGTAAGAGCAGTAAATTCAAAATTTCCCCAGTTCGACCAAAAAAGTACTACTCTACACACTTGTTACATAAATAGCTATATAAGGTTGATTGTAATTATTTATTTTAGAGTCAGCCCATATAATACTAACAGCATTTTCTGTATTAACAAACGGTAGAAAATTACTAACAGTTAGCAAAAGTTCTGACCAATTAGGTTGCGTAAATGGAATACGAGTCATAAGTATGATGTGGGTTATATTAGGGCATAAGTTCGTTGTAGCACCACAAACACCGCTTATAAACAATGCAGCGCTAAATGATGTAATTATTTAAATGATTTTATATTTAAATATAAATTAATATATAAATTTGTAGTTCAGGAATGACCCAAAAAATATGTACATTATGAACGCAACTTTGTCCGTAGATACTTTCTTAGTGTTGAGTGGATTGTTAGTAAGTTACGTATTTTGTCTGCAAATGGAAAAAGGAGTCAAGTTTAACATTTTCATGTTTTACATACATCGATACTTAAGGTAAATAAAAAGGTATATAAAGGGTTTTTCATTTTCAATGCCGGGATTTTGAAATTAGGTAAAAATTAAACGATTTCTAACAAACTTTTATTATTAATAATATATTCCGTAATTTAACCGCGGTGACCAAGGTTCTGGTTATGCATTCCGTAATATAACCAAAACATAATTTCAGGATCGTGGTTCAATTTCGGAATGTGGTTCCTGAAAGTTTTGGTTACTTTTTCGTGTCCACGACGACCACATATCTTTGTGGTTGTTGTGGTCTTATTCTTATTTCTTCTAATATATAATAAATAATATTGTATAAACATATAATAACTATACACTATATACTGATATGTATAATATTTACGTTAGTATAAGGAAAGACAAAAGTTATGTTGTCACTTATTTCTAATCACGCGCTGTTTCCCTGCTTTACCGACACAAATTAACCAAGATGTTCCGAATCACAACAACTTTTCAGCGATCATAATCTGACCACTTGAACCTTAACCACGGTCATGGTAAAGTTACGGAATATACTATTTGATATAACGTATTTCTTATAAATTATATCGTGATTTGTAGAGAATGAAAGGGACGAAAGAGATAAATACTTTATTTGACAATATTCTTTTTATGACATTAACATTCTAATTTCTTCATTTCTTTTTCATGGCGTACTCCATCTTGAATTTTCTCATGGCCGACTTCTAGTAGACACATCATTAGTCTCCCTCCGAAGAAGGTTCTGATTCCCAAAATATTTAGGGGGAACGCCCTTATTTGGTCTTGTAGATCTTCGAAGTTCTTTATTATTTTCTGGCGGTAGAGACGAATTATTTTCTATAAACTCGTGACTCGGTTGACGACACGAAATCAAATTTCTTGAAGACCATACTTTTCCATTGTTAAGGCGAAACGTATGAGTTCCAAGGCAGTCGACAATCTGAATTGGTTTGGAGAATGGAGATGCACCCTTTGGTACGGAAGGAAGGCGAAAACGTACCCAACTTCCTTTAGTAAATGCAGGTTGCTTGCTTCTAGCGGTTTTAGTTCGGGTTCTGTTTTCTTCTTTCGATTCTAAGTCGAAATTTTTCTTGTTTTCGTAGTAAGTAATTTTCCGGGGTTCGAAATTAGTTCGCATTTCACGTCCGAACATGTAGAAAGCTGGCGATTTTCCCCCACCCGAAGGAGCAGTGGCACGAAAACTGAATAGCAATTCGAGAATGCCAACATCGAAACATTTTTTACTTGATTTAAATGTTTGTACACCATATTTTAAATACCTATTAAAAACTTCTACCAGACCGTTACGTTGTGGATCATAATTTGGTGTACGCCAGTGTAGAATGTCTTTAGAATGAAGAAATTTTGAAAACTCATCCGAAGTGAAGTTTGTACCATTATCACTTACAAGAATATCTGGATTTCCATATCTTGCGAATACTTCTTTTAACCATTTGATTATAATCGTCGGGCGAAAGAATTTTTGATCCCATCCTCGTCGCCAAAATGATATAACGTATTTCTTATAAATTATATCGTGATTTGTAGAGAATGAAAGGGACGAAAGAGATAAATACTTTATTTGACAATATTCTTTTTATGACATTAACATTCTAATTTCTTCATTTCTTTTTCATGGCGTACTCCATCTTGAATTTTCTCATGGCCGACTTCTAGTAGACACATCATTATTAATGAAAGTACAATAATTGACATTAATAATAGAAAATAACAATTTTGAGATTACAACCCCAGATGCGTTTGCCGCCGGCTCACATACGAGAATCACATTTTGGCATATTCGAGTCGTGATCTTCCGTTCTAAATCATACGACCATATCGCGTTTTGAGAAATTAGGTATCCATGGAACTTTTCCCGATGAGGAACAATTATTATTATTATTATTCGTTTCCAAACCACATACAATATACATAATAGTATTTTATGTATAGTTCGTCTAGGGATCATTATATACCAAGGGCGTTACGATGATGATAATGCCAGGAGGGTGACGAGGGATAAATGTCGTCCGATGGGCATTATCATCTAGTAACGCTCGTGGTGCATACAAGATTTTATCTCACTAGAATATGTGAAAAAAGTTTTCATTTATAATAATTTTGATTACAATAATGCTTAAGCTTTAGCGTTGCTAAGGATGTGGTTTAATTGTTTTGTTTATTATCAACATTTATTTATTTTTAAAACATCAACGATATATATCGTTAGGCTCGGGCACGGTGTAGGTAATGATTGAAAATATAGAACATTATGCGTTATATATGAATAATTTAATATTTTAAATATTTTGTGTAAAAACCGGGTCGCAACAAAACCTGACATCTAGCGGCACACTGTATGAACTAGCCCAGTTTAGTTAGCCATTCATCGTAATGCTTTGGAATACGCCGTGCACTCACCTATAGATACTACACCCAGTGTCGGACTGGCACATATTTCTGAGTGTGGGGATTTGGATTACCAGGCCCCCTATTCTGGGCCATTCAAAATGTTAATAATAAAACAAAGTACACAGGCTGAACCCAAGAATCCGTGACATTGACGATTAACTGGGGAAACAGATTTATAGTTTATAGGAATACTCCTTGCACGGGGATCTTAAGCAATATAAGAGTTATGATGTCAGGTAAATTAGACAAAAGTTACCCCATCAGAAGACAATTTTAAAGGTGTATCGTTATTTGAGAAAAAATACATACTAGATATAGACAAAAATGGTAAATTTTGAAATGGTTTATTATTGAGAATAATAACAAAACAATTTTAAAGTATTTTATTTATTACCAAAGATAACTGTACTAGTTGTATAGAATTAGCAGTAATCAACTCGTAATATAAAAATCGCGTCTCAAACACGTATATTTTGGCCGAGATTTGGCACATAGATTAAATAACGCATATGCGAAGTATGCATTACGAAGTTAATGAATTTAAATATTAAAATTATAAATATATTGGTATAATCATTTTTGGAACATTTTCTTTGTTGTAATCAAATCATATTAATAGTGAATACTATTAAAGATAAACTTTTTTTGTAGGTGCAATGTTTATATCTTTCACCCAGCACAATATAAAACATTAAAATCGTAAAAGTACACAAAAATTATGGCTCTAAAGGCCTTTTGCACCAACATAACTTAATTTTTAAGCGTTTCTTAAATTGATAATATTACGTCGATATAAAATGACAAATTATTATGCATTGTTGTTTCGATTTGCATTTTTTGTCTATGCGTCGCTTAAAATTTAAGCCTTGTTGGTGCAATTGAGAATATTTAAATTTAAGTACAATCCCAAGAGTTAAGGCAAAAAATTGCTATTAAAATGACAGTTGCAGAATTTAACTCCTACCTTAGGTATTCTGTTTCGTGAATAGATCTCATACTAAAATTTTTAATCCGGAATAAAAATGGAGTTAGTTAACTCTGAATTTAATCATTTTTATGAATCTGGTAATGAAAGTCAAACGTCACACCAAACCACAAAGAACTTAAAAACTTAAATTTTATATCTACTACATAGTAGATTTTGCACATGCCCGTTGAGCACGTATTTCTAGAATACATTAGTGAACGGCCGGTGTGATGATGGGGTTTGGGATGAAGAGAGGGATAGAAGTAAACCTATATTAGCGTGTAGTTTTCTTTGTCTTACGCTACGCTTGTTCTCTGTAATCAGTTCTTTAAGATTTTTTTTGTCTTTATCATATTGAAAACTATTAACTAAGTACTAGATATGATAGTTACAAGTTTAGATCGGGCCCTTTTGCTCGCCGGGCCTGTGGCGATCGCTACATCGCCACAATGGCCAGTCCGACGCTGACTACACCGTGGGCTCGGGCCACACTATGCGTTTTGGCGGGACCGGTTTACCGGGAAGACAACAACTTATTGTTTTATATCGCATCTACACATTCGCACGAATAGCGGGTCGAATCGCAAGGTAAGTGGCGGGGCAAATATGTAGTATGTTCACTCGTCATTCGCCTCGTTCCTCGCCTCGCAGCTCGTAGCGCTCGCTTCTGGAGCGGTTTTTGGGAACGAGCCAAAGGCTTGTAGCGATGTGGCGAATTCAGTCTTTATACTCGGCGAGTGTGAAAACGGTCATTAACGTTGTGGGGAAAACATGCGAACGCCACTCCCGAATTTCGGCGAGTGACGATGCAAAACACGAGTGCAAATGTGTAGATGCGCCTTTTTAAATGAATGCGCCCACACCGATGGGGTTGCGATCCGGTTGCCGGATACTACCGCAGCATGTTGCGATTTGACCGGACGGTCAATTTGCTGCGTGACAACTACAAAATATTGGAAATAATGCGAGTGTTCACAAGGGTCTGGTTTTGTTTTTTAATAGACAACGTATACTATTTGGGCTCTGCACTGATCAGATATTGGTCAGATTATGTCCGAATCAGGTTGTCATTGCTGCTGTCCTGTTTAGCGGGATATGTGTAGACGCTGTATGATCCATCCCGTTAAACCGGATGCGGTTTTACCGGTCCCGCGAAAACGCATAGTGTGTGCCGGGCCTTGGAGATGATGGAATGGGTGTAAAGAAATTATTTTGAATGCTTCTGCATACTTTGAGGAATAGAAACGCATATATGTTCCCCCTAATTATTCCATTCTCGTCTGTAGAAGATATTATATTTTGAGGTTCATTTTCACATGGCAGATCTCAGTTTTTTATTTCTTATGCACTTATTTCTGAATATTATTACATTTTAGAGAGTTTGTACTGCTTTGGATGTGTCACATGTGATGATAAATAGTTAATATCAGGAATGAATTCGTCATCCGTTAAAAATCAATGCGAAACATTGCAGTCTGCAATTCGACATAAACTATTATTCACGAAAGATGACTATTCAAGGTCATTTGTGAGCCGTCTGATATAATTTTACTTGCAGCTAACTTCATTACATTTCGTTTGCATAGGCGTGCAACATGAAATATTTATGGACACATTTTAACTGAAAAATAAGAATAATTCATTTGAAAATTTTGTTTCTTTCTAAATAAAGGCTTTCTGAAAGATTTATGTTCTTCACTTATGTTTTTACAAAATACAAAAACATAGACTTAACTTATAAACTAAGGAATAATAATTTGATTTAAACGTCAACGCCACTGGGTAAATATTAGCACAGAGGGCAGTGTAGTAGATAATTAGGTATCTGTAATTCTACGACATATGTTATTTATAGTGTGTGAGAAAGTAATGCCACTATTTACGTATATCTGTCACACCACATAAATTAAATACACATAGGTCAAATAATCTTTCTCTTTCTAATACAAAATGTTGCTAAGCTACTGCTAGACAGTGATGTGTATTCTTTCTTCGAATAAACGACCTTGAATAGTAATCTTTCGTGAATAATAGTGTACTTACTATTTACATGTGTGGTGAAAATAAATTGCTTTTTAAGGCCCTGTTCATAATCAATTTTCAATATTATAATTAAATTAAAAATGATTTCTGTGTTGTGCTGTTTTCTTATATTAATTGTTGTAATCAATTAATGTATTAATTGTTGTAATCAATCATTATTATTGTAATGAATTATAATTTTTAAAAAAGTATTTTCATTATATACCATTCATATTATTTCTAATTTAAAGTCTATAAACGAAGATCGGATTATATTGCAATATTGAACTGTAAATTTTCTCATTACTAACTTTCAAACATTAATTAGTGTTTCTGTCAATTAAGTTATTTAAAAATTCGTAAGGTTGGTGGAAATCAATTTAAACCCGGACATACAATTTGAAAAACCCTGTACGTACTGAATATTCTGTGGGAGCTTCTATAAATTACAAATGTATACAACATAAATGTTTATTTTTATTAAGACTAACTCCAGTTGTTGCTGTTATGGTATGGATCAACGCAACGTTAGTTACCCAAATAGGATCTGGTCCATTTTGGCCCTTTACAGAAGCATATAAAATGACCTGTGTAAATTATTGGTGGCCAAATTTTTTGTACATTCAGAATTACTACAACCCTAATGATACGGTAATAAATTTGTGTATTTTATTTCGTGTTAAAATTAGTAATATGTTACTTATACTTGCAGTGTTTAAATCAAAGTTGGTATTTGTCAGTAGATATGCAGTTGTATATACTGTCTCCTCTTCTTCTACTACCATTGCTGAAATGGCCGAAATATACAATGTATTCTATGGTGGTGTTACTATTGGCTTCTATGGCAATCCCGTTTACAGTTACTTATCTTAATGAATTTGAATAGTAAGTAAGAAAATGGTAACATAATAATATATTAAAACCAGTGGCGGATTTAAGGGAAAAGGCCCAGGGAGCAAAAGTATTTCAGGGGCACAGGTCTATTTTTTTCTTATCATGTTTAATTGATTTGTATAACAGGTAAACGAAAAATTTAATCGAAATAAAAAAAATTCATTGAACAATGAAAGGCGTAATATTGAACAATATTCGTGGTTAGAAATAATATTCTTTACGTTCTTGATTTACAATTGTTCTCAGAAATTTACAAGTGCCTATTTGGTTTTTAACATTTACCGGTTTACTGCCCCAATAGGGATGTATTCGGACCGGGCCGGGCGGGTTTTGAGGTTTGGCTCGACTCGATTCGAGAAAGAAATCGCCAGCCAGACTCGAAGATCGGCTTGATAATAAATAAGCAGGCCCGGCTTGAAACATGACTCGAAATCGATCCCGGCTTGAATTCTTGAAGTAACTATTTTCTTTTTGCCTTCCGTCATCTTTAGGTAAGGGAGGTATTGTCTTTGGTCAAAAAATTCGGTGGTGAGTTTTTGATGAATGAGCATGTTTTAGGGTCCCTAGAATACGATTTTACTATTTTTACGATGATGCATGTGTGCATGTGTGTATGTGTGCATGTGTGTGTGTGTGTGTGCGCGTGCGTGCGTGTGTTTGTGTGTGTGCGTGTGTACATGTGTGCGTGTGTGTGTGCGCGTATGTGTGTGTGTGTGTGTGTGTGTGTGTGTGTGTGTGTGTGTAAGAATGCAGTGTAGCTTGGTATACGGACAACATTTCACGACTTTTTTCCTGCATTTGCCAACAATAATTGAGACTAGCTAAATTGAACTTAAGTGAAATAAATAATATCAATATAAATATAATTGAAAATAACTAATAATATAACGTAAATAGTTAATATAAATACAAAAGACACATCACCTGTCAACCTGTCAATAACTGTCAAAAATATTTCATTTTTTATTCAATTTCGCGTGTCTGATGAAAAAGGTTTTCAAATGGATGATATTGAAGACGTTCCATATATAAATTGTGTGTCTGAAAGTTTCGATTCTTGTAATACTTAATTTTATCGAAATAAATCTTAGAATCGTATTTAACCTTAAAATGTTGCTGCGTAAACCGCTCCTCCCACCACTGCAATATTAAGCCAGATGCAGTATAGAAACTAAATCTATTTATAGTGAAATTGCATCAATATTTTTTACTTGTGACGAGTAGTATTTACCTGAATACTTGGATTTGACGCCCTTTCAGACAAGGGCTCGTTAAATCCACCACTGATTAAAACATAAGTTACAGAAGGCAACCTATTCAAGCACGAGTTTGAAAGTCGGATACAACCGCGTAGCAGCGAGTGCGCGTCTAACGAGTGCTTGTATTGCTTTCTGTAACGCGTCTTTTGTACTAATTTCTCTGTTGAAGCTTTCTTTTATATTATTTTTTATAAAAATATTTGACAATGTCAAATAAGAGAAATTTTTGATAGAATTATTAGGTTTTCTCTCAATTTTTACTTATATTGTAATATCTATTTTTATTTTAGTACTAGCAGTGATAATTACTTTTCAAATTATTACCCTTCCACCCATACCAGGTATGGTCCTTGGCTAATTGGTTTAATGTTGGGCTACTATCTCTTCACTCTAAGGAAAACTAGACATAATAAAAACAGACTGGTAAATATACTACAATGTTCCATCAATATCAATATAATGGGGTCCGGTACAAAAAAAAGTTGCATATATTTTGTCATATTATGAAAATATGTCTAATATATAATATAATAAGTTATCTGCAAATAATATATCAGACGGCTCACAAATGACCTTGAATAGTCATCTTTCGTGAATAATAGTTTACTTACTAATTTAAAATTCTTTAAAAATTACAAAATATACAGGGTGATTCATCGGTCTGTCCTCTCTTTATAACTCTTTTATTTTAAGTCAAATAGAAAAACTCTTCAAATATAATTTATGTGATATATTATTTTCTATCTACGTACTATTTGCATTTGTATACAGGCTGCTCCGTTTAAGCGCAACAATATGTAACTTTATATTTCTTAATGGAACACCCTATATATATATATATATATATATATATATATATATTAATTTATTTTGATAGTAAA
Organism: Harpalus rubripes; assembly: GCA_963082715.1. Lineage (NCBI taxonomy): Eukaryota > Metazoa > Arthropoda > Insecta > Coleoptera > Carabidae > Harpalus > Harpalus rubripes. Next base: position 75,461,325 of record OY720450.1, read on the forward strand.
TTAGATTCCCTTTAAAAAAGTAATAAGGGGTCTAAAATTATAAATTAAGAAGTTATCTACGTTCATAAAAAATAGTAGTTCATATTGGAAAAAGCATAATTTAATACAAAATTTTGATACATTTATTAATACTTATTACAAACATTACACTAATTAAAAAGATGCTATTAAAATATAGTGACAGACTAAATAATGCAAAAATATAATAAATGTTCGAATACTTATGCTTCAATTTCAATACATTTTTCTATTATAAATATTATATTAACCATTTCATCTTTTCTAAAATTTGTATTATTTATTTTCACAACAACATCAACAATGGTAAACTAAGAGTATTTTGACTTGTTTGTTTAAATTCGAAACAATTGATCAAATTATCCATATCTTACATTATTAATAATAACATGATTGAAACATATTCAACAAATAAAGGTAAATAACTTCTTAATTTATAATGTTAGACCCCTTATTATTTAATACTTTTTTAAAGACAATTTAATATACTATCAAAATATATAAATAAATATAGTATGTTCCATTAAGAAATATAAAGTTACATATTGTTGTGCTTAAATGGAGCACCCTGTATACAAATGCATATGGTACGTAGATAGACAATAATATATCATATAAATTATATTTGAAGAGTTTTTCTATCTGACTTAAAATAAAAGAGTTATAAAGAGAGGACAGACCGATGAATCACCCTGTATATTTCAAAAACCATAATCATTTGGAAAGTCTAACAAACGCTAAAATTCATCATTTTAGAAAAAATAAATTTAAAAATGAGTACCGGACCCCATTAAAATATTATTTTAGACGACCATTATGATAAGTATGACATATCAACATAGTTTATGGTTTATGATGGATTTAATTTACAAATTTACATTTATAAATATAAATTGTACATATCTGCTTTTACTGGTTCATGATGAATTTAAGAAATTTATGATTTAGAATTTACATTTAAAATATCACCTTATTTTATATTCTAAATGTAAATTTGTAAATGCGTCCAATCATTTCACAGTATTTCAAATAATGATTTTGATGGGGAAAATGACAGTTTCAAATGACAGTTGAAACATTTTAATTTTGATTTGACAAATGGATTCCGAAAACATGGATATATTATTAATATTATCTGTAGAACAATACACATTGATTATGATAAAAATGATAAATATCATATTACTGTCATCCCATCTGTGTCAAATCACGTGACCCAATATAAGTTGATTGGGCATATTTCATATCTTTAAATTCACTATAAACCAGCAAGATAAATCGTAAATTTGAAATCTAAATTTGTAAATCTAATTTTATAAATTAAATCGAGGCCATACGAGAATACAGGCCTGAATACTCAGTTCGTGACGTCACAGCGAGCCTCTTGCTGTTACGCCACGCTTGGAACGCGAACATTGTAAGCATAGGAAGTATACGGAATTTTAAATAAATAGTATTGGAGAATGTGATTTATAAAGATATACAACTCCTAAATATGTATTTAAATATTATGTATTACCTATTTTATATTCATAACTAAACAAATTAAATAAAAATTAAGTTAGAAATGGTCTATATATACGAATAAACTCATGTTTCAAGTTTCACTTTAAATTAATTATTTTTGTTCCAATTGTACAAGAATGAAAAAAAAAAACAAATGAAAATTATATAACACAGAACATAATATGAAAATGATAATAATGAAACTAAAAATTATGAATGAAAGACATTTAGGTGCTATTTTGTATACGAGTTGTATTATTTATTTTAATATTTTTGAAATAAACGCTACATTTCCGATTTTCCGTTATTGTTAGATATATATATATATATATATATATATATATATATATATATATATATATATATATATATATATATATTTGGGGAATATTGTTACACAATTTTATCTTAATTATTGTTAAATGGTTATCTACCTTTTTAAATATTAAATCACACACATTTTAACTTTGTTTCATAATTTGCGTAGTCATGAAAATCAGTAATTTTATCACTGTCAATATTTTAATTAAATTCCAATTTGAAAACAATTTTTATAGTTTCCTACAACGAGAAATAATAGAAATTTGACATTCCGTCCCGCGTTGTGTCGTGCGTCCGCTCCCGCTGACTGCTATAAGTCGACTGTTTGTAGAAGGCTAAACTAGCGCTCGGGCCTCTTAACTAGGCGTGACCAGTGGCGTATTTACGATTTTCTTCTGAGAGGGGTCCAAAATTATGGTGAGGGAAGGGATTCAGAAAAAAGGTCAAATGCCTTATAATTGAAAATTACATTTTTTCAAGGGATGTGAAGCTGCATGTTTTTCCCCTTTTATATACAAAAATAAATTACCAGATCACACAACATCTTAGAAAAGAGAATATATTTAACAGATTGTTGACTTGGATAAACACGACACAATATGGCGCGACTATTATACAGGGCCTACATTCATTACATTACAAGAAAAATGCTAGACAGATTATGTTTATGTTCGATATATCCAGTAGAAACAAATGTATTATCTGCCATTTAAATTTTCTATTCAATGTCTACTATTATTAGTAGTGAAAAATTTAAACAGGATGTTAAAATTAACATGACGAATTACAGATTACACACCCCAAACATTTAATCTGGCTTGCAGCAATGTACAGTAGATGTCGTGAACCTACTTACAAAATTTAATTGTATTCACGTACGCTCACGGTCAGGATCTCTATCTCTTATCTTTTACGTACTCATTGCATTTTGCATTTGAAGCATGCCTCAAACAGCTCCTTGTCTAGCGTACGTATTATATATAATCAATGGTATTGCTTACCGGAATGAAAGCTTTATCAAAAACATTAGGTATTATACTATTCTTCGAGAGGCAAGCGTTACGGGGTGTAACTGCATTACAAATTAGTTATGGTGGTGGCTTAAATTTTCTTTTGATATTTATAAAGACTGGCATTAACGAAATAAGTTTAAATTTAATTTACATAAAATTATTAATTTGTTAAAATAATATTAATAGTTATTTCTTGTCTGGTGAGGCTCTGCCTCACCTGCCACCTGCCTACACAGACAAGCATCCACTGGAGTTTTGGAAATAAAAAATATATATTTCTGGGGGGGTCCAGACCCTCTGGACCCCCCCCCCCGTAAATACGCCACTGGGCGTGACACATAGAGCAGGAATAAACATTCAGGCCTGTATTCTCGTATGGCCTCGATTAAATCCATCATAAACCAGCCATAACACTGAAAGTTGACATTAGTGTTACGACAGGTCGCGGTCAGCAGTACCTAGTGATCTAGCGGGATGTGATGTCACAATGTAGTGTTTATTATTTTTATACATATTAGCAGTAATTATTTAACTTAATCGCAAAATATAAAGGTTTTTCTGATACTAAATCAATGATTAATTAATTTTAAAATATAGCAATTTCATTAAATAGATACATAAATTTATTAAATATACAAATAGATAATTATTCAGCTTTGTAAATAAAGGAAGTCTAAAAAATAATGTTCCGAAATTGTATGAAATTCAAATATTTTAACTCGTGTGTAGTGACTTACACTAGAAATTGATATCTCTGATATAATATATTATTTTTCTGTAGCATCCTGCAGTAATCATCTTCGGATGGTTAGTTGGTTTTGGGTTATTAATAGGAACTGTATATGGCTCTTATTATTTGCCTAAACATGAACTGAAGGATAGTTTCGTGAATGGTTTCTTTAGGCATGGATGGTCGCTCGGAGTTTGTTGGATTATATATGCTTGCACACAAGGATATGGAGGTAAGAGACAAAGAAAATCGACTATGCATATAATTTTTCCCACTCCCAATATCGTAAGTAGGCTATTAGGACATTGTTTGAAGGGATGTATGTTTATTTTACTGTCAAGATATCGGTTTCTATTAGCGACGGGAAGTAAGGATTGTCCTTACTTCCCTACAGCTGAACTTACCTCCCTCATTGTGAAATACCAACAGTTAGATATTTTAAACTTGTGTCAAATATTTATTTATACATACATACATACATACATACATACATACATACATACATACATACATACATACATACATACATACATAAAATCACGCATTCCCACTTAGTAGGTTAGCACAAACCCGAACAATAATAATAATCAACATCAACCACCAAAATAATCACTCTCTCTTTCAACAACATTATTACTAACCTGACACCATACAACAAATATTCCTCTCTTAACATATTAAAGTGACCGATTTTCGGTAACAAAATACCGCAACCGGACCACAGTAATAGTTACGAAACAATCATCATTCCTGTGTAAGCACACTTCTTTCGCCTCGGCCACATTCATAATCGCATTCATACACGCTCTTCTTCTCTTTTCACTCGGAAACTTTCTCTCTGTTAGCACCTTATCAATCACATCCATCCACTTACAAACTGGACGGCCACGCAATCGAACACCCTCAATTTTACCAAGATATATGCGCTTTAATACTCGTCATTCTCTCCACATGACCAAACCATCTCAACTGGCTCATTCTCATTCCTACTCTCTTAACAACATTCTTCCTAATCATACATTCTTCATACACCAAATTATTCCTCACGCGATCTCGTCTTACGAGGGTTGTCTCAAAAGTAAGTTACACTATTTTTTTATATCCGCATGGTAGGCAGGATACGTCTGGGATTCGCATGGAACTTTCGTCCGAGTGTGGTGGCAGCACTGTAAAATTCCTAAGCGGCCGCCATGACCCATTTGTCAGTTGCGATCAAGCCACTATGGAGCTACCACTTACTTCTACCGCCGATTGCGAAGTACGCAGTGTGATTCGTTTTTTAACGGCAAAAAATAAAAATGCAACTGAAATTCACCGTGAATTGTGCAGTGTGTACGGTGAGAACGTTATGTCGAGGCCAATGGTTTCTCGTTGGCGCCAATCATTTATTGAAGGCAGGACAACAATACACGACGAACAACGAAGCGGCCGCCCATCCACTTCACGGGCCCCGAACATTGTTGAAGATGTCCGAAGAGTCGTCGACACCGATCGTCGCCTTACGCTCGACGAAATTCATTCACAACTCCCGCCTAATGTTGAAATTAGCCGTGCATCGCTTCACAGAATCATTTCTGATGATCTGCATCTGTCCAAAGTGTGTGCAAGGTGGGTTCCACGGCTCCTTTCAGACCACCACAAAGAGCAGAGAGTTGACGCTGCTCGTCAATTTCTGCAGTTTTTTGAGGATGAAGGAGATGGCCTATTCGACCGAATTGTGACCGGGGATGAAACTTGGATCCATCACTGGACGCCTGAAACCAAAAGACAAAGCATGGTGTGGAAAGGGAAGGACGGGCAAACTCCAAAAAAAGCGAAAGTTGTGGAATCAGCTGGGAAGGTTATGGCGACGGTCTTCTGGGATTCAAAGGGGATATTGCTGATCGACTACCTACCACGTGGGACTACGATAACAGCTGAACGCTATTGTGAGGTGTTAAAAAAACTCAGGAGGGCGATCCAGAACAAAAGGAGGGGAAAGTTGACGAAAAAAGTGTTTTTGTTGCACGACAACGCTCGTCCACACTCTGCTCGTCAAACTCAAGACCTGCTTGAAGAGTTTCGATGGGATGTTTTCGGACACCCACCATACTCCCCTGATCTCGCTCCAAGCGACTTTCATCTGTTTCCACAGCTGAAAGAACACCTTGGGGGAAGACGCTTCGCAAACGAAGAAAATCTCAAAGAAGAAGTTCAGACATGGCTAACCAGTTTGGCGGCAGAATGGTATGACGCTGGATTAAAAAAACTTTTACCACGATACCAAAAATGTATTGAAATTCAAGGAGATTACGTAGAAAAATAACTAATATATTTAGTTTTCACAAATATAACCTTTTAAACAAATTCTGGGCGTTATTTTTTTTTTTTAAAATAGTGTAACTTACTTTTGAGACAACCCTCGTACATATTCATTCTTATAATTTATAATTTTGAATTTAATTTGTATAAAATTTTCCTCATTTCATCAATATTTCCATTGAAAAGTTACCGTTGACCTGACAAATATGACAGATGACAGCGTTCTTAAATTTTCCATGGAATACTTAGATTCTTTTTTTTATTGTATCAATATTCAATTGTATTTCTTGACAGCCTTGACATATCTGGCAGTGAAAATGAACAGTTAAAAAATAAATCATCGGAAGTGGAAAAATCTTACATGCAACACGAGATGTATACTATTATTCAAGAAAGACGACTATTCAAGGACATTTGTTCGAAAAAGGAATACACTTCACTTTATAGCAGTAGCTTAGCAACATTTTGTATTAGAAAGAGTAAGATTATTTGACCTATGTTTATTTAACTTATGTGGTGTTGCAGATATACGTAAATAGTGGCATTACTTTCTAACACACTATAAATAATAATGACATATGACATATATCGTAGAATTACAGATACCTAATTATCTATTACACTGCCCTCTGTGCTAATATTTACTCAGTGGCGTTGACGTTTCACTCAAATTATTATTCCTTGGTTTATAAATTAAGTCTATGTTTTTGTATTTTGCAAAAACATAAGTGAAGAACATAAATTTTTCAGAAAAGCATTACTTAGAAAGAAACATAATTTTCAAATGAATTACTCTTATTTTTTCAGTTAAAATGTGTCCGTAAATATTTCATGTTCCACGCCTATGCATACGAAATGTAATGAAGTTATCTGCAAGTAATATTATATCAGACGGCTCACAAATGACCTTGAATAGTCATCTTTCGTGTATAATAGTTTAGGTACATTTGACCACTCTCGAATAAATTTGCTAGCCCTCGCTATCGCTCGGGCGCAAAATTGTCCTCGATTGGTAAATGGTACCTACATCTCTTGTAGCATATATAACTAATAGATCGTTTCTCTATACAGGTTGTTATGTAAGTAATGTGCCATTATTCATTGTACGATAAAGAGAAGTGAAAGAATTTATATTCTTCTGAAATATATTCTGCACAATCTGTCAATTTATAAAAGCTGACCAGCTTCTTAATAAATAGGGGATTCCACCATTTTTTTATATAATTTCATCTGAACGTATAAGTAAAACTAAGACTGTCGGTGAAAATCCGACGAAAAAATTCCTATTAATAAGCGAGTTATAGTCCTCCGAAATTTGAAAATATAGATGTGACGTAACGTATATAAGCTTTTATATTAAACTATTTTCTTCGTGGACCTAAATGTTCTTGAAATATATGCTATTTCTAAATTATATTTATAAAAAATAAATGAATATTATTATACTGTACAAGTCGACATGTTTTATAATTGGAAATGTATTTAAATTATTAAGTTTAATGAAAATATTTATATTCAAATAAAAACTGGTTGAGAATTGCACTACTGGAATGATAGCCACGCCACCGCTATTTGAATTTCTCTACTTCCATTGGTAGTAGGCTCCGCGCCTAACTCGGTATTCGTTATATATTTATAGGTGATCTTTGAGTCGCCAATCAAAATAATATATATGAATGAGTGACGAGCTGCTAAAACAAAACCCCCTTATTTCTGAAGTATTTCAATTATATTATTTTATTTCTTTATTAATATTCATTATTAAGCATATACTTTCACTATTTTTTACTAATTTCTCTTATTTCGATTGAGCTGTAATTCCCTATTAAAATTAAAAAAATTAAGTTAAAAAACAATATTTGTTGGTTGTCATGTCATAAATGACGTTAAATTTGCAAAAAGTGGCGTAGGGCTTAGTATTTGGAAGTGCCTGTTACTTTCACTAATCAATACACCGACATGCATTTGAATTACGAGAAGTGCGCCTAAACAGTCGCCATTAATAAAAAGTATCTTCCATGTTCAGCATCTGACTTTAAACCTTTAAAAATGACAATCGTTGTTGTTTTCATTCAAAGTATTGTGATTTTTACATAAATCTTCATTCAAATAAATAATTGTCATTGGTCCATCTTGAAGTACAATTGTAACAAGCACATTAGAAAAGAAATTATTGCAGATTACAATACAACTTGTTTATTAAGTGCAAACGTATGGCACATTACATAAACACCCTGTATATTTCAAATAATTCATACACAATGACTTTATTTTGCTATTCAACAATTTTAATATTTTAGGTCCAATAAACGCTTTCTTATCATGGTCGGCATTCCATATTCTTGGTCGTTTTACATATACAATGTATTTAAACCATGTTATGGTACTCTTTATAAACGTGTATTCCTTAAGAACTCCGATTTATTTCACGGACATAAATACGGTACGTATATATAAGAGGATGAGAGTCGCGCTAGAATTATTGAAATAAGAAAATCAAGCAGGCCACGGAAGGCAAAATTTCCAGTAATAATAGGTACGTTCTATCGGTGTCAAAAATATTCCTACTAGAATAAGAATATTCTTAAAGCAATAGAACGCTCAGTAGCAAATAACTGTCAAGTGCTGTCAAGTAATAAAATAAACACAATAGAACAGTGACAGTGGCTATGTGTTATTGTTATTGTTAGTTAACAACTAAAGATAACTTTGTATGTTTATTTTGGATCTTCGAAATGTTGTTATGCAAATATTACAGAAATTATAATTATATAAAAATATATTAAATAATAAAAACGTAAAGGTGATATTTTCGTTGAGCACAATCTACGCTAAATATTCACAAATGTGACAGAAATGTACGCGCGACAGTCGGCTAGTAAAATTTTGAATTTATCTCCACTCTATATATCTTCCTACCAACGCTTCCAACTCTGAAGTTGGAATGATTCGTAGGAATATTTCGATTTTTTTGACGCAAAAGAACGACCATTGATGACACGTACCTACCTAACAAGAGAGTGAGAATAAATTGAAAATAATTTGACAGATCTTTCGAAAACTTGTCGCCAGGCAATAGTCAGGAGCGAGCAGGTCTTGAGTGGCTATTGCCAAATGGCAACAAGTTTGAGAAAGAAACTGGAGAATTATTTTCTAATTTATCGAACTCTCGAATTATATTTAATTGGATTATTTTTTGATCCACAAATTTGTTTCATACAACGGTATCAGACTTTCATACTATTGTCATGCCGTCTACTGTTGTAATTTACTAGCTTTATTCATTTACATGGCCCAGTTGGCAAGTCTGTTTTGACAACTAAAACACAACTTTGACAGGGCACAATAAATATAAATAATCAGGAATTATAATTATAGTTACTAATTATGGTACTTCTAGAAGTGGTTTCTACTATTTTTTTGGTTTATTTTATGATCAGAAACGGCACTAAATCACTCCTTTTCGCTCATTTTACTTCTGTGTTGATAACTACCTGATATATGTCAACAAAAACAAAAGCTACAGAGATTATTCCCGGGAATAATCTCTAGAGCTTTATTCTCAGTATAATAATGACAGGATTGGTTAAAACGCAGATACGTGACACAAAATGGAACATTTCATTGGTTGTAAGAAATGTCAAAAAATAAACAACATAATTTTAAACATTATTTTTCTTTTAAATTAAGTTACGAAAGTTAACTAAAAACTTAGGTAATCAATTCTTTAAAACTATCGTTATGAGTGAAAATTTGTAATTAACGAAAAAACTTTTTCTTCAGTTTTTGACAAAAAAAGTATTACTCACATTATTCACCTGATTTGATAATGTAGGTACGACTTTTGGCTATTTTTTAGAATTATCAGGATAGAAGGTTTACATCTGAAGATGTGATTAATGCTGCTATTCATGATTAATTTCAAACCATATGAAAATAAAATTGGTTGGGATCTCTTAAGAGGTGGAAAAAAAGAATGGTGAATTATATTATTGTTCAAGGGTACTACTTTATTTAAAATAAAATTCTAATATGATTAACGTGTCTTATTCTCAATAATTCTATCGCGACCCTTATATATTTTGCTATTATAATTTTTTTTTAATACTTTCTCTTTGTAGATGTATCTATTTTGGGGTGATTTTGTCGCTTGCTTAATATTTGCTATTGCGTTGACTTTAGCTTTTGAGTCTCCTATGATTACGATAGAAAAAGTCTTATTTGGAAAAGGTAAACATTGATATTTTTATGTTATATTAAGTAACTAATTTTTTAAAATTTAGGAAAGGACAGTAAAAAGAAGATAGATCTACCCGAAAATGGCCACACAAATAAAGGATTTGAAGAAACATAAATAAATTGTTTGTGTAATTAATTTTATATAATAAATGTTTTTTTCATGATCAATCTAATCTATTATATCTATCAATCATTTTCATTACGTTGTTAGAAATAATTATCAAATTTATTGGAAATTTCTATTATAAAGACAAAATTTAATTAATAATTTGAACTAATTAAATTGATTGTTTTTGTTATCTAAATATTTTAGATACCTAAAAATAAAAATATATCAAAAACTATTGCGTTTATCAAGTTTTACAAAAAGTACATTTTTTTCTATTTTTACACATCGGCATGAAGGACCATTCGGATAAAAACAAGGTATATCGTCTTATCGAACAAAATAAATAAATTGTAAATTATGATTTAGTTTTTTACCTCCCGCTACCCTTGGTAAGGAAGGTAAAAGGATCGTGCTAAAAATCGCATATCGAGATTTTGGTAAATGACCACGTTTTAAGGTCCCTAGAATCCAATTTTAACATTTTCACAATGATGTCTGTGTGTATGTGTGTGTGGATCCTCCACTCTAACTCAAATACTGACTACGTTTACACGTATGAGAAAATTTTACTTTGACTTGACTTTCAAAAGGCGACTTATGAAAAGTCGATCTAATGGTGCGTTTACACGTAAGGTCAAATCTACTTTACTTTACGTTTGTTACTTGTCCTTCACTCAACTTTGACTTTGGCAGCAAAGTAAAGTTTGGTTATAATACGTGTGATGTAAGTTATCTATTTAACTATTATCATATAATCATAATTAAGAATAAATTATTTATAGAAAAAATGGATAGTAAACTACAGTTTCTAAATTTAAGCGCAATATTTTTAAATAATATAACTATGCAGCAACAATATTGGCTGCGAAATAGATTCGTGAAAATTTTAAATTTAGATATAAAACACAATGAAAATTTGATATCACTGTTAGTAAAGTAAAGTATGTTTCATTCGTTGGTTCACACGACTTTTTAAAAGTCACTTATATGAGTCAAGTCTATTTTATTTTGGACTTGACTTTAGGAAGAAAAGTTATAGGCGAGAGTGTTTACACAACGGCAAAAGTCGCCTTTTGAAAGTCAAAGTCAAGTCAAAGTACTTTTTTGCTATACGTGTAAACATAGTCAATATCAATCAGAAAATTTTGAAACCTTGTATTTCGAACTTTTTCTGTAATGGAAAGAGCCCATTAGATTTTGGTGTAAATCGGATAACCGGAAATGGCACTTTACTAGAAGCTCAAAATAGTTTTTATTCCAAAAATACGTTTAAATGTTATTTTTTCGAGATTAATGTTGTTATAAAAATTAAAGATTATTAAATTTTACACACATTTGCATTAATACTTTTTCTATATATTTTATGGATAAATTTATAAAATTATCTATAATTTAAATCCCGGAGCCTACGCTTTAAACAAACAAAACTCCTTGGTTGCGCAGTTATTCAAATGTATGTACCTGACAGATAAATGTCACTGTCAAAGAACTAATTATTTCAAATTAATAATAGTAACGTAAAAGTAAATAGAACAATGGGAAAGGATATCAATACAGTGTCCAGCATATGTAAATATGTAGGTATGTATTTAGATTAATAAAAATTAACGATTCGCAAAAAAGTTTAAGCTAATTCTTATTTTTGGATTAGTGAATTATATTTAACCCTGTACTTATAATTTTATCTTCATTTTATTATCAAAAAAAAATAGTTACTTGGATTAGATTGGACTATATTTTAAGAAATAAACTGCAAAAATTAGAGTGAAATTCGCTAATCCAAAAATTAGGATTAGCTTAATCGTTGATTAAATAATACAAGGTATTATTTAATCAATGGCTTAATCTTTTTTTGTGACTCCGGCGGTAAATGGGGGGAGGTATTGTGTTGGATACACCAGATTTTTTCCCCTGACCCCTGGCTCTTCTGTAATATAAGGCATCCAGTTGACCAGGTGACATTACTTGAGGATAATATTTTCTAAGAAAATGCTTTTAAATGATGTCATGTTCATTCATAATTTATTATTTTTCGAATACAATCTTGTATATACAAATCAAATCATTGAATTATCACAATGATGATAATCTAATAACAAATGAAGATAAAATTAATCCGTGATTCATTGATAGATAAAAAATCTTTCATATTAATAATTTTTTTTATTAAACTCAAATTTAGTGATAAGATCTTTGATATTGTTGTATTTCCTATCAATGTTTTCCAATAAATATGTAGAATTTGAATTTACGTTGTTTTTTTATATCTAAAATTCCCAAAATCTGAAGATTTTAAATTATGAATCTGATAATATAAATGATTATTTGCTATCTGATGAATAAATACTAGCTTTATAGTAATATCTACAATCATTCTAAAACATGTGGTCGCAAATATTATTTCTCTTCATTGTGGCATCGCGTTCTACAGCAATCAATATAAGAAAAATTGTAGGAGATAATCCAAATCTGGAGAAATGTAAACCTACATTAGACAGTAAGTTAAAATTTTATTATTTGTTACAAAATTAATTTTATGAGATTTTATGTTAGTTGAATGTTGAGGATTTTTGAATAAAGGCTTCAATGTAATCAGATTGGACAAAGTGCTTAAACATGTTTTTGAAAATATATTTTAAATAGGGATGTTACAAGAATTTTAATATGACTTCTTAAAGAGCCTCAAATTTGAAAATATCACGAAATATCCATTAGATATTTTACAATTAATTATTGAAATTTGTGTAATATTTTGAAAAAGTCACGTAATCTGAAACAGAATCTGACGTCAGAGCGCATGCAGTTTAACATGTGGCAAACTATCGCCTAGGGTTGCCAGATTTTAATTTCTTAATGTCGCCAACAACCAAACAAAAAGTAGCCCAAAGTAGCGAGTTTTTTTTTATTTTTAGAAAAAAAAAATACCATATAATTATTATAATTTATTTATATGACATGTACATGGAACATAACATGGTTGTTAATAGAGTAAAGTCGGTGAATGTGGAATAGTCATCTAATGTGGAATAGATGCTTTTTGAAAAAATGGTACACGACATCTGCGATCTAATGGCACAAATGCACGTGTGTAGGGGAGTTATTACCTACATAGAGACACCAATTTAACTACATTGTGCATAACATCAAAAACCTTGAAAAATAGTATGAGTGCCTGCTGAGCTTTTTAAGCAAGTGTAAAGATACGTAGTTTTATTACTGATTGTGTAGTCGAAAATACGATTTTTTGCAACTGCAGTGTGGATAGGGGTTTGGGGATGTAGGCTAGATTAAAAAAATATTTTTCAAACTAATTCCTAAATGAAATTCGATGGCGGGAATTTAATGTCAACAAATCCGCTAATGTGGAATACCAAGGGGTATGCCAATGTAAAATATTCCAAATTAGCGAAAATGTTATAATATGAGTAGATAACTGTTCTTGGTTTAGGAAAATGTACCAGAAAAGTATACCTAGCAAGAAGCAAAGATGCAGAAGGCAGTGCGGAATAATATAGTTTATTTTGTTACATTCTAATAGCATACTCATTTTATTTTTGTTTATATTTTTGATAAGAAGGAATAAATAATTTAAAGAACATATTTCCATGGTTTTCTGAATTTTCTTATACTGTGAAAATAAGTATGGTTATGTGGTATATATTCCACGTTAATGCAATATGGTATTCCACATTACCATCCCTTTTTCAACAGGTGTAAAAATTTCCATTTTGAAGAAAATTGCTCTTATAAATGAATCATTTTAGATAATCACCCTGAAAGTGTTACTATTTTGTAAAGTACACTTTAAATGACCTATATACAATATTTGATGATTAACCGCCATCTTCTCGCATGTTTTTTTCAATGAAATAAAAATGGTATTCCACATTCACCGACTTTACTCTACTTATAAAAATAAAGTATACAAAAGTTAAATATTAATATAAAAAATAAATATACATGTATTGCACGTATTAAATTAAATAGGTAACAAATTAGTTGAATTAATCAACGGAAAATATTCAGAAAGTACAATTATTAATTATTTCAAGTAAACATTCTATTTCAGTCTCATCCTCGGTGTCAGTACTTGAACTTAAATTTAAATACATTTGTGATGTAAATAAATCAAACATTGTTTGCGTTATTCAAGACAACAGTGTGATAATTTGCTACTTTCACGTTTCAGTACTGGCAAAAGTTGACAAAATTAAAAAATAGAAAATAATAACCAGTTATTTTCTCTAGTAGCCCAAATCAGTAGCCGGGCGCTAGCTCTCAACTTTCAGTAGCGAATACAATAAAAAGATAGCCCAATCTGCGAAAAGTAGCCCAATCTGGCAACCCTACGCCTACTATTATTTATATAAGTAACCTAAACTGTTTTCTTATTGGCTATGAATAAATAAAGATGGGTGTATATATCTATACCATTTCAGACTCGTTCTCATTGGTGCAGTTTGTGACGTCAAACTAAATCATAAATCTTAAATTTGGACTAAAACTATTATAATTACCCGTTAACCTTAAAATTAATTTTAACAAAAACTATATACGTATTTCGAGAACTAAGTTCTCATCATCAGTAATACAACAAATGAAAGTTAAACAGAGTAGTCAAGATTACTCAACATGTCAACCATGCCAGAGAGGGAGAGAACTGGGATTATATAGGGATGGGAGTCACAGGTGAATGATTACCTATAAACTAAGATAATTTTCGTCCAATAATGAGTCATTAAATTTTAAATCGTCCAATAACATTTAACTTTGTAATAAATTGAAAAGTTTTGAGTTTGGTATGGGACCGAGATCTGCGTTCATCAAATTATTTTTATATTTATTTATTATTAAACTCTCGTATGCATCTAAATATCTATCATTATTAATATGTTTTAAAAGTTTAATATTAGAATTGTTAACTGTGTGATTATTAATGAACATATGTTGAGCTACGCTCGATTTTTCTGAATTACCGCTTTTTAGATGATAAAAATGTTCTTTAAACCAAGTGTCAATTTGTCTTTTAGTTTGACCGATGTAAACTTTATTACAATCATTACAACTAATTTTATAAATACCGGATTTTTTGTTAGTATCTATTTTATTTTTAGGGTTACCTAATAACGATTTAATTGTATTATTTGATTTGTAAGTTACGGTTAAATTATGTTTTTTAAAAATTTTGTTTAAACTTTTGGAAGCTTTATCGTACGGTAGTGTTAAGTATTTATTATTATTTTTATTATTAGATTGAGTTAACGTTGTAAAATTAGAAATGGATTGGCGATTTTTAAATTTATGAACTAATTTATCGATAGTTTTAACCGGGAAGCCGTTATACTTAGCTATTTCTTTAATATAGTTTAGTTCAGTTTTAAATCGTTTTTTGTTTAAAGGAAAATTAGTTAATCTGTTTATTAAGAAATTAAACGAAGCTAATTTATGTTGCCAAAAATGATTTGAGTCAGCCGTTATAAATCTATTAGTGTTCGTGGATTTTCTATAGATATCAAAATCTAATTTGTTCTTGTTTCTAATAACCAGTACGTCCAAAAAAGGTAACTGTTCATTGGTTTCTTTTTCGATTGTAAATTTAATTGATGGGAAAACTGAATTTAAACTGTCCAGAAACATTTTCAAATCGCATTTATTGGTATTAACTATGGCAAAAATATCATCTACATATCTAAACCAAACTATAGGAAAATAATTGTTGTTTTTCTTAAATTCAATTTCGAAATTACTCATAAATAAATTAGCTAAAAATGGTGATAAACTATTACCACAAAATGCAGGCACAGTTATGGGAAATGGCATGGTTGACATGTTCAGTAATCTTGACTACTCTGTTCAACTTTCATTTGTTGTATTACTGATGATGAGAACTTAATTCTCGAAATACGTATATAGTTTTTGTTAAAATTAATTTTAAGGTTAAGGGGTAATTATAATAGTTTTAGTTAAATTTAACCTTAGACTCCATCTATTATTAATTCTTAAATTTGGACCTTGCAATGTTTAGCTTTATGATTTGGATTTAGAGATCCTAAATTCTGAAGTGTGAATGGAGTCATTACATAATATGCAGCCAAAGTCTTTAAATCTAAAGTAAAAACCATAAATCTAAACCTAATTTTCATTTGTGACTGCACCTTTACTTAAACCTAAACAAAAACCATAAACCAAATTTTTCATTTGTGAATGCATCTCTAGTGCTAACCAATGGTTATGTTGCAAAACTGTTCTTACCACCTTTGGTTAAGCTAACTGGTGATTAAAACTGTTGTTAACTAATAAAATAAATGGATATATACGCTTCTTCGATTATTTTTTTAACAGCGAAAATCTTCTTTTCCGTAACAACTGCAGGAGGACACGAGGTCCTTTGTTGTGTTGAACGGGATTCTATTTCCGTTCAAATTCTTTATACCAGAGTAAAATCCACGGCCCTACCTGATTTTCCCATTCTCAATAACCCAGGGGGGCAATTCTTGAAAAATGAGATGTCAGTGAGATTTGACAGAAGTGAGAAAAAACGTCACGTGACTTACATGTCACGTAGTGAGATTTTTTCTTTAATGGCTGGTTTATGATTATTTAATTTATAAATTTAGATTTACAAATTTAGATTTAAAATTTACGATTTACCTTGTTGGTTTATAGTGAATTTTAAGATATGAAATGTGTCCAATTAACTTATATTGGGTCACGTGCTTTGACACAAATGGAATGTCAGTTTTATGATATTTATCACTTTTATCATAATCAATCTGAATTGTTCTACAGATAATATTAATAATATATCCATATTTTCGGAATCCATTTGTCAAATCAAATGCAAAACTTGAAACTGTCATTTTCCCCACCAAAATCATTGTTTGAAATACTGTGAAATGATTGGACGCATTTACAAATTTACATTTAGAATATAAAATTTGGAGATATTTTAAATATAAATTCTAAATCATAAATTTCTTAAATTCATCATGAACCAGTAAAAGCAGATATGTACAATTTATATTTATAAATTAGATTTACAAATTTAGATTTGAAATTTACGATTTATCTTGCTGGTTTATAGGGCGCGAGCACACACGTGACTCGAGCGACCTTGACTTGCTTGGGATCAGCTGATTTGTGTGCGCATGTCATTTTGACAAGAACATTGTCAATTTGACAAGACCAATGTTTTGACTTATTTTGATTTTGAATTGCTAAAATGTTAATACTTTATAATTTTTAGGTAGTAAAACACATGAAATTAAAAATAATAACGTTTTAGCAGTTAAAAATCAAAATGTCAAAACATTGGTCTGGTCAACATGACATTGTTCTTGTCAAAATAACATGCGCACACAAATCACCTAACTCTAAGCACGCCAAGGTCCCTCGAGTCACGTGTCTGCTCGCGCCCTATAGTGAATTTAATGATATGAAATATGTCCAATCAACTTACGTGTTTTGACACAAAAGGGATGACAGTTATATGGTATTTATCACTTTTATCATAATCAATCTGTATTGTTCTACAGATAATATTAATAATATATTCATATTTTCGGAATCCATTTGTCAAATCAAAATTAAAAGGTTTCAACTGTCACTTGAAACTGTCATTTTCCCCACCAAAAGTCATTGTTTGCAATACAGTGAAATGATTGGACGTATTTACAAATTTACATTTAGAATATAAAATATGGTGATATTTTAAATGTAAATTCTAAATCATAAATTTCTTAAATTCATCATGAACCAGTAGATGCAGATATGTACAGTTTATATTTATAAATGTAAATTCGTAAATCTAAATTTGTAAATTAAATCCATCATAAACCAGCTATAATTCTTGAAATAATTTTGTAGTCTCACTACTTCACATTTCATCTCACTACGTGAAACTTATCTCCCCAACTTTTTGGTTGTGAGAATCAATGTCACTCGCTAATGTTAAATAGAAATTTGCTTAATACTAAATTACATTAACTAATATTATAAATAAAATTATTACAAATATCATGGTTGACGAAAGAGAAGTAACTGCTGCTTAAAAACACTTGGAAAATACAGAAATTACTTTTCGAACCAAATTTTTGAAATATTATTTCGGCCATTTGGATAGGTGAAATATATCTCTCTTTGTTTCGGGAATTAAAAAAGTGAGAAAATATGAAATGAGATGAGAGTGAGATGAAATTTTATGTCACCTTGTGAGAAAATTCTCATATTTCAAGAATCGGTATCCTGGCGTGACTTGTATAAATATTTGAATTAGAACATTTCAGACACTTAAAAATTGCCCTAATTTTAGTGGTGGACGCGTCAGGAAAAATACCCAGTGGTATCTTCTCCGGCAATTTTTACGACCTTGGTGCTTTCGACCAGTGTTTAAAAATAGAACACCATAACAACGAAACCGGCGAAACTAAAGGAAAATATTGCATAGTGAAAATAGATTTACCATTAGAGTTGCTTGGTGGTGCTGCGAAAAATGAGTTATTTATTGATGCATCACCCGAAGAAATAGAAGAAAGAATGCCCATAGCTTCGTATGGCAACCGTCCTGGCGTTGTATTAGGATGGTGTGTGCCTCATAATTGCCCTATGGGAGAACTTACTGAAGCTATTACAGAATTTTTCCGAAAATTGGTGCCAGATTTTAATATTATGGTTCCAATGGAGAGTTTATGTCAAACGAAAGAAGATTTAGAAACAAATTTTAGTGCGAATGACATTGCGATCATGTAAGAAAGTCGAATATAAAGTATTTTTCCTACAACCGTGCGTGAAAAGTACTTTTCACGCACTAGTGCTTGAAAATTAAATAAGCGTTGCTAGGCAACATTAAAATTCGGTTAATTTACCTGTCAAGTATATAATTAGGTAGTAAATAATAATGAAAGTAAGAAAATTATTAAGAAATATGAATATACACTATAAACGAAACAAATCTAATATTTTTTTAACAGATTGAGTACTAATCTAATTTTTGAGAACATTAACATTTTTTTGACATGTATTCTAACCTAACCTAATTTTTAATATTAATATTAAATGTACAATTTGTACATTATAAAAGTCTAATCATCGTCTGTCTGAGATTCTTCCAAGTGTTTAAGTTACATTTTGTACAGTGTTATGAGAAAGAGTACTAACAGTATTTGAAGCTGCTGGATGCCTGTAGACTCAGTATTATGAGAAACATCAATACCATTTCGGTTGTAGGAAAAATGTTGTATGCAACACGTGTGTAAAATAGTATTTTTTGTCTCGTGCTACAAAACATCGCACTCGACAAAAAAGTACTACTTTACACACTTGTTACATAAATAATTATTGCTAAAAGACAATTAATATTTATATTGTTTTTAATATTTTTAGAGCATTTCTAGCTACAACAGGATTCATAATGTTAATTAGTACACTATATGATATGTACTGTCATTATAATAAGAAAAGTAAGTATAAATAAATTAGAGCTTTAAAAGGAGAATTTACTAATAAATATCCACGTGTTTTTAAGTGGTTTAAAAAAGCGTTTCTCAAAATGAAATTATCAAAAGATTTAATCGATGAATATTAAATGACGTACATTCCAATATTATTGATAATGCTTTCTTCCGTTCTCATTGTTATCAAAATAGCAAATTATCTGTCAAATACGGATGAATTCAAGGGTATTATCCTTTCGCTTCAACCGTTGTACTAGGGTACCTTTATAACCAGGGTATGGCCATGGGCCAAGATCATCGCCATTATCGGTAATTCATTTTCCTATTTATTTGAAATAAATGTGATATTATATTATAAAAGAATATTAAATTATCACCTGTGAATTTATAAAGGTAATAGAAATTAATT
Organism: Harpalus rubripes; assembly: GCA_963082715.1. NCBI lineage: Eukaryota > Metazoa > Arthropoda > Insecta > Coleoptera > Carabidae > Harpalus > Harpalus rubripes. The sequence continues at coordinate 75,481,423 of OY720450.1, forward strand.
AATTTAAGAGATACACAATTATTATTAAGACATACATTTAGATGTTATGTAGAATATATGACATGGGTTGTTATTATCACATCTAATTTAATATCTGTAGTTCATATTTACATAATAATTGTATATTCTAAACTTACCTTTTAAAAATTAAAATGATTGTGCTTAATATTGGTAATTTATAGTTGTTTTCAATATGTCAGTAATCCTGGTGGGTATCTTAACAAACTACACAAGTAAATAAAATAAAATATATTACTTACACTTTAAATACATATTAAAATGATAATCAAATGTGTTTTTCATTAAAATAAAACAAATAGCTACGAAAATACATAATAATTTGCGCAAGAACACATATAACCCTCTGGCCCGGTAATGGCGGACGAAACGTGAGCCACGCCATGGCCATACCCTGGTTATAAAGGTACCCTACGTTGTACATACATTGTATTCCATCTTATGACGATTATACAATTCATAATTAATTCAGCCAATGGCATTTGAGAATTTTACTTAGATACCATGTATTGATAAGCGAATATACCCTTGACGACATGGTATAACCGGTTTTTCCCACTCTCAATATCGTAAGTAGGCTATTAGGACATTGTTTGTAGGGATGTATGTTTATTTTACTGTCAAGATATCGGTTTGTATTAGCGACGAGAAGTAAGGATTATTCTTACTTCCCGACAACTGAACTTCCTCTTTGTGAAATACAGTTAGATATTTTAAACTTGTGTTAAACATTTATTCATTCTTATAATTTACAATTTTATATTTAATTTCTGTTAAATTGTCCTCATTTCATAAATATTTCCATTCAAAAGTTGCCGTTTGACAATGGCATACAAATATTTTTGACAGTGACATTTATGTGTCAATTACAAACATCTGAATTTCTTGTCTTGAAGTAGTTTGATCTGAGATTTTTTTACATCAAATTATTTTATATGCATTTCTTTATCTCTAAATCTATAGAAGATATAATAATGAATTTATATTTATCGAATAAAGAATTTAACAGTCTAATATAAGTATTTACATAAATTTTCGATAAATAATATTTAAATTATTTTTTTCTTGTAACTACTACTTCCGGTTGTCCAATTGTTACCAAAACTTAATCAGCTCTTCCCATTATTGTTAGATTGAGGAATCCGTAGTTAAAAATGTCTTAAGTGCACGCACGCACGCCCACACACCCACACATCCACACACCCACATACATACGGACATCATCGTAAAAATGTTATAATCGGATTCCAGGAACCTTAAAACGTGCTTATTCACTAAAATCTGGATATGCGATTTTTAGCATGAATCCAATACCTCTCTTAGCGAGAGGTAAAAATATGTGAATCTGTCTTTTATTCTTACTATTTATTTTAGAACCAGCCCATATAATTCTAACAGCGTTCTCCGTATTAACAAATGGTCAAAAATTATTATCAATTAGCAAAAGTTCGGACCAATTAGGATGCTTGAATGGAATAAGGACCATAAGCATGATGTGGGTGATATTAGGACATAAATATGGTGCGACCGGACAGATGCCAGTTATAAATACTATGGCGATAAATGAAGTAATTATCTATATGATTTTATTTTAATATGCAACTAATATAGAAATTTTTAGTGGATGACTGAGCCAAAAAATATGTATATTCTAAATGCATCCCTTTCCGTAGATACTTTCTTTGTTTTGGGTGGGTTGTTATTAGGTTATGTCTTTTGTTTACAAATGGAAAAAGGGATCAAGTTTAACATTGTCTTATTTTACATACATCGATATTTAAGGTAAATGAATATTCTCTACATTGTAACCCTTCAGTACACACATTCGGTCTCAGTGACCTACGATATTTAAAATTTCTATTATTTGTGTAACCACAAGTGTGAATTAAAAAATCTGATGTGGACACCACACGACTTCCTTGTACACAAGACCAATATGAAGTATAGACCCAAGTATAAAATTGCACGCAATTGCACGTATTTGACGTAATTTGACATTAGCAACTATTTTTTATTTTTTTGTTATTTTTTGTCCTAATCCATAGCAAGCTCCATTACAAAAACCAAAAATTATATGTTTTAAATATACATATCTCGCTTATACGAAGGGCTAATTTAATAATACTTGATGTGCTAGACACAGAATTTAATTCTCTAAAAATTTTATTTGAAGCATTTATTTCTAAAATCAAAATGAAACCATTTTATTGAAGAAAAACTGTTAACAACTTCAGGTAATATGTCACTTCCGGTTAGCCTGTTTTAACCAAAATCCACTATGTTATTCCAATTGACATAAAAGTCTTATATACCAAATTTGTAAAGTGTTAGATTATATTTTAAGATAGTTTTACATTAAAATCTATTACAGGCTTCAAATAAAGTACCACTTCTAGAAATTATGTAATGACCAAAAAGGGAGGTGCACAACTAGATGTTATAGCAGTCCTAAATACAAAATTTCAACTTTCTACGGCTTACCGTTTTTGAGTTATGCGAGATACATACGCACGTACGTTCGTACGTACGTAAGTACAGACGTCACGACGAAATTAGTCAAAATGGATTCAGGGATGGTCAAAATGGATATTTCCGTTGAAATCTCAAAACCGAAATTTTTCACGATTACAATACTTCCTTTACTTCGTACAAGGAAGTAAAAAAAATGTATTTCTAAATTATTTAAAAATCTTAAATACTCAATACAATAAAATGACACAACCTTTTCCTCTTAAGGGAAAAACATAAGTAAATAATTAAATTTTTTTAAAAATCAATTGTTTTTCAAATTATTTTAGATACCTTAAATTCAGAGTTAAGAAAAAGAAAATTCTACTATGGTAATATAATATAAACATATACCGGGTGGTGAATTGATTTATGCAATATAGGAAATTCAATGCTAATTTTTTCACATGTCGATATTTCGTTCCCTATTTATTTTAGAGCAAAATGCTTCAAATAAAACTTGTAGATAATTGAATTCTGAATCATTCATCACATTTTATTTTACACTTTTTGCACCACGTCATATTGGGATTAATATTTTTATAAAATTGCTTATTTATAGCGATAGCCATGGAATTTAAACAAAGGTACAAACAAGTGCAAAATAATTTCTAGTAATTTGAAAGTTCGCGCAAGTAATTGATTAATGGTAATTTACTTTCATATAAAACAATATGTACAACATTCAAGAAAAAAATCAAAGCATAAAATGGTTTTATGAAGGAAACTGCCAAGCTGAAGTATTTAGAGACTTATTTAGTACTGTATATCACGATCAGCCTATTACGTGCAATATCAATACTCATTTCTCTTTTTAATTTTTAATATGTTATTAATCTGTGTTATACTACTTACTAACTTTTCTGACATTTCAAACGTCATATCGTGGTCATATCTTTGTGAGTACTTTTGTTTAAATTTCAGGGCTATCACTATAAATGAGCAAGTTTATAAAAATATTAATCTTAATTTTACACGTTTCAAAAAGTGTAAAATAAAATGTAATGAGTGATTTGCATGCAGAATTCAATTATCTACAAGTTTTATTTGAAGCATATTGCTCTAAAATAAATAGGGAACGAAATATTGCCATATGAAAAAAATAGCATTGAATTTCCTATTGCAAAAATCAATTCACCACCCGGTATACATATATCCGGTATACAGGGTGTCTCACAACTCGCGCCCTAGACGAAACTGATACTTACCGACGACAATAGGTTGCCAACAAATAGAAGAAAATAATTTGCGGCTGCTTGCATAACGGAGTTACAAGATTTTTTAATCCACCAATCCCGGAAGGATATCTTAAGGTGTGATGATATTATTACAAAATAAAAATGATTGCTAGGTTTTAAAAATACTGCTAGTGAGTTACAAAATTTGTTTGACTTACTGTAATTTTGACACTTTAGAGTTGACTTTTCACTGTCAACAAATTTAGGTTAGCGAAGGTGTCATCCGAGATCATCATTTATATCGTACAGTGCAACGTGTTGTAGCAGCTGTGTAAAATGTGTTAAACAAAAATATTATTGTCATTTGAATTCTTTGAGATTAAAACAACAAATGGTGGTTCTAAAAAGAAGATTTCAATCCGGAAAACGTTCCGAATAGACTCGTGCTGCCTCTCTGGCGTTACGTCCACATTCTCCGAAAATTATAATCATTTCTAAGTAATCAGCGGCTGAATACATGGTAAGAATTTGCCTTTTTATTCACCTTGTCAAATTTAATTTGACACTGACATTTTTCAAAAACTACAGTCGCCCACACATTTTAAAAAAGATTTGATTTGTATAAAACCCTAGTAACGTAAAATTACGGCAAACACACATTAAAGGTGTAGCTCTGATTGGTCAATTTTAAGACGTCTTTTCTCGAATATCTTTTAAGCTAGACTTTTTTTCTTCGAAATTACACATCCGAGTGCAGTCTCGTGTTTCCTCATTCGCTCTGGGGCGCGAGTTGGGAGACAGCCTGTATATGTCTACTTTTTTTATGGCCCATAGCAAATACAAAGGTAAAATTTTCATATATTTGTAAATTCTGCCCTATTAATTTTAGAACTAAAATAATGTAAATACAAAAAATATTCAGAATTAAATACTGCATCAAATGAGCCTAAATTTATTGATATAATAGGTTTTTACCATGAGATAAACGTAAAATAAAATATCCGTTTTAAGCTTTTTACAGAGTGCCATGCAAGACATGTTTTGACCTGTTTTATTTAGGTAGGCATGATTTAAGTTTAAAGTTTAAACAGGCGCGCATTGACGCGTTATATTCTATACGTATAAGCAAAAATTCAAATGCATTCTTTCGGGTTTTATTACAGATTTCATTTTCGTTTATGACATAAAATATTTATATTGCTTTTAAAACAATTAAAAAGTGCAATAACACCAAGTCCTCAAAAATAAAAAATCATGATTTATTTGACTTTTTTAAATCAATGATTTTTGATTTTTTTAAATAAATCATGATTTTTGCCAACCGTGATTAACTCGCTTATTATGTAAGAATGTCGTTATGATGAATAAGTTGTTAAATAACGATAATTTTCAAAAAGCGTATTCTGTAAAACCAATTGTTATTATATTGAAATCGTATTGTCGTTATTTTAAGTAGTTCGTGAACGATAAGGGTTCACTTATCGTTATTCACTCTGTTAATGTCAAATGTTAGCAAATGGAAGAGTTAATTAATTTATTATTTATATTTGTGCAGGAAAAAATTGAAAACAGGTAAAACATTTATTCATATATCAAACATATAATTCACAACCATAATTACATTTTAGAAGAAATGTTTGTGGTCGTGAAAGTGTTTTTTGGGATAATAATATTCCATTTGATAATCGTTTTTTACACATATTCTTTACTCAATAAAAAAAAATTAAAATAATAATGTCAATATTTTTTTTGCAAAATGACATTACAATGACAATTTAATTTACAATAATAGCTACTATCTTTTCTAAAAAAATTGGCTAAAGTCGTTACGACAAACAGTTAGCGACGTTTATAACGATCTTACTTAGTGAATACGATTTTTACAAAATGTCGTTCAGGATCACATCGATACATTTATAAATAACGATAGTTGTTATATAACGATATTTTTAAGCCTGTAAAATTATGTTCTCAGCGTTATGAACTGAGTTTGAATTTGGCGCCTAAATTTCACGGTTACACTTTTCTGGTTACGGTAACACTATTCCTCAAGGGCACATATGAATATACAAAACATTAACTAAAAGTTTGTATTATTAATAATGTATTTTTAATTTATAAAAACTAAAACATAATTTACAATTTATTTATTTTGTCCGATAAGGCGATATACCTTGTTTTTTAGTCGAATGGTCCCTCAGACCGATGTGCGTATTCTGTAGGGTTAAAGCAAAAAGAATACATAGGTACAATACGAAGTTTTTTAAACTTCGCAAAATAGTAATTTTTATTTTTATCCAGATTGACTCCAGTTCTAGCTGTGGTAGTATGGCTCCAAGCAACGATAGCAACCAAGGTTGGATCTGGTCCATTTTGGCCCATGACAGAATTCTTTAAAAAGCAATGTGTTGATAATTGGTGGGCAACTTTATTATATATTCAGAATTATTACAAACCAAATGAGATTGTAAGATATTTGCTATTTTACTTTAAAATTAATAATACTTTATTTAACGAAGAAAGAATTGAATCGTTTATGGTTCTGAATTATACAAAAATAACTGCATAAAATTTTTTTATAATATAATATTTTTAGTGCGTAGGACAAACATGGTACTTGCCAGTAGATATGCACTTGTATATATTGTCTCCTCTTCTTCTGTTACCATTGCGGAAATGGCCGAAATATACAATGTATTCTATGGTGGTGTTACTATTGGCTTCTATGGCAATACCGTTTACTATTACTTATCTTAACGAGTTACCTTCTTTCGCCATAGTAGCGTAAGTAAATAATATAACATTAAGGTCCGGTTTTATAAAGGTTCACTTAAATGAGGTGTTGCAAACATAATTAACATATCTTTTTTCTTCTGAAATTCGAATAACGACGTTCTACAGTATTATTAAATATGATTATCTGGTCAAATTTCCGTATATATTAAGCACAGTCGCAATTTCAAAATATACTTTTTGAATTGGCGCCAAATTAGACTGCCTGTGACGTCAGAAAAACATTAGCCATTCACAAAACTGGAAAGAGGACGAAAAAAACAAATGTATCATACATCAACGTCAATGATTGCTTTAATGACAACTGTGTGACATAAGGTCTGACTTATAGTACAGTATTATAGTATTTATTATTATATTATAGCGTTATATTTCATAGCTTAATGCCAACTATTATAAAAGATGGATAAGTAAAGCACTATCAAAGTAAAATTTACTCTTGAAGCAAAATAATTTATTCCAGAGATTTTCGTCAAAACAAGAATAAAAATACTAGCTAAGTAAATCTACAGAATAAATTACTCCACCGATGTTCGAGGAAGTAAATTTTATTCTGTAAAATAAATCCGAGCTCGTAGAGTGAGGATTTTAAAACATCTAAGGCTTGTTATGATTAATAACATCCGTGGTTTGGTCAATAGTTTATCGGTTTCAGAAAATTAAGACATTATTGATAAATATCATTTTTTGAAATTCTCTCATTAATGCTACTTTCAGATTGCTATGGTTAACAGAACAATTATTTTGACATATGTCAATATGACAATTATTCAAATTGCTTTATTCCTCATGTTTATTACTTTAGAATAAAGTAGACAGAATTTAGAACGATAGGCTTACGTTACCTCTATGTATAAATGAAGAGCATTATGTTTTCATTTTATTTTATTTTCATTTTGTAGACCGTTGTTGACAAGTCAGTATGGTAATAATATTACTATACATAGTTATTACTTAGTTACCAGCCTACTTTTGTATATGTAAACAATAGAATAATATCCTGAAACCTGTAAATTAAATTAAATTCATTATAAATTTCATCTCATGTATATTTCTTACATTTATTTATCTCCAACATGTTTGCTTTGTATATTGCTGAGAAATATTTCCCCCGTTCTCTCTTTTCCATTTTAGTTGACATCTGACACTTTATGATACACATACACTTTATTTTCTATTTTGACTTTTGGATTTATTCCGTGTCAGGAATATATAGAATACAATAAAACATATTAAAACATATATAAAACATATTCCAGCGACACATTGTTTGGAATAGATCCTCTTCAGTTGGAGATTGACATTATTGTCAGTAGTGGTCTTAAGAAATACCGTCTAGTAATGTTTTATCCTGGATTAATCCATCTCTCTTATGCTCCAGTAGTGCAAAGATTAGCCGGTATAAGAAACCGTAGCCTGAGTGCATCATTTTGCAGCTAAGAAATTAAATGTATTCAATAGTTCTTATTTAATTATAAAAATATTTATATTTACATCAAAATGATCTTACTACAAAGAAGTTTTGATTTTATGTTTTTATCTTTACTTGCAACAACCATTTCATTCTTCTTTCTTCGTTTTGAGGCACTATGTTTTATGTTTCCCTATTATCAGTTCGATTTGGGCACACTGCACAAAACACTTTTTTACAACCATGCTTAATTATTTCCAAATACAAAAATCAGTAGTAGTTGACAGCTGTCATGACTGTCACTCGTTTAAATTACGTCGGTGGCAAATGTAAGCCACGCCCTCATTGGTTAGGTTCTTTCAAACGTCATCATGCGAAAGGGGAAGCAGATATTCAAACATTATAATTTCAAAGACAAATTTCTCATGAATAAAGAATAATACGAAAAAAATAAAAAAATAGGGGTAAAATATTTTTTCTTATTCTTTCGATTAAAGCAAAGAAAAAAACCATGCAACACCTCATTGTCTTCTAAAGTAACTCCAATGAAATGGACAAATGCAACGCGATTTTTGCCAGCATTGATTTTCATGTCATAAGAAAATGAATTAGTTAAATTTACTTTGGAATTAAAATTAAGTGGATATTTATAAAATCGACCATGTACCATTAAACAAACACTTTAGTTTTATTTTTTACATCCTGATGTATGTACAAGTACGAGTATACTGAAAAATTTTGAAAAATAATTTCTGTATGACAGATTTCGAGTAATTTTTAAACTATAGTCGAGAAATTTACCCCTTATTTCATAATTATTGTATCTATTTTACTTTTAGTAACCAAGATTTCCAAGCAGATTATTATGTACCTACTCACACCCGATTTGGTCCTTGGTTAATGGGTTTAATGCTAGGCTACCATCTATTCACTCTTAGGAAATCTAGACATAATAGAATCACTCTGGTAAATGTATATACTAATATAGCCGCTTTCGTTCGGACTGTGATTCGTGATAATATTGAGCAAAGTGAACATGATCAAGAAGAATATTATATTTATTTGTTCGTTATTCGTTAGCCCCACGCTTTCATTTTATGATCACAACACGCCCCCTTCAGAATCAGTCTTTTCTCATGATTACTGTTATTCAAATAACAAAATATTGAAAAATGGCGGAACAAACAGTAATAAGAAGATTGTTTTTATTTCAGATGAATTATATGCGGATGATCTTAAAATATATTATACTATTGAATCACTCAATGACAGTCATCATTTCCAACAAGACATAAATAATTTTGTAACGTACACGAAAAACATGAAATGTTTTTATATAAAATTCACAAGATATAGAAATGCTTTCAGGTGCGAATACAAAATAGACAATATTGTTATTAATAAAAAAAATCTGATCTGGACACCACACGACTTCCTTGTAGGCAAGACCAATTTGAAGTATAGACCCAATTATAAAATTACACGTATTTGACGTAATTTGACATTAACATTTTTTTATTTTTTGTTATTTTTTGTCCTAATCCACAGCAAGCTTCATTACAAAAACCAAAAAGTATACAAGTTTTAAATTTACATATATCCCTTATACAAACGGCGAGTTTAATACTACTTGATGTGCTAGACGCAGAATTTAATTCTCTAAAACTCTTATTTGAAGCATTTATATCTAAACTTAAAATGAAGCAGATATCTCACAAACTGATCCTTAACTTGAAATATTTCCGAGCAGAGCAATTATAGCGTTTTAGAAGCAATGTGTGTCACTACCTGTATTTATTTTTTTTGTCGATTTATAGACATGCGTCAGAAACAGACGCCGTATTTGCGCGTATGTACTTACACTAAATACCAAAGAGCTATGACTTTTTCTGCTTCACTCTGCAAGCGCTTTTTAATCTACTTCGAAAAGATGGCCCTGTTACCTACCCTTGTTACATTTGACACCTGTCACAATTGACACCGGTCTCCCCTACTTACTATCTCTATACCACTATTTATTTTCTACAAAAATCTTATAATCACGTTACTGTTATTGTTTATTTCTTATAGGGCGCGAGCAGACACGTGACTCGAGCGTCCTTGACGTGCTAGGAATCAGCTGATTTGTGTGCGCTTGTCAATTTGACAAGAACAATGTCACTTTGACAAGACCAATGTTTAGACTTATTTTAATTTTGAACTGTTGAGAAGTTATTATTTTTAATTTCATGTGTTTTACTGCCTGAAAATTGTACATTAATATAACATTTTAGCAGTTCAAAATCAAAATAAGGCAAAACATTGGCCTTGTCAAAGTGACACTGTTCTTGTCAAAACGACATGCGCACACAAATCAGCTGATTCCAAGTACGTCAAGGACGCCCGAGTCACGTGTCTGCTCGCGCCCTATACAGAGAATTTATTTTAAAATGCAACATATGATTCATCACTTCCATGGTTACTACTGTCAAAAAATGACAGCAATGTAATATTTGTCCATTTTAAAATGCAACATTATAAAAAGTACTGCAGCACAGGAGATACCTTTAGAACACATCACAAATGGTGTCATTCTTTCTACGACCGACTAGAATATTGCCCCAGTGTAAATGGAGGTATTTTTGAACAATTATTGGAAGCTAAAGTTTGTTAAGATGTGCTACATTAAAGATTTTATTTTTTGTTAATCATATATAGGCTAATTTATTGGAAATTAATATTGGTAATACATAACTACAAATTTTGTATGTTGCATTTTAAAATGGACAAAAATTACATTGCTGTCATTTTTTGACAGAGATAGTGTGTAACCATGGAAGTGATCGACCATATGTTGCATGAATAAATTCCCTGTAATTGAATTTTTCCTGTAATTTTTTTTGTATACAATGCTAGAGCTTCTTTATTATTAGGATTTATTCCTGTTAAGAAACCAAATTTCAAATAAATGAATAAATAAATTATGAGAAGTATCAATACCAATAATTCGTTGTGTAATGTGCAGTATTTCTATTCATTAGAAAGTGACATTTAAATTCTTCTTCCGAATAGTTAGACATAACAGTTTTAACATACAAGTTCTTCTGTTTCACAAATTCATGTCTACATCAGATTCAGAACTACTAATCTCGAATTACAAAATCACAGTCCGAACGAAAACTCATATTTTGTATCTATATCAATATAACTAACCGAATGTATTCCATAGCATCCCGTAGAAATCACCTTTGGCTGGACAGTTGCTTTAGGATTATTAGGAGGAACTCTATACAGTCCTTATAATCTCACGAAAGGAGGTACCATATTGGAGCACAGTTTCATGAATGGATTCTTAAGGCATGGATGGGCGATGGGAGTTTGTTGGGTTATATATGCTTGCACGCAAGGATATGGAGGTACGAGAAAATATATCAGTTCTTATACGGTTATCCTAAATAACGCACCCTGCATTCGGATCTCGAGAACTATAAGACATATAATGTCGGCAAAATTAAACAAAAATTTTTCCATTAAGAGACCCTTTAAGTGGTACATCATTATAACCTATAATTTGTGCAAATCTGTTACAAAATATCCTACAATTGTTTGTCTTTTTGTTAATAAGAACCAAAATAAATAAGTATTTTATGGGACTCAAATATTACGTAATTTACATGTATGGACATGTGTCATTTGATGCAAAAAATTATCTTTCCATTGCTACCACAACAATTTTGTCTGTTGAAATGAGGAGCAACAGTCTGCAAAAAACGATTTTCCCGTGTTAACGGGCTATGTTCGGTTCTATGTTCGGTGTTCAAATTTTCACCCAATATCTATACACCAGGGGTCGCCAACCTTTCCAATGTATTGAGCTACTTAAAAAAAATTCGAAAGGAATGTGGGCTACCTATACTGTGTGAATCAAGGTATCCAGAAAAAATCTGATGTGGCCAGCACATTACCTTCCGTCAGTTCTATGTATTTTATGCAAATACCATACAGAAAATTTATAGCAAAAGATCCTATATTTCCAGTAAAATTATAAGACAAACACACTATGTCAATTTCACTTGACACTGACATCTTTCAATCAAAATTTTCTTAATAAAGTAGCTGTTTCCATAGCTATGGCTACTTTATGAAATTTAATTTCTTTATAATTTTTTAACTCTATATCCATTTAATATTAAGTATAAAATGTAGTCAAATCGTATAGAGAATAAAATATTCTTTAATATTTATAATAACGTTAAATGTGAAAAAATGATATTTAACCTAGTTATTCAAGAAAAACTGTTGAAATCTTCAAATGAAGGTACTTCCGGTTGTCCAATTCCAACCAAAATCTAATCAGCTCTTCACATGGAAGTAACAAAGAAAAATACGAAAGAATTATAATTTTTAGAATTGTAGTACGGAAGTTATCGTAGACGAAAATTTTGTTACATACACACACACACATACACACACACGCGCACACACACACACACACACACACACACACACACACACACACACACACGCACGCACGCACGCACACATACAGACATCATCGCAAAAATAGTAAAATCGTATTGTAGGGACCCTAAAACGTGCTTATTCATCAAAAACTCACCACCGAATTTTTTGACCAAAGACAATACCTTCCTTACCTAAAGGTGATGGAAGGTAAAAAAATCTGATGTGGACAAAATGCGACTTCCTTGTACGCAAGACCAACATGAAGTATAGACTTAAGTATAAATTTGCACGTACTTGACGTAATTCGACATTAAGATTTTTTTTAGTATTTTTTGTCCTAATCCATAGCAAGCTTTAATTTTTAAATTTAAATATCTCGTTTTTACAAAAGGCTAATTTAATAATACTTGATGTGCTAGATGCAGAATTTAGTTCTCTAAAACTCTTATTTGAAGCATTTATTTCTAAAATCAAAATAAAACCATTTTATTCAAGAAAAACTATTTATAACTTCAGGTAATATGTCACTTCCGGTTAGCCTATTTTAACCAAAATCTACTATGTTATTCCCATTGACATAAAAGTCTTATATTCTAAATTTGAAAAGTTTTGGATTACATTTTAAAATAGTTTTTCATTAAAATCTATTATAGGCTTCAAGTAAAGTAGCACTTCTGGAAATTATATAATGACCAAAAAAGGTGACGCACAATTAGATGTCATAGCAGGCCTAAATACAAAATTTTAACTTTCTACGGCTTACCGTTTTTGAGTTATGCGAGATACGTACGTACGTACGTCATAATAGATATTTTCGTGGAAATCTGAAAACCGTAATTTTTCGCGATTACAATGTACTATGTATGTACAAGGAAGTAAAAAGGCAAAATCAATTGCCTTATAATGGGGTATTCCGGTGATATGGAAATAATGCAAAATAATAACTTTTTTCTATAGTTTACATCTTCATAAAGTAGGAAAATATAATAAAACATGTTTAATAAAAACTTTTAATTCATAATTTAATGTTAGAAAATTGGAAATTTTACAGCTCTAAAAACGTCCTTGAAATTTGTGACGTGAAATTGATAATTTGTTGCTCATTTCACAATAGATATTTACGTATAGAATCATAGATGGTGCCAGTAGTTAACACGCGCGTTTATTTCTTGTTTGACATTTCGTCCACTTTATTTGCAGCAATTCTCGAACAAAACATACCTTCGGCTTTTAACATTACGTATTTCTGCATTCACGTATTGTGAGTTATGGAGAAAATAATTATTTACCATGGTAGAATCCACACCAGGTAAATTACCAGAATCAGCCATTTTGCTATCAGGTTCCATATTTATGAAATATTACTCGTATTTTTACCACAAACAAACACGGGACAAACACTGTAATACACGCTGCTACTGAAACCATGTGTAAAAAAGCAAATTGCTATCATGAACATGTGGATTTAGACGCTGAAGTTTGTTGCAGATGTCACTATCGATTTGACGTCATAAGCGCGCCAATAATAAGAAAATTTGAATTGTGATGAAATTTTTTAAAATTCATGTCTCACATGATATATCCATTTTCTTACTCAAAATAAGATATTCAGAGTCTTACTGGAATGTACTAATGAAAAAAAATATTTTTAAAAAATGTCGGAATACCCCATTGAAAGTTACAGTTTTTCAAGGGATGTGAAGAAGCATGTTTTTCCCCTTTAATGCTGTACTAAGATCAGGACAAAGCACAGATAGTGTCTGTTTGATTGTGCAACGAATCATGATTAGAATTTACGGAAATTTTTAGTTCTTTTGGGATATACTTGTGAACTATCGGAAGGATCCACGCGAGCTACCGGTAGCTCGCGATCGTTGGGTTGGTGACCCCTGCTATACGCTCTTCACTATTCTAATCCATGATACGAGTACTATAAACACAAGATATGACATTACGCAGCTGTGACGTCACCCAGTGACTTACGCAGCTGTATAAATTATAAAATATAGTATGACTAGTGAATGAAAGGTGACGTTTAGATTATTTAATAGATGTGGTTTCTTTTGAAAACATTTTCCTATATTTGATTTGAAAGGAAACTGACCCTTATGTATTCCGTTACAGAAGATTAGAATTGTACTCAATACCAGGAGGCAATTAAAATGACCTTAGCCACAGGATTCAGGGATGTATTTAAAAAAATTAATACCGCAAATACTAGTTCGTTTGTCTCAGGTGTAAGCAACCCTCGAGTCGGAATTACTGTTAGAGGAAATTCAAAATAATCCTATTTCAAAGGATTGCCAAACTAAATAGTTTAAAGATCAAAATATTTTGTTATAATCAACATACACGAAAAATGTTTAAAATATTTTAAACGCACCCCTGTTTTGATATTCAGTTACCCTAGTCGGCCATCTATTTTCAACTAGACATAGTAATGTATTTCTGTGCTTTCCTAGTCTAGTATTTAAATGGGTTCATGCAAAAATTTCATACCTGAATATTCCGTACAAATCTATTCTTCTCTAGGATTTCAAAAGAAACCACATCTATAAAATAATTTAACCGTCAACTTTCATTCGCTAGTCATACCATACCAATGAGTGACGTCATGCGCGGGGCAAACGAAAATTGAGTATCTAAATGGCATATCTTGTATTCATAGTATCATGGATTCTAATCATTCAATCTTTTCAAGATGGCTGGAATTAATTATTTACTTTTCTTATTTTAGGTCCAATCAACGCCTTCTTATCATGGTCTGCATTCCATATTCTTGGTCGTTTTACATATACAATGTATTTAACTCATATAATAGTTTTACTTGTAACGAGTTGTTCTTTAAGAACCGTATCTTATTTCACAGACCTAAATTCGGTATGTTTTCACCCATATACAGGTGTAACAGAAATAAGTACATTAAGTGGAAGAGAGCAACAATATTTCTTGAAATCTTTTTTTAAAATTTCATTTTGTTTGGTGTTTTTAGGCAGGTAATGAAATATGTGATAAAACTTTGTAAATTTTTAACGCAATACGCAGGTTTACAAAAAAATCTGATGTGGACACCACACGACTTCCTTGTACGCAAGACCAATATGAAGATGAAGTATAGAACCAATTATAATATTGCACGTGTTTGACGTAATTTGACATTAACATCTATTTTTTATTTTTTTGTTATTTTTTGTCCTAATCCATAGCAAGCTTCATTACAAAAACCAAAAAGTATATCAGTTTTAAATTTACATATCTCGCTTATACAAAGGGCTAATTTAATAATACTTAATATGCTAGACGCAGAATTTAATTCTCTAAAACTCTTATTTGAAGCATTTATTTCTAAAATCAAAATGAAACCATTTTATTCAAGAAAAACTGTTAACAACTTCAGGTAATATATCACTTCCGGTTAGCCTGTTTTAACCAAAATCTGCTATGTTATTCCAATTGATATAAAAGTCTAATATACCAAATTTGAAACGTTTTGGATTATATTTTAATATAGTTTTTCATTAAAATCTATTATAGGCTTCAAATAAAGTACCATTTCTGGAAATTATGTTATGACCAAAAAGGGAGGTGCACAACTAGATGTTATAGAAGCCCTAAATTCAACTTTCTACGGCTTACTGTTTTTGAGTTATGCGAGATACGTACGCACGTACGTACGTACAGACGTCACGACGAAATTAGTCAGAATGCATTCAGGGATGGTCAAAATGGATATTTCCGTTGAAATCTCAAAACCGAAATTTTTCGCGATTACAATACTTCCTTTACTTCGTACAAGGAAGTAAAAATTAACTAGGAAATATTGTTGATCTCGATGAGTTGTCAGTAGTTAAATTTAATGTACTTATTTCCGTTACAACCTTTGTAGTATTATAATCCAATAATTTTGTTTTGTAGATGTATAATTTTTCGAGTGATTTCGTTGCTGTTCTTCTATTTGCTATTGCATTGACTTTGGCGTATGAGTCTCCTATGATTGCGATAGAAAAAGTTTTATTTGGAAAAGGTAAAAATAGATTATTTTATGTAAAATTAAATTATTAATATTTTAAATTTAGGAAAGGATAATAAAAAGACGACAGATCAACCAAAAAATGGCCACACGAATAAAGGATTTGAACCAGCGTAAATAATTAGGCATAAGTTTTACTTATATATTTTTGTATTATTTTCTACAATAAATAATTTTTTCTACAGTCTATATACCAAGTAGACATTTACTCTCTCTCTCAACGCAAAATGTCACTTTGCCGCTTATGCGCGACAAAATTGAAAAAACGCTCGCTGTCCAAATTTCTAACTATTCAATGTTGAGAAATGGCACTTGTCTACATTCTTAATAGAAACGTTTAGTCAGGAACTAATGACACTGTAGTTACACATTTACCACCTTCATAAGTCAATCTGATATATAACTACTCTGTCGGTATATTACATAACCAAATAAAATACCGCACTGCTGTGAAAATAAAATAGGGCATTCATTTACAAAAACGGAAGTATAAAATGCTTAGATTAAATTGAAGCAATAGCTCAAGAAGAATGGAAAATAACGATAAATTAAACTTAAACATAAAATAAATTGTGTGAACAGTTGTGCTGCCACCTGCAAAAGTTTGGCGTGAACGCTCCCAATGGACATCTACTTTTTCACTGCACTAGTTTAATGTACTTGAAACAAATAAATTATACAAAACTTATAATATTCATTAAATTGTTGGCATTAATTTTTTGTAAAAACGAAAGCTAAAACAATATCTTGAAGTCATATTTGAATACGTTCCTATCTTCACTACAAAACTATTGTAGTACTGTAAGTACAAAGTGTACATTTTGTTATTTTTTTATGGTGGACGACTGTAGAAAAAATCTTGTGTGTGTTTCGAGAGCAAATGGACATTGTCGATTTCGAGAGAATGCCGCGCTCCTGCGTCAACAATCTCTCAATCGACAATGTCCCATTTTGCGCTCTTAATACACAAATAGCTATTTTCTACAGTCTATATACAAAGTAGCCATTTGCGCTGTCTTTTGTCAACGCAAAATGTCACTTTGCCGCTCATGCGCGACAAAGTAGAAAAAACACTCGCTGCCAAATTTCTAACTATACAATGTTGAGAAATGTCACTTGTCTACATTCTTAATAGAAA
This sequence comes from Harpalus rubripes, assembly GCA_963082715.1. Classification (NCBI taxonomy): domain Eukaryota; kingdom Metazoa; phylum Arthropoda; class Insecta; order Coleoptera; family Carabidae; genus Harpalus; species Harpalus rubripes. The sequence continues at coordinate 75,498,942 of OY720450.1, forward strand.
CGTTTAGTCAGGAACTAATGGCACTGTAGTTTCACATTTACCACCTTCACAAGTCAATCTGACATATAACTGCTCTGTCGGTATATTACATAACCAAACAAAATGCCGCACTGCTGTGAAAATAAAATAGGTCATTTATTTACAAAAATGAAAGTATAAAATTTTTGATCAATGTCACGAGATAAATTGACAACAGACTCGAGTAAAGCAATCGGAATTTTTTCCAGGATAAAATTTAACCACGAATGGTATTTGGATGACTATCTCCAAAACAAAAATCAGGTAATCATTCATGTATTTTTTTTTCTTGACAAAAATCTTCTAATTTTTATTGTGTTTTGAGATGTTATATTTAAGTTTGCTTTCTCAACGTTTTAAATAGATTCCTGTCCGAATCGACTCGTTTTCAATAAAAACTAATAACACTGAAAATATAAACAGTTTGACAAACATCCTGAATTTGGATTGGTTTATATATTTATGAGAGAAATAGTCATTTAAATCTGTATATCTAAAAGTTTTTTGACATGAAAAAAATTTCGATTTGTTGCTTGATTCGGCATTACCACGGTAACTAATTCCTTTTAACACTTTGGTGTTGTAGGTAACAATGATTTGTCACTTTTTAACACTGGTGTCATAATAAAATGACACTTTAACCCAAAAAACAAACATTAAAAAGCCTACTTTTAATAAAAATTTGTACAAAAACACATTTTTCCTACAACCGTGCGTGAAAAGTACTCATTACAGTGTGTAAAGTGTCACTTTTCAAGCACTAGTGCGTGAAAAGTACTTTTCACGCACTAGTGCATAAATAAGCTTTGCTAGGCAACATTAAAAATCGGTTAATTTGCCTGTCAAGTATATAATTAGGTAGTATATAATAATGAAAGTAATACAATTTATTAAGAAATATGAATATACACTGTAAATGAAACAAATCTAATATTTTTTAACGGATTGAGTACTAATCTAATTTTTAAGAACATTAACATTTTTTTGACATGTATTCTAACCTAAGCTAATTTTTAATATTAATATTAAATGTACAATTTGTACATTAAAAGATTAATCATCATCTGTTTGAGATTCTTCCAAGTGTTTAAGTTACATTTTGTACAGTGTTATGAGAAAGAGTACTAACAGTATTTGAAGCTACTGGATGCCATTTCGGTTGTAGGAAAAATGCTGTATGCAACACGTGTGTAAAATAGTATTTTTTGTCTCGTGCTACAATTTCCGTATTCGGCTGCGCCTCATGCGTAAAACATCGCACTCGACCAAAAAAGTACTACTTTACACACTTGTTACATAAATAACTATTATAACCCTCCTCTTTTTTCCCTGTCCCCTGGCTTTTCTGTAGTATAAGGTATAAGGCATCCGGTTGACCAGGTGGCATTACTTGCAGATAATATTTTCTAAGAAAATACTTTTAAATGATATTTCATGTTCATTCATATTTTATTATTTTTCGAATACAATCTTGTATATACAAATCAAATCATTGAATTATCACAATGATGATAATCTAATAACAAATGAAGATAAAATTAATCTGTGATTCCTTGATAGATGAAAAATCTTTCCCATTTACAAAAATGTTTTAGTAATCTCAAATTTAGTGATAAGATCTTTCATATTATATTTCCTATCAATGTATTCCAATAAATATGTAGAATTTGAATTTACGTTGTTGTTTTATATCTAAAATTCTCAAAATGTGAAGATTTAAGTTAATATATATATATATATATATATATATATATATATATATATATATATATATATATATATATATATATATCATCACGGCATATTACCCATTGCTGGGTGTGCCAATCTGCTTTGTATGCAGATATCGGTAATGATGATGACATATTTGTACCGTGTGGGCGTTTACCAGGCGTCACCTCACGGGCACTCATTGCTGGCGTGGAGAGTGCACCACAGGGGTCAATTTTGTGCCATTTAAAATTGGAAATATTAAAATTAAGAATCTGATAATATAAATGATTATTTGCTATCTGATAAATAAATACTTATAACAATATTATTAGATTTATAGTCATATCTACAATCATTCTAAAACATGTGGTCGCAAATATTATTTCTCTCCATAGTGGCATCGAGTTCTACAGCAATCAATATAAGAAAAATTATAGGAGACAATCCAAATCTGCAGAAATGTAAACCTACATTAGACAGTAAGTTAAAATTTTATTATTTGTTACAAAATTAATTTGATGAGATATTTCTGAAGCTTTTAATGTTAGTTGAATGTTGAGGATTTTTGGATAAAGGTTTGAATCTTTATCTCACTAAATACCATACGACCTCTCTGATTTTCTCAGATAAACTTTTATTTTTAAGCATTCATTCTTTTTGCTTTTAAGCAAAATCACTCAAGCAAACTAACATTAGGTAAAAAAGCTTCTTCCTTCGGAGTCGGGATTTACCATGCAGCTTTCGTGTTTGTTGCTAAGCAAAAAAATTCGTGCAAAATAAAAATTTATCGATAAAATCAGGACTTGTGATATTACTTCTGATAATTAGCAAATTGCTATACTGATAGTATATAGAATTATTTTGTATTCAAATTAAGAAAAATTAGCTTTTTTCAATGTCAAGAATTTAGAATAAGTTAAGCATTTTGACACTATATGGAAAAGATTTCTAGTAATTTCTAACAAAATTTCTTGTTTCTGTCGCATTTTTTTTAAACATAAATGAAATCAAATTTAACTGGACAGTGCTCAGTGGGGGGGGGGTTAATTACCCTCTTTACCCCCCTGTATCCGTGCTTGCCTACCATCCCTAGTTAAAGGGACTATTAGTGCTAACCAATGGTTATGTTGCAAAATTGTTCTTACCACCTTTGGATCGAGATAACTGGAAGTTAAAACTATTGTTAATTCTTAACTAATGGTTAATAAATAGTCACTTTAACTAAGGGAGGTAGGTTTGGGCCTAAAACGACTAATAACTTTTATTAAATATAGGTGATTGTGTATGATTTTATAAATATTAAAAGCTAAGGATCAAATTTTCAGTTAAAGCACTTTTACCGCATAAATGGAAATATTAGCTTCTTCGCAGCAACAATCTTCTTTTCCGTAACAACTGCAGAAGGACACGAGGTCCTTTGTTCTTTTCGTTCAAATTCTTTATACCAGAGTAAATTCCACGGCCTACCCGATTTTCCCATTCTCAATAATCCTGGCGTGACTTGTATAAATATTTGAAATAGAACATTTCAGACACTTAACCTAATTTTAGTGGTGGACGCGTCAGGAAAAATTCCCAGTGGTATCTTCTCCGGCAATCTTTACGACCTCGGTGCTTTCGACCAGTGTTTAAAAATAGAACACCATAACAACAAAACCGGCGAAACTAAAGGAAAATATTGCATAGTGAAAATAAATTTACCAATGGAGTTGCTTGGTGGTGCTGCGAAAAATGAGTTATTTATTGATGCTTCACCCGAAGAAATAGAAGAAAGAATGATCATAGCTTTGTCTTGGAACCACCCTGGCGTTGTATTAGGATGGTGTGTGCCTCATAATTGCCCTATAGGAGAACTTACTGAAGCTATTAACGAATTTTTCCGAAAATTGGTGCCGGATTTTAATATTACGCTTCCAATGGGTGATATGTGTCAAACGAAAGAAGATTTAGAAACAAATTTTAGTGCGAATGACATTGCGATCATGTAAGAAAATCGATTATAAAATATTTTACTAAAAATCAATTAATGTTTATATTGTTTTTAATATTTTTAGAGCATTTCTAGCTACGACAGGATTCATAATGTTAATTAGTACACTGTATGATATGTACTGTCATTATAATAAAAAAAGTAAGTACATATACATACATATATATATATATATATATATATATATATATATATATATATATATATATATATATATATATATATACGAGGTGCTACCTAAAAGTTACCGAACTTATTTTTTTAAAAAAGCTGAATTTATTAAAACTTCAAACCAACAAATTATCTCCTTCAAAATAATCCCCACCTACAGTTATACACTATCTATTTTCCACTGTTCAAAACACTTTTTGTAGTTATTTTTTGCAATAGCATTTAGGACCTCCTGCGATATAGTTTAAATCTTCTCAAAAGCGTGAAGTCCATGTTGATTGTTTTTTTTTCGACTGCCAGGGGGCTGTGCACCACGAATTTGTGCCAAGGGGTACCACCGAGGGGTTCGTCACTCGACGTTTAAGTGTACAAAGATTGTAAATCTTTGAAGATTTACTAGTTCAAGATGATTTATAGGGATTTTATTAGATTGTCAAAGATTTTCAATCATATTTTTATGTAAGTGTACAAAGATTTCTTGAATTAGTAGCTATGAAATTGCATAGACTTATCTAAGAATATAAGATTTCAAACAAGATTTCCAAGATTTCTGGGATTTTACAAAGATAGTAATGATTTTTGGGATTATAATGTTGACTGGAAAGATTTCTGGGATTTTACAAAATTGTTTTGGGGATTGTTCATTACAAAGATTGCAGTATTAAAGAAAGATTTTCAGGATTTTTATCGGATTTATATGTAAGTGTACAAAGCTTTCTTGAGATAGTTACCATGAACTTGCCTAGACTTGTCTAAGAATATGAGATTGCAAGTAAGATTTCCAAGATTTTAATTTTTTTTTATAAAGATTGTAATGATTTTGCAAAGATTGCAGTATTGCAGTATTAAGATAAAGATTTTCAGGATTTTCAATCGGATTTTTATGTAAGTGTACAAAGATTTCTTGAGTGACGGACCCCTCGGGTACCACAGTAACGGGTAACTTATACGTGGACATTTTGAGGCGTTTAAGGGAAAATGTAAGGCGAAAACGTCCTGAACTTTGGGCAAGCAAAAATTAGCATTTCCACCAAGACAATGCACCGGCCCACACATTTTTGACATCCACGCAAAGAAATGTTTAACAAAAAAACTAATAGCGGCCAGACTTAGACTACGACATTTATACCAGTATCGCGTTATTATCAGCAGAAATAAAATTAAGACTAATTAACACCTTGATACTACCTATACTCGACTACTGTGCATGTGTATATGTTCCACACTTGACACAAAACGACATAAATAAAATAACGCTACTTCAAAACTCATGCCTTTGGTTTGTTTATAATCAGTGGCGGATTTAGAGGGGGGGGGGCACTCGGGCACGTGCCCCCCCCCCTGTTATTTAAAAAAAATAATTACTACATATTATCATTCACGTACTGCATACACTATAGATACATAAAAGAATAAACATACTAATAAAAATAATAAAAATACAGAATTTCTATTTATTTTTCAAATTATTTATTATTTTGAAAAATAAACATTAAATAAACATATAGGATGAGTCTGAGAAGATGCAACCCCCTCCTAACTTTTTTATTATAAGTAATAAAAAATAGTTCATATAAAAGTTTTATTTTAATTATACCTACTATTTGATGGCAGATTTTTTGGATTATCAACTTTTATTTTTTAAATAGTGAACAATAATTAATTCACTAAAATATAAACCGCCATTTTTTGTCATAAGTCCTTATTACTTAATTTGATGTTTTTACTTGTTTTATATAACATTGTTGCATTTTGTTTATTTTCACATAGCTACTTAGAATATTTGAATAAACATTATTTCTCATATTCCTCGAACTCATTTACGTGTTATTTTTTTCGAATAGTTTCAAATGCATTAATAAAAAGTAATAGATCTTTAAAGGGACAAAAATGGCGGTTTATACTTTAGTAAAATAATTAGGTTGCTATTTAAAAAATAAAAGTTTTGACTTTATAAAAAATATCTACATCTACCCTCAAATAGTATATTTAAAATAATAATACCTTCTATTACTTATAATACAAAAGTTAACGGGGGGACGGGGGCGGAGGTTCACTCTATGTAGTTAAAATTTGTTTCTCCGAATTTAGTGCCCCCCCTATTATAATTTTCTAAATCCGCCACTGTTTATAATGTGCGTAAATATGACCATATTTCGTCATTTCGTATTTTATCCAATCTTCATTATATTGATGAACGTGTGAAGATATTCTATCTTTGTCAAATTCACAAGATCATACTAACAGGTTGCCCCTCTTATCTACATGAAAAACTTAAATTAAAAGACCAGCATTATCAATGACGTGATACGAATCGTATATCGTACCTTCATATAAAAAAAATAAATCGAAAAATGCGTTTTCTTACCTTGCACCCAAATTGTATAACAATCTTCCAGGTGAATTAAAATCTTTCTTTACACTCTTTCAAAACTCATGTAAAAAAATTGTTCTGTTTAAATTAGTAATTATTTTCAATATATTATTATAATGTAAACAAATTAACCCTATTTATCTGCTTTTTGGCTTATTATGCTATACTTTCATGCTATGTACTCATGTTGACTTTTTCCTATTTTTTTTGTAATTTAATGTACTGGTTGGGTGGAAGAGCAGCCTTTGGCTGAACCCCGCCGTTGACTGTGGTCAATAAAGTTATATTATTATTATAACTAACACAACTAAGCAAGTACTAAACTGTTACATTACAAACTAAAAGACACTACATGTCCAAAAACAAGACACGTCTTCCCGATGCGACGAACTAATTTCGACTCTTACATGTTTACCCATGGCTAACTAATCTGGACTACTTCTTAAAAACAAAACGCTATCTTCAGGACAGGATTATCTTAGCGGTACGGACGGGGTGCATAGGCTAGGGCATCCAAAGTCACGCACGTATGCACAATAATTTCTAAACCTAATGATCAACAAATAAATGTCGTGACAATCATAATACGATAAGAATTTCTAAACTGAATTTTGATATTTGTAACTTAAACAGATAAACAGAGTTAAAATATGGTTATTGAAACTAAAATTTAGAAAAATTTATAAAATGTTATTTATCTGTTATTGCTCTTACCCTCGCCTTGTCACATCAGCTGCCAGGACTTTTAGGTGTATTGATAAATGCCGAAATTTCCATGCTGTACTTTTTTATTCTTATGAAAAATGCCTGTTGATAAATAAATAAATATTTCATAGGAATAATGTCTTTGGGAAAAATTTAATATTTATTTTAAAAATATGTGAATCTGTCTTTTATTCTTTCTATTTATTTTAGAACCAGCCCATATAATTCTAACAGCGTTCTCCGTATTAACAAATGGTCGAAAATTATTAACAATTAGCAAAAGTTCGGATCAATTAGGATGTTTAAATGGAATACGGACCATAAGCATGATGTGGGTGATATTAGGACATAAATATGGTATGCTCGCACAGTTGCCAAATATAAATAGTGTCTTGGTAAAAAATGTAATTATTTATATGATTTTATTTTAATATGCAAACTAATATAGAAATTTCTAGTGGATGACTGAGCTAAAAAATATGTACATTCTAAACGCAACTCTTGCCGTAGATACTTTCTTTGTTTTGGGTGGGTTGTTAGTAGGTTATGTCTTTTGCTTACAAATGGAAAAAGGGATTAAGTTTAACATTGTCTTGTTTTACCTACATCGATATTTAAGGTAAATGAACATTCACTATATTGTATATCTTCTTTTAACCCTTCAGAACACGTATCCGGTCTAAGTGACCTACGATATTTAAAATTTCTATTATTTCTGTATTCATAAGTGTGAATTAAAAAAAAATCTGGTGTGACCAACACAATACCACCCGCCATTTACAGCCCGAATAAAAAAAAAGTTTTATGAATTAGAGAATTTTACTCTAATTTTGAAAATTTCTTAAAATATAGTCTAATCTTATCCAAGTAACTATCTTTTTTAAACCCCTCAACAGGATTAAAGCCGAATTACAGAGTGGGTTCACATTCATACACATCCATGCCTTAGTGGGATTCGAACCCAGAGTCCCGAGGGCACTCATGACATGAGCCTCGAGGGCGTTGCTCTACCCATTGGGCCACCGAAACTATAATAAAATGGAGATTAAATTTTAAATACCGGAATAGAATAGAATTCATTAATCCAAAAATTAGGATTAGCTTAAATATTTTTTTGAATCGTTAATTTTTATTAATCTAAATACGTACCTACATATTTATTTATGCTGGAAACTATTGAATTCCTTCTCTAATGTTCTATTTACTTTTTCCTTTTTAAAACGTTACTAATATTATTTGAAATGATTGGTTCTTTGAGTGACATTTATCTGTCAGTTACATACATTTGAATAACTGCGTTTTGTTTGTTTAAAGCGTAGGCTCTGGGATTTAAATTATAAATAATTTTATAAATTTATCTATAAAATATATAGAAAAAGTATTAATGCAAATCTATAGAAAATTTAATAATCTTTAATTTTTATAATTAATTAATATTAATCTCGAAAAAATTCTAGTAAAGTGACAATTCCGGTTATCCGATTTTCGCCAAAATCTAATGGTCTCTTTCCAATAAAGAAAAAGTTCGAAGTACAAGATTTCAAAATTTTCTGAATAATAGTATTTGAGTTAGAGTGGAGGATCCACACACACATACACACAGACATCATCGTGAAAATGTTAAAATTGGATTCTAGGGACCTTAAAACGTGGTCATGTACCAAAATCTTGATATGCGATTTTTAGCACAATCCCTTACCAAGGGTAGCGGGCGGTAAAATCATGATTTTTGCCAACCGTGATTAAAATTATGTTCTCAGCGTTATGAACTGAGTTTGAATTTGGCGCCTAAATTTGACCGTTACACTTTTCTGGTCTATTCCTCCAGGGGTGCGTTCCAAAACAAAGATACAAAGTAAGTGGATCCCCTACTTGGAGTACGGTAACGTGACCAAATTTGCCTGAGTATTTATGAACGGCTTTGAGTAAATAAAATAACATAACCTTAAAAATAAGAAAATATTTTTTTTATACGACATTTTGACTGCCAAAAATTATTTATTGTGTGCACTTCCTGTATTTCAACACATTTTTTACAATTAATACAGGTTTACTATTATGTTTTTCAAATGTCTTTTTTATAAGATAAATAAGCATCAATTACTCCAATATATATTGATACTTTTCAAGATTTATTTTTATTTCAAACTCGATTTCTATATGTTTCGTTGTAAAAATTTGCGTAAGACACGCAAATTCTCATTGGAGTATTTATTTCGTACCCTACTAGCGTAGCAGAGTACGAAGAGTATGCTCTAGAGTGCGTCCTCCGAATTTTGGAACGTTTATCGCGTAAACTCTAACAGCCCGATTCACAAAAAAGTTTAAGCTAATTCTCATTTTTGGATTAGTGAATTCTATTCTTTCCCGGTTTTTAAAATTTAATCTTCATTGTATTATCAAAAAAGGTAGTTATTTGGATTAGATTAGACTAGATTTTTAAAAATAAACTGTCAAAGTTAGACTAAGAATCGCTAATCCAAAAATAAGGATTAGCTTAATCTTGTTTGTGAATCGGGCTGTAAGAGTAAGAGCAATGGTTTTGGAATGGATTTTACCATACTCGATACTCCAGAGTAAGGTTTTGGAACGCACCCCAGGGCATATATGAATACACAAAACATAAACTAAAAGATTGTATTATTATTAATATATTTTTAATTTATAAAAACTAAAACATAATTTACAATTTATTTATTTTGTCCGATAAGACGATATACCATGTTTTTTAGCCGAATGGTCCCTCAGATCGATGTGTAAAAAATTTAGTGCGTGTTCTGGGGGGTTAAAGCAAAAAGAATACATAGGTACTAATCGAAGTTTTTTTTAACTACGCGAAATAGTAATTTTTGTTTTTATCTAGATTGACACCAGTTCTAGCTGTTGTAGTATGGCTCCAAGCAACGATAGCAACCAAAGTTGGATCTGGTCCATTTTGGCCATTGACAGAATACTTTAAAAAGCAATGTGTTGACAATTGGTGGGCAACTTTATTGTATATTCAGAATTATTACAAACCAAATGATATTGTAAGATATTTGCTATTTTACTTCGAATTAAAATTAATAATATTTTATTTAACGAAGAAAGAATTCAATCGTTTATGATTCTGAATTATACAAAAATAACTGCATAAAAAATGTTTATAATATAATATTTTTAGTGTGTAGGACAATCATGGTACTTGCCAGTAGATATGCACTTGTACATATTGTCTCCTCTTCTTCTATTACCATTGCGGAAATGGCCAAAATATACAATATATTCTATGGTGGTGTTACTACTGGCTTCTATGGCAATACCGTTTACTATTACTTATCTTAATGAGTTACCTTCTTTCTCATTAATAACGTAAGTAAATACTATTACTTTAAGGACTGATTTTATAAAGGTTCACTTAAATTTTCGTCTAAAGTAACTCCGATGAAATGGACAAATGCAACGCGATTTTTGCCAGCATTGATTTTAATGTCATAAGAAAAAAATAATAATAAATGGAGTCTAAGGTTAATAGTGGGATTCTGAAACCCAGCGTTAATTAACTTCTGGCGTTAACGTGAATTAACTCTGATTTTGACATCTGTGTTATTCTGAAACTCAGCGTTACTTAACGTTAACGCTGTTAGTCGGTGTTAACAGGGAAAACGGCGGGTTGTCTGTGAGTTTTATGGTCTAAATAGCCCTGATATTTTTCATGTACTGCTATGTACTTGTAAGAATATATTTTATTAACAGTGAGTATAGTTATTCATGTTACGTATAATTGTTTATTATTTATAAGTAATATATTGTTAACATAACGTTATAATATATATTTTTTAGCATTACTGTGTTCAAATCACAAACAACGAGTCCGCAAGAGTATGAAAAATTAGAATTCAATACAATAATGTACCTAACATCATAGAAAATGACTGATGTATATAAGTATTAAAAAGTGAAGTGAATAAAAGCAATTTTGTGTTGATTTCAAGAATGTAAAGTATTTTGATTTTTATGTTGTACAAGTATTACAACAAAAAATACTTTCCAGGAAAGTGATATTTGATTATTAATTCCATTAAGAAATTCTGATTATAACAAACAAAATTGTATTTGATTACAACAAAGAATATCTATACTGATTATAACAATTAACGTAGGTAAAAATACAGAAAATTATTGATGTATTAGAAAAGTAATTGATTACTGGTACCTATACTAAGATTAGTAAATGTTTATAAATAGAACAAATATTTTAAAATATTCGTAAAGTCAGTAGGTGCTTAATTTTCCGTTACAAAGTAACTTCTTTCATAAATCTTCTAACATGTAACTGCAGACTAAGGCTAATATTATTGATAATATTATAAACAATTCCACAAGTCTCCATTCATATAGGTATATTAATACGTGTGTTTTCATTATCTACTTTTGTAAAATACTACTAGCTACTTAAATCGTCTTTTATTAACATATGTAAATTAATAGAAATTTTAGCACTATAGGGCGCGAGCAGACACGTGACTCGAGCGACCTTGACGTGCTTGAAATCAGCTGATTTGTGTGCGCATGTCATTTTGACAAGAACAATGTCACGTTGACAGTACCAATGTTTTGATTTATTTTGATTTTTAACTGCTAAAATGTTATTAGCTTTAATTTCACATGATTTACTGCCTAAAAATTGTAAAATATTAACATTTTAGCAATTCAAAGTCAAAATAAGTCAAAATATTGGTATTGTCAACGTGACATTGTTCTTGTCAAAATGATATGCGTACACAAATCAGCTGATTCCAAGCACGTCAATGTCGCTTGAGTCACGTGTCTGCTCGCGCCCTATATACCTACACGCAGTAAATATATTCGTTTATTTGACGTTTGACACATAGGTTTGACATATGCTTTTAAAATAGACAGATAAATGTAATTTTTGTTATGTTTAACCGCTTTTTTTTGGTTGAAAATTTTAAAAGGGAAAGATCACATGAATGTATTTGACGTGAATTAACGCTGGCGTTTTAACGATCCACTTTCACGCCAGTGATTCAATATACCGATTTAACGCTGAAACGTGAACGTTACTATCGTTACTTAACGCCCAACGTTATTTAACGCTGGTTTCAGAATCCCACTATAATATAACTAATACTATTTATAATTACCCCTTAACCTTAAAATTAATTTTAACAAAAACTAAATACGTATTTCGAGAACTAAGTTCTCATCATCAGTAGTACCTACAACAAATGAAAGTTAAACAGAGTAGTCAAGATCACTCAACTGTCAACCATGTTAGAGGTCCTAACAACTCTAAAAAATAAGGGAGAGAACTGGAATTATATAGGGATGGGAGTCACAGGTGAATGATTACCTATAAACTAAGATAAATAATGTCATTAAATTTTAAATCGTTGTTTTTTATAGTTGTTAGGACCTCTCGCATGGTTGACATGTTGAGTAATCTTGACTACTCTGTTTAACTTTCATTTGTTGTACTACAGATGATGAGAACTTAGTTCTCGAAATACGTATTTAGTTTTTGTTAAAATTAATTTTAAGGTTAAGGGGTAATTATAATAGTTTTAGTCATAAGAAAACGAATTAATTAAATTTACTTTGAAAGTAAATTTAAGTGAATATTTACAAAATCGGCCACGTAACATTAAACAAACAATTTAGTTTTGTTTTTCTTTTTTATTAAATATCTTTACATCCTGAGGTGTATACGAGTATACTGAAACAATTTTTAAAAATAATTGCTGTATGACTGAGATTTCGGGTAATTTTTAAACTATAATCTAGAAATTTATCCCTCATTTCATAATTATCTTATATCTATTTTACTTTTAGTAACGAAGATTTCCAAGCAGATTATTACGTACCTACTCACACCCGATTTGGTACTTGGTTAATAGGTTTAATGCTAGGCTACTACCTATTCACTCTTAGGAAATCTAGACATAATAGAATCACTCTGGTAAATGTGTATACTAACATAGCCGCTTTAGTTCGGACTGTGATTCGTGATAAAATTGAGCAAAGTGAACATGATCACAACAAGGGGCGCGCCGTCACAGGGTGCGATGTGTGCGTCGCATACGGGCGACACATCGAGCAACACGACTTATTTTTTTAAATTATTTGTTTGAAATTAAAGAATTTCTTTGTCGACATGTGCCTATATACTGTAACGTACGAAGTAGCAACTGGCAGACAGACAGACAGACAGACAAATATTCATTGACACCCTTCTTTTAGCATTGAAATTAATATGGTGCAAAATTACCACACTGAGAAAAAGATATAATTACGTGAACTGTAAATTTATTTGCTGCAAATAAATCCTAAGCTTGAATAGATCCAAATATATCTACAATTGAAGCAATGTAATTATTTATTTGAAGCATTTATTTGTCTCAAATAAATATATATTGAGATCAATTATATCTTCTATTTCATGAGAACTATGCATTTATTTACGTTAAAAATTATTTTAATTGCGCTAAATTTATTTCATTATTATTGGATATATAATAATTTATTTGAACCAAATTTAAATATATACCTCTCTTAACCTGTCCACTCTAAATACATTAAAATTGAAGGAAAATAATTAAATAAAGACTAGTACATTTAATTTATTCGTACACCATATTCTTATTAACACACAAATTTAGTCCTTAAGTATATTAATGTACACATAATAAAAAATTATAAAAGTATAAATACACAATCTGTACAGATACCGATGTATGCGCCTTGGTATAAAAGATACACTGAATGCAAAGCAAATATCCAAAACTCCACTCAAGTAGTATATTTTTCACTGTTTCGTCACCCATATTCACTACTTTTTAGCACACGAATGAAAAACAAATCGCCAGAAATGAACACTGTCACAAATGAGCATCACTATAAACAAGATGCAACGTACAACAATTGAACAAGTCCATACAAGTCACACTTCACTAAAATCGTCATTTGACAAATAGAACATTGTTCACTGAATTGAAATATTATTTTGCCACAAATAATATTTATTTGTGACAAATAAATATAGATTCATACAATAAAAACTATTTTTCATTGTAATTAAGATAAAGTTTACACAAATATATTATGAATTTAATTCTAAACAATTACATATTTGTAAGAAACAAATAAATATTTCAGAAAATTATAAATTTATTTATTAAAAATCTTAATTTTAAATGCTAAACATAAATATATTAGTTTATTTGAGAAAATTAAATTTAATTTAAATGAAATAAATGACGGTCAAATAAATAATATAACTGAATGAATAAAATACATTTCATATTAAAGACTAAATTGTATTTGTTCCAAAGTTGCAATAATTGAATGAATGAAGTACCCCTTAATTATGAATATTTATTTGCTAAAAACCAGTCATTTTTCTCAGTGCAGAGCTGGGAAAGTTACTTTTAAAATTTAACCAGTAAATAAAAATCGTAAAATTACCAACTACTTTTCCTCAGCAAGTTAAGTTACAGTTACCATATTTTAAAAAGTAACTAAGTTACGTTACAAGTTACCATAAAAGTAACTGGTTACTGCCAGGGCCGGATTATCCATAAGGCAATATAGGCAGTTGCCTAGGGGCGCCTACGACTTGGGGGGCGCCGCCGACGAATAAAAACATCAAATTTTCATTATTGAACCGAATATGTGATTTGGCCGTTGTTTTAGGAAAGTGTTGAAGTCGAGAGCCGATATTTTGTTGTAAATAGACAAATAGACTGATGCTGAAAATATTTTATTTGACAACTATGCCGTAAAATCTTATTAGTTTTCGATAAAATAGACAATATTACTTTCTCAATACGTACCTATACGCACAATGAACTAATCATATGCTAAGAGTGCAACATTTAATGTTTTTTTTTTGTTTTTGTGCTAAATATATATTGCTTTTTACCTCCCGCTACCCTTAGTAAGGGAGATATAGGGATCGTGCTAAAAAACGCATATCGAGATTTTGGTAAATGACCACGTTTTAATGTCCCTAGAATCCAATTTTAACATTTTCACGGTGATCTCTGTATGTGTATGTATGGATCCTCCACAGTGGCGTAACTAACGGGCCCGCAGGGCCCGCATTGCGGGCGGGCCCCCGGCACAAGTGGGGCCCCAATTTACATAATTTATAATTTTGTTACTACTGCGAAATTTTGAATTTAATAATTTTTTGTAGCAACATACAAATTTATTTTTTTGAATGTCAATTTCCAAAAATAATATTGGCTAAGGGGCCCTTTATCCGCTATGTCAAATCAAGCTCTTTATTTTCCATCACATTTCGACCGATAGAGTTTCGATTTCTTGGCAAATATTTTCCTGCAACTGATCCAGAGTTTTCCTTAAAATAATCCCATAAAAAGAAGTTTGGGGCTGTAAAATCAAGACACCTGGCGGCCAATGTGTATTAGCAAAACGTGGGATTAAATAGCGATAATAGAATGATTTTCGCAAAATTGCTATTATTTTATATGATACTGATCCATCTCGCTAATTCCATATTTTGTCGCATCCAAGTTCTTTCATTTGTGATACCAAAAATGTAAGAATCAATTCCCTGTAACTTTCACCAGTGGACTGTGAATAATAAAAAAAAATAACTGGCCAATCACATTTTCATAGTAAATGCCACAACATACAATGACTTTGGTGGGATGTAAAAGTGCCTAATCTTGGATTTTCAGGCCTCCAATAATGGTTATTTTGCTTCTTAACATATCAACTCAAATGAAAGTGAGCCTAGTCACAATTTCCACAAATTCTTGTGGTAATTAGTTCTTCCTGATAAACGATACAATTAAATACGGGCCCCAAACAATTTTGCGGGCGGGCCCCCGAACTCTTAGTTACGCCACTGATCCTCCACTCTAACTCAAATACTATCATTAAGAAAATTTTGAAACCTTGTATATCTACCTTATTCTAATATGGCCATTTGATTATGGTGTAAATCAGATAAAATTTTGAAACCTTGTATTTCGACCTTGTACTAATATGGAAAGAACCCACCAGATTTTGGTGTAAATCGGATAATCGGAAATAGCACTTTAACTTGAAGCTCAAAATAATTCTTCTTCGAAAAATACCTTCAAATGTGATTTATTCGAGATTTGTGTTTAAACAAGTACAACTCCTTGGTTACACAGTTTATATCAAAAATGTATGTACCTGACAGATAAATGTCACTGTCAAAGAACTAATCATATCAAATTAATAGGTTTGTTCGTTTCGCTACTTTGCGTCTACGGTTTACTACCGCACGCCAGTAAACCGTAGACGCAAGGTAGTGAAACGAACAAACCTAATAATAGTAACATTTTCAAAAGAAAATATTACAGTTTTCAGCATAACTAAATATAAACTATTATTCACGAAAGATGACTATTCAAGGTCATTTGAGAGCCGTCTGATATAATATTACTTGCAGATAATTTCACTACATTTCGTGTACATAGGCGTGCAATATGACATATTTATGAACACATTTTAACTGAAAAAATAAGAGTAATTTATTTCAAAATTATGTTTCTTTTTAAATACTGTCTTTCTGAAAGATTTATGTTCTTCACTTATGTTTTTGCAAAATACAAAAACAGACTAAACTTGTAAATCAAGGAATAATAATTTGATTTAAATGTCAACGCCACTGGGTAAATATTGGCACAGAGGGCATTGTAGTAGATAATTAGGTATCTGTAATTCTACGACATATGTCATTATTATTTATAGTGTGTTAGAAAGTTATGCCACTGTTTACGTATGTCTGTCACACCACATAAATTAAATAGACATAGGTCAAATAATCTTTCTCTTTCTAGTACAAAATGTTGCTAAGCTACTGCTATAAAGTGATTTGTATTCTTTGTTCGAAAGAATAACCTTGAATAGTCATCTTTCGTGAATAATAGTTGTACTATTATTCACGAAAGATGACTATTCAGGGTCATTTGTTCGAAGAAAGAATACACATCACTTTAAAGCAGTAGCTTAGCAACATTTTGTATTAGAAAGAGAAAAATTATTTGATCTATGTCTATTTAATTTATGTGGTGCGGCAGATATACGTAAATAGTGGCATTACTTTCTAACACATTATAAATAATAATGACGTATGTCGTAGATTTACAGATACCTAATTATCTACAACACTGCCCTCTGTTATAATATTTACCCAGTGGCGTTTCCGTTTAAATCAAATTATTATTCCTTAGTTTATAGTAAAGTAAACGTTTTTGGATTTTGTAAAACCATAAGTGAAGAACATAAATCTCTCAGAAAGGCATTATTTAGAAAGAAACATAATTTTCAAATAAATTATTCTCATTTTTTCAGTTAAAATATGTTCATAAATATTTCATGTTGCACGCCTATGTATAGGTAATGCAATGAAGTTATTTGCAAGTAATATTATATCAGATGGCTTACAAATGGCCTTGAATAGTCATCTTTCGTGAATAATAGTTTATGTATGTATATTTAAATTATTAAAAATTAAATAGCGGGAGGTATTGTGTTGGCGACATCAGATTTTTATATTATATTGTAGTATATATAACAATTTTAATAGCATTTTAAAAGTTTTGTGGGGGGGGGGGCGCCATAATATAATTGCCTATGGGCGAAAAAAGTCATAATCCGGCCCTGTTGACTGCCCAGTTCTGAGAAGTACCAATACCAATAATTCGTAGTGTAATGTGCAGTATTTCTATTCATTAGAGAGTGACATTTAAATTCTTCTTCCAAATAGTTAGATATAAAAGTTTTACATAATTATTTATACAAGTTCTTCTGTTCCGCAAAATTCATGTCTACATCAGAATCAGAACAACTAGAATCTCGAATTAGAAAGTCATAATCACAGTCCGAACAAAAGCTCATATTTTGTATCTATATCAATATAACTAAACGAATGTATTCCATAGCATCCCGTAGAAATTACCTTTGGATGGCTAGTTGCTTTAGGATTATTAGTAGGAACTCTATATAGTCCTATTAATATCACGAAAGGAGGTACCATATTGGAGCACAGTTTCATGAATGGTTTCTTAAGACATGGATGGGCGATGGGAGTTTGTTGGGTTATATATGCTTGCACACAAGGATATGGAGGTACGAGAAAATCTACCACTTCTTATACGCTTATCCTAAAAAACGCACCCTGTATTTGGATCTCGAGAAAGAAATATAAGGTTTGTTCCAACATACAGTTTGCGTATCGTTCATGTTACGGTCCATGCACTATTTTCTACGCAGGCGCTAATAAAGTACTAGTTTTGAATTGATCCAGAAATATGTTGTGTTGAAACTGTAATTTGTAGTTTAAAATTCGAAATTCAAATGCCGTAACAACTCACAATAAAAAAATAGAAGATTTTTTGTAAAATACAAAACTTTAATAAATACGTGCCCAATAAATCAACAATAAATTGTGAAATTTGAAATTTAATTTTAAGAAATATTAGAAAATCAATTAAACTTTATCAAATGTCTGGAAAATCCCTCCGATTCACTCATTATAGGTACGTTCTATCGGTGTCAGAAATATTCCTACTAGAATAAGAATATTCTTAAAGCAATAGAACGCTCAGTAGCAAATAACTGTCAAGTAAGAAATAAATACGATAGAAAAGGGGCAGTGGTTATGTATTATTGTTAGTTAACAACTAAAGACAACTTTGTATATTTATTTTGAATCTTCAAAATGTAGTTATGCAAATATTACAGAGATTATAATTATATAAAAATATATTAAATAAAAAAACGTAAAGCGTGAGCACAGTCTAATCTGAACATTCACAAATGTAACAGAAAGGTACGCGCGACAGTCGGCTAGTAAAATTTTGAATTTATCTCCACTCTATATATCTTCCTACCAGCGCTTCCAGCTCTGAAGTTGGAATGATTCGTAGGAATATTCAGATTTTTTTGACGCAAAAGAACGATCATTGAGGTTCTACTAGAAGAAGTAGGAAGATTTCTGACACCGATAGAACGTACCATTTGTAAAATACATTATTAATAACTGACAAAGAATACTGAATAAAATAGCTTACTAATGGATTGTATGCATTGTGCATGTCCTGGACTAACAGTACAACTAAAAATTCACTGACTAATTTGACCGTTCACGAACCAGTTCATGAACGATCAATTTTATGTTGGAACAACCGACGCTTAGTACATGATTCAGTCGAAATTCATGTTGGAACACTAAATTCACTCTGCGCATGTACCCGACCGTTCACAAACTGGTTTGATGGTGTGTTGGAACGAACCTATAAAGTCGGTTAAATTAAACGAAAATTGTTCCATTAGGAGACCTTTCTAGAGGTACACCGTTATAACCTATAATTTGTGCAAATCTGTTACAAAATATCCATCAATTGTTTGTCTTTTTGTTAATAAGAACTAAAATAAATAATTATTTTATGGGACTCAAATATTACGTAATTTACATGTATGGACATGTGTCATTTGATGCAAAAAAATTATCTTTCTATTGATATCACAACAATTGTCTGTTGAAACGAGGAGCAACAGTGATATGGGTGTATTCTAAAGGCATTCCGCTATTTATAAACGAACCGTTAAAATTAAGATATCCGTTAACTAGATTTTGCTATTCTAAAGACATTATCCGTTAATAATATAAACGGAGATCCGTTTATGTTATCCGTTTATAAATAAAATGTAAACGGAGAATGTTTCATAGCCATTAATTGTAAATATTTAGAAAATTTTAATTTATACACAGAGAATGACGTTATCATCCTTTACCGTTTGCTCCGACCCTTGGATTCATAGAATGTAATTGAAAGGAAAGTAGAAATAAATAATTTTTATAACAAAATTATACTCGTACATAACCTATAAAAAATCGGTTCGATGAAAGATTTTAACAATACACAATTATACATTTATCGTTCTCAAAAAAATTAAATTTTTTGTCTCTAATGAAACGAGCAGATATTTTACTCTATATTGCAAATCTTGAACTTTACCTAATGGCTAATGTTTTAAAAATATTCGAATATTTTCAGGACTGCATTTAATCTTCAGGGGCACAAGACACAAATGTTCTATTGGTGCCTTTATTTGTAATTATTGATTACAACAAAGGATATTTTTATTGCAACAAAAAATATTTTGATTACAACAATGGATATTTTGATTATATTCGAAGAATACTGATTAGATGAATGAATCTAATGGCGAAAATTGCATTAATATTTGCGAAGAATTAAAAATCAAGCTCATAATGTGTGTTTTATAATTTTTGTAGTTTTTAAAGTACATGCGCCTATATTTAATTGTAGCCCCGCGTATGTTTATTTTCTCGATAGCGTAGATTAGCTTGGTGGTGTCTATAATTCCGAGATAAATGTTGGGGTCTTCTTCATTATTACTTTAGCTGCGCTTAATATGTAACGAATTATGATTTTATAGATTTTTTTGTTTTATGCCCATTTTTTCCAAATTCACAATAATATACAATAATATCAAAAAGTTTTCAATGCTATTTGATACTGACTTGTCAATGGGTGACGTCATGCGCGGGGCAAACGAAAATGGGATCTCTAAATATATCTTTTATTCATAGATCATGGATTCTAGTCATTCAATCTTTTCAAGGTGGCTGGAATTAATAATTTACTATTCTTATTTTAGGTCCAATCAACGCCTTCTTATCATGGTCTGCATTCCATATTCTTGGTCGATTTACGTATACAATGTATTTAAATCATTTAATAGTTTTAGTTGCATCGGGTTGTTCTTTAAGAACCGTATCTTATTTCTCAGACCTAAATGCGGTATGTTGTCACCCAAATACAGAGTGTAACAAAAATAAGTACATTAAATGAAAGAGAGCAACAATATTTCTTGGTATCTTTCTTTAAAATCTCTTTTTCTTGTGTTTTAGGCAGGTAATGAAATATGTAATAAAACTTTGTAATTTTTTAACGGAAGGTTTACTAAAAAAGTAACTAGGAAATATTGTTGGTATCCAGTGGCGTACCTAACTGAAATGGAGCCTAGGGCTAGGGTCGTAATTGCGCCCCCTATCAACAATGTAAAATCAAGATTACTTCTTTCTCTCTTTAGTGAAGCGAGATATGTGGCATTTGTATTGTTATTGAAATATCCATCTAATATTATCAAGTAACTTCAACCATAAATGAATCAGCACAATAACAAAATAACTATCAATATACGGGTGTTCCGCGACTCGACCGACAAACTTGTACCATATATTCCGGGGGTCATTACGATCAAAAAATGGCATTAATAACGTGCTCGAAATCGATCTTTTCAGTTTCTTCTCTTTCAACGCTCATCAAAGCAAGATCACTTAATCGAACTTAACCCATGGAGACTCTCAGATAATTTAAGATCAGTTTTAATTTGTTGCAAGATCTTTCGCTGCTAGCGATGGAAACTGCAATAGTCAACATTATTTACATGGCTATTCGAAGATTTTTCGCCGTTGGCATTTTTCGGTTTTAACATCCCAGTTTTGACTAAGTCCAATTTCCAGAGCTTCAGTCACCAAAGTTTCTCTTTCATTGCGGAAATAATCTCTTAAACCTTTCAAATCTAAGGCGGCATCATGAAAGTTCATATTTATATCTTGCAATCTTTTCTAAACTCTATTAATAGGAATGAATACTCTCGTCCAAAATCCAAGTAGAGTCAGAAAATCAAGTGTCAACATACGGTTGTACAATTGCGTAGCATCACTTCTTGTTTGACTCGTTTCATTTTCATCATCCATTATAGTCTCGAGAACTTGGAGTATGCCGTCAAGGTAGTTGTTTATGGGCTTCACAGCTTCCACTTTTGCACTCCATATTGTTCTAGACTTAGATTTAATAACTATGGGCATAGCGTTTTTGAGTATTTCCCAGCGTTGCGTAGACGATGAAAAAACAGATAGAGAGCTTCAACAGTTCCAAAAAATGTCAATACGCACAGTAATCAACAGTTTTAACAATTCAAATTCTGGCACGCAAGTTACATACGGATACCAAGAGATCCAAGCGGCTCCTACTCTGTTTGCCCCGCTCTAGGTACGTCACTGTTGGTATCATTGAGTTGTGTCACTGGTTAAATTAAATGTACTTATTTCTGTTACAACCATTGGAGTATTATAATCCAATAATTCTGATTTTTAGATGTATACTTTTTGGGGTGATTTCGTTACTATTCTTCTAGTTGCTATTGCATTGACTTTGGCATATGAGTCTCCTATGATTGCGATAGAAAAAGTTTTATTTGGAAAAGGTAAAAATAGATTATTTTATGTAAAATTAAATTATTAATATTTTAAATTTAGGAACGGATAATAAAAAGACGTCAGAACAACCAAAAATTGGCCACACGAATAAAGGATTTGAACCAGTGTAAATAATTAGGCATAAGTATTTCTTATATATTTTTGTATTATTTTATACAATAAATAATTTTTTCTACAGTCTATATACAAAGTAGCCATTTGCTCTCTCTTTTGTCAACGCAAAATGTCACTTTGCCGCTCACGCGCGACAATTTAGAAAAAACGCTCGCTGTCCAAATTTCTAACTATTCAATGTTGAGAACTGACACTTGTCTACATTTTTAAAGGAAACGTTTAGTCAGGAACTAATGGCACTATATTTACACATTTACCACCTTCATAAGTCAATCTGATATATAACTGCTCTGTCGGTATATTACATAACCAAACAAAATGCCGCACTGCTGTGAAAATAAAATATGGCATTTATTTACAAAAACGCAAGTATAAAATGCTTATTAGATTTAAGCTATAGCTCAAGAAGAATGGAAGGTAACGATAAATTAAAATTAAATATAAAATAAATTGTGTGAACAGTTGTGCTGCCACCTGCAAAAGTTTGACGTGAACGCTCCCAATGGACATCTACTTTTTCACTGCACTAGTTTAATGTACTTGAAACAAATAAATTATACAAAATCTTATAATATTCATTACAAAATTGGCATTAATTTTTTGTAAAAACGAAAGCCAAAACAATATCTTGAAGTCATATTTGATTACGTTTCTATCTTCACTACAAAACTATTGAGTAGTACTGTAAGTACAAATTGTACATTTTGTTATATTTTTATGGTGGACGACTGTAGAAAAAATCTTGTGTGTGTTTCGAGAGCAAATGGACATTGTCGATTTCGAGAGTATGCCGCGCTTCTGCGTCGCGCGTCTACAATCTCTCAATCGACAATGCCCATTTTGCGCTCTGAATACACAAATAGCTATTTTCTACAGTCTATATACCAAGTAGACATTTACGCTCTCATTTGTCAACGCAAAATGTAACTTTGCCGCTCCTAAGATCTAACTATTCACTATTCAATATTGAGAAATGACACTTGTCTACATTTTTAAAGGAAACGTTTAGTCAGAAACTAATGGCACTGTAGTTACACATTTACCTCCTTCACAAGTCAAAAAATAAAAATAAAATAGGGCATTCATTTACAAAAACGAAAGTATAAAATGCTTGGATTAAATTAAAGCAATAGCTCAAGAAGAATGGAAAATAACGATAAATTAAAATTAAATATAAAATAAATTGTGTGAACAGCTGTGCTGCCACTTGTAGAAGTTTGGCATGAACGCTTCCAATGGACATCTACTTTTTCACTGCACTAGTTTAATGTACTTGAAACAAATAAATTTTTGTTATAGTGGAGGACCCTATTGTGGCGACTGTAGAAATAATCTTGTGTGTGTTTCGAGCGCAAATGGACATTGTCGATTTCGAGGGAATGCAACAACCTCTCAATCGACAATGTCCAATTTTGCGCTCTTAATACACAAATAGCTATTTCCTATCTTTATATCTAATCTTTTACACCTGTCAATCTCATAAAGTTCTGATTTATCTGTGAATTATCTAAAAATTTTGCACCTGTCTAATTAGAAATTAATTAATAAATCATATTATTAACAGACATTGATTACCTGATATCGAATATAATGCCATAGTATGATTTGACAACATATTTTAGAATTCCTTGAAATATAAAGGGAAAATTCAATTGAAAATTAAATAAATTTGATATAGTCATCTTTACTTCCCGCTACCCTTTGGTAAGGGAGGTATAGGAATCGTGCTAAAAATCGCATATCGAGATTTTGGTAAATGAAAACGTTTTAAGGTCCCTAGAATCCAATTTTAACATTTTCACGCTGATGTCTGTGTATGTATGTGTGGATCCTTCACTCTAACTCAAATACTATCATTCAGAAAATTTTGAAACCTTGCATTTCGAACTTTTTCTGTGATGGAAAGAACCCATTAGATTTTGTTGAAAATCGGATGAACGAAAATGGCACTTTACTAGAAGCTCAAAATAGTTTTTCTTCAAGAAATACATTAAAAATTATTAAATTTTCTATATATTTGCATTAATACTTTTTCTATATATTTTATAAAATTATCTATAATTTAAATCCCAGAGCCTATGCTTTCAACTAACAAAACGCAGTTATTAAAATGTATGGACCTGACATAAATGTCACTATCAAAGAACTAATTTCAAAATAATATTAGTAAAGTCTTAAAAAGAAAAAAGTAAATAGAACAATAGAAAAGGAATTCGATTCAGCATAACTAAATATGTAGGTATTAGGATCGTATTTAGATTAATAAAAATTACCGATTCAAAAAAATGTTTAAGCTAATCCTCATTTTTGGATTAGTGAATTCTATTCTATCCCGGTATTTAAAATTTAATCTTCATTTTATTACAGCTGCGGTGGCTCAATGGTTAGAGCAATTCCTCATGTCATGAGTGCCCTCAGGGCTTTGGGTTCGAATCCCACTAAGGCATGGATGTGTGTGAATGTGAACCCACTCTGAAACTGGGATTTAATCCTGTTGAGGGGTTTAAAAAAAAGGTAGTTATTTGGATTAGATTAGACTATATTTTAAGAAATAAACTGTCAAAATTAGAGCAAAATTTGTTACCCAAAAATCAGAATTAACTTAATCTTTTTTGTGCCTCGGGCTGTAAATGGCGGGGAGCGGGAGGTATTGTGTTGGCCACACCAGATTTTCATTAAGGTATGTATGAAAAACAATTGAGTTTCAATTAAAATGAAAAAAATATTTGTTAACCTTATAAACGGTATTCTATTTGATATCTATCCTAAATAATTCAAATTGACAAATAGCAGTATATTTTGTTCTCCAATTGAATGTCCCCCTTGGTTTTCTATAAGATTGTCTCATATTATTTTATTGTATCTTTAATAATATAGAAATAGGAGATTCCACCATTTTTTTTATAATTTCATCTGAACGTATAAGTAAAACTATGACTGTCGGTGAAAATCCGGTGAAAAAATTCCTATTAATAAGCGAGTTATAGTCCTCCGAAATTTGAAAATATAAATGAGACGTCACGAATATATGTTTTTATATCAAACTATTTTCTTCGTGGACCTAAATGTTCTTGAAATATATGCTATTTATAAATTATATTTATAAAAAATAAATGAATATTATTATACTATACAAGTCGACATGTTTTATAATTAGAAATGTATTTAAATTATTAATTTTAATGCAAAATATTTATATTCAAATAAAAACTGTTTGAGAATTGCACTACTGGACTGATAGCCACGCATCCACTATTTGAATTTCTCTATTTCCATTGGTAGTAGGCTCCGCCCCTAACTCGGTATTCGTTATATATTTATAGGTGGTCTTTGAGTCGGTAATCAAAATAATATATATGGATTTCATATGAGTGACGAGCTGCTAAAACAAAAACCCCCTTATTTCTGAATTATTTCGATTATATCATTTTATTTCTTTATTAATATTCAGGGTCGGATTGGCCAGTCGGAATAATCGGGAATTTCCCGAGAGGCCGCGGCTTTTCGAGGCCGCCGCTCGGTGATACAATCTAAAATTTGAGTACGTAGCATCATCTAACTAACTTCACCTAGTAACAGTTCTTATTTAGATCGTTTTCAGTATTTTCTGATTCTTGACAAAATTTCGTTCGGTGTTGCAGATATAGTCCGAGCTCGAATATCTGAGGTTTTTATAATTTCCTACTTTGCAGAATTTGAATGATTGGAATTATAGTTAAGGTATTGTCTGGTGTTGGTTTATTGGTTTACGGTAGAGTAGACTGATGTCCATGGTTCGTTTTCTCTGTTAAAACATCCAAGAACGGAGGGACTCCATGAGATTTTTTCTCCATTGTGAACCTAATATAAAGCATCGTCGACATATCTAAGCCAAAGTTTAGGTCTTATGTTGGCCGTATCTAGTGCCAATTCTTCAAAAAATTCCATGTATAAATTGACTATAACTGAGAAGAACCATCTTTTTGTACAAAATATCTATCTTTTTCTTGGAAATATGAGTTCTGTAGGCAGCACTGCAAAAGTTCCATAAATCCATCAAGAGGCAAGTCGATTCTATCTTTTAAGTTGATATCATTTTCAAGCCTTGTTTTGATGATTTCTAATAATTTCTCGTAAATAAACTTACAACATCAAAGCTGACAAAAAGATTTTGTGGTTCTTATTGTATTTAGCTCAAAAGTTCTACAAAATGTTTTCAGTTCTTCACAATGATGTACTTTTTCTTTGAAGTGGCTGAATGATTGATAATAGAAATTGTGATAGTTTGTAAGTAGAAGAATTTATGGAACTTTTGACGGGTTATGGGGTCTCGTGGCCGCGTGCCTGAGTGTCTGGTCGTAAATCTGGGGAACCGGGTTCGATCCCGACCGACGCCAAATATTTCGAATTTTAAATGGCACAAAATTGAGCCCTGTGGTGCACTCTCCACGCCACCAATGAGTGCCTGTGAGGTGACGCCTGGTAAACGCCCGCACGGTACAAATATGTCATCACCATTACCGATATCTGCATACAAAGCAGATTGGCACACTCAGCAATGGGTAATATGCCATGATGATATATTTATTTATTTATTTGATATTTATTTGACGGGTTTTTGAGTTGCTTAAATCTTTTTTTATTGCTTTTTGGAAGCTCCCCGTACAGATGTGGGAGCTTGCTAAAATATATATAAATTGGTATCAAATATTACTGTAACACTTCCATTATCTGCGGGTAGAATCGTGGTTGTGTTATCTTTCAATGCTTTATTTTCTTCGTTTTCAAAATTAAGTTTGATCAGATAATTTTTTGCTTCAGAATTTAATATTGTCTACAATTTTTAAACGAACTTAATGTTATTTTCTTAACTACAGAATGTTCTATATTTTAAATACTATTTTTAAGAGCGTTTTTTTTATATTTCAACATCTTTTATAACTGTTCAATTTCTAAAACTAATTTATTACTTTGTGACAATATAATTATAAATTTAAAAAAAACTGCAAATGAGGCCATCATGCTAGAATTTTCCCGGGCAGCTGAATCTTCCCAATCCGGCCCTGTTAATATTCATTATTAAGCATAAACTTTCACTATTTTTTACTAATTTCTCTTAATTCGATTGAGCTATAATCCCCAGGGCTGGACTGGGAATATGTTTAGTACCGGGAAATCCGGATGGGGTCGGGCCAGG
Organism: Harpalus rubripes; assembly: GCA_963082715.1. Classification (NCBI taxonomy): domain Eukaryota; kingdom Metazoa; phylum Arthropoda; class Insecta; order Coleoptera; family Carabidae; genus Harpalus; species Harpalus rubripes. The sequence continues at coordinate 75,526,522 of OY720450.1, forward strand.
CCAGTCATTTGAACTGATTTTTTTTATAATTTTAATCATTATAATATTTTGTTTAATAATTTACTTTTTACCTCCCGTTACCCTTGGTAAAGGAGGTATAGGGATCGTGCAATAAATCGCATATCGAGATTTTGGTATATGACCACGTTTTAAGGACCTTAGAATCCAATTTTAATATTTTCATGATGATGTCTGTGTGTTTGTGTGTATGGATCCTTCACTCTAACTGAAATACTATCATTCAGAAAATTTTGAAACCTTATATTGCTACCTTATTCTCTAATATGAAATGAGCCATTAAATTTTGGTGTAAGTCAGATAACCGGAATTGGCACTTTATAGATATAGATTTTCTTCGAAAAATACCTTTAAATGTTATTTTTCCGCATTTTATATTATGAAAATTAAAGATTATTGAATTTTCTATAGGCTTGCAATAATACTTTTTATATATATTTTATGGATAAATTTATAAAATAGTATACAATTTAAATCCCGGAACCTACGATTAAAACAAAACTCCTTCTCTTAAATATATGTAACTGTCAGATGACTGTCTCTGTCAAAATACTAGTCATTTCAAATTAATAGTGGTAACGATTCGAAAAGAAAATAGTAAACTGAACATTAGTTATATGGAAAAGGGAAGTATTGTGTTGGCCACATTAGATTTTTTCTTTCAAAACGTCTATGATTTGCTCATTTTTTATATTCTTTGTGTCGATAACAATATGATAATAAATTTGTACATTGAAAATAAATTTTAATATGCTAATGCTAACGTATGTAATTGTTATTTATGCAACAAGAGTGTAAACAGAAGTTTTATGCCATAAGGTCAAGTATTTCGTGACGAAGCTTATCGAGTCACGAAAATTATTGACTGAATATCATCCGTATTTTTAATTTATACACAGAGAATGACGTTATCATCCTTTACGGTTTGCTCCGACCCTTGGATTCATAGAATGTAATTGAAAGGAAAGTAGAAATAAATAATTTTTATAACAAAATTATACTATACTCGTACATAACCTATAAAAAATCGGTTCGATGAAAGATTTTAACAATACACAATTATACATTTATCGTTCTCAAAAAAATTAAAAATTTTGTCTCTAATGAAACGAGCAGATATTTTACTCTATATTGCAAATCTTGAACTTTACCTAATGGCTAATGTTTTAAAAATATTCGAATATTTTCAGGACTGCATTTAATCTTCAGGGGCACAAGACACAAATGTTCTATTGGTGCCTTTATTTGTAATTATTGATTACAACAAAGGATATTTTTATTGCAACAAAAAATATTTTGATTACAACAATGGATATTTTGATTATATTCGAAGAATACTGATTAGATGAATGAATCTAATGGCGAAAATTGCATTAATATTTGCGAAGAATTAAAAATCAAGCTCATAATGTGTGTTTTATAATTTTTGTAGTTTTTAAAGTACATGCGCCTATATTTAATTGTAGCCCCGCGTATGTTTGTTTTCTCGATAGCGTAGATTAGCTTGGTGGTGTCTATAATTCCGAGATAAATGTTGGGGTCTTCTTCATTATTATTTTAGCTGCGCTTAATATGTAACGAATTATGATTTTATAGATTTTTTTGTTTTATGCCCATTTTTTCCAAATTCACAATAATATACAATAATATCAAAAAGTTTTCAATGCTATTTGATACTGACTTGTCAATGGGTGACGTCATGCGCGGAGCAAACGAAAATGGGATCTCTAAATATATCTTTTATTCATAGATCATGGATTCTAGTCATTCAATCTTTTCAAGGTGGCTGGAATTAATAATTTACTATTCTTATTTTAGGTCCAATCAACGCCTTCTTATCATGGTCTGCATTCCATATTCTTGGTCGATTTACGTATACAATGTATTTAAATGATTTAATAGTTTTAGTTGCATCGGGTTGTTCTTTAAGAACCGTATCTTATTTCTCAGACCTAAATGCGGTATGTTGTCACCCAAATACAGAGTGTAACAAAAATAAGTACATTAAATGAAAGAGAGCAACAATATTTCTTGGTATCTTTCTTTAAAATCTCTTTTTCTTGTGTTTTAGGCAGGTAATGAAATATGTAATAAAACTTTGTATTTTTTTAACGGAATGTTTACTAAAAAAGTAACTAGGAAATATTGTTGGTATCCAGTGGCGTACCTAACTGAAATGGTGCCCAGGTCGTAATTGCGCCCCCTATCAACAATGTAAAATCAAGATTACTTCTTTCTCGCTTTAGTGAAGCGAGATATGTGGCATTTGTATTGTTATTGAAATATCCATCTAATATGATCAAGTAACTTCAACCATAAATGAATCAGCACAATAACAAAATAACTATCAATATACGGGTGTTCCGCGACTCGACCGACAAACTTGTACCATATATTCCGGGGGTCATTACGATCAAAAAATGGCATTAATAACGTGCTCGAAATCGATCTTTACAGTTTCTTCTCTTTCAACGCTCATCAAAGCAAGATCACTTAATCGAACTTGACCCATGGAGACTCTCAGATAATTTAAGATCAGTTTTAATTTGTTGCAAGATCTTTCACTGCTAGCAATGGAAACTGCAATAGTCAACATTATTTACATGGCTATTCGAAGATTTTTCGCCGTTGGCATTTTTCGGTTTTAACATCCCAGTTTTGACTAAGTCCAATTTCCAGAGCTTCAGTCACCAAAGTTTCTCTTTCATTGCGGAAATAATCTCTTAAACCTTTCAAATCTAAGGCGGCACCATGAAAGTTCATATTTATATCTTGCAGTCTTTTCTAAACTCTATTAATAGAAATGAATACTCTCGTCCAAAATCCAAGTAGAGTCAGAAAATCAAGTGTCAACATACGGTTGTACAATTGCTTACCATCACTTCTTGTTTCATCATCCATTATAGTCTCGAGAACTTGGAGTATGCCGTCAAGGTAGTTGTTTATGGGCTTCACAGCTTCCACTTTTGCACTCCATATTGTTTTAGACTTAGATTTAATAACTATGGGCATAGCGTTTTTGAGTATTTCCCAGCGTTGCGTAGACGATGAAAAAACAGATAGAGAGCTTCAACAGTTCCAAAAATGTCAATACGCACAGTAATCAACAGTTTTAACAATTCAAATTCTGGCACGCAAGTTACATACGGATACCAAGAGATCCAAGCGGCGCCCCCTTGGTTGTGGCGCCCAGGGCACCTGCCCTGTTTGCCCCGCTCTAGGTACGCCACTGTTGGTATCATTGCGTTGTGTCACTGGTTAAATTAAATGTACTTATTTCTGTTACAACCATTGGAGTATTATAATCCAATAATTCTGCTTTTTAGATGTATACTTTTTGGGGTGATTTCGTTACTATTCTTCTAGTTGCTATTGCATTGACTTTGGCGTACGAGTCTCCTATGATTGCGATAGAAAAAGTTTTATTTGGAAAAGGTAAAAATAGATTATTTTATGTAAAATTAAATTATTAATATTTTAAATTTAGGAACGGATAATAAAAAGACGACAGAACAACCAAAAATTGGCCACACAAATAAAGGATTTGAACCAGCGTAAATAATTAGGCATAAGTATTTCTTATATATTTTTGTATTATTTTATACAATAAATAATTTTTTCTACAGTCTATATACAAAGTAGCAATTTGCTCTCTCTTTTGTCAACGCAAAATGTCACTTTGCCGCTCACGCGCGACAATTTAGAAAAAACGCTCGCTGTCCAAATTTCTAACTATTCAATGTTGAGAACTGACACTTGTCTACATTTTTAAAGGAAACGTTTAGTCAGGAACTAATGGCACTATATTTACACATTTACCACCTTCATAAGTCAATCTGATATATACCTGCTCTGTCGGTATATTACATAACCAAACAAAATGCCGCACTGCTGTGAAAATAAAATATGGCATTTATTTACAAAAACGCAAGTATAAAATGCTTATTAGATTTAAGCTATAGCTCAAGAAGAATGGAAGGTAACGATAAATTAAAATTAAATATAAAATAAATTGTGTGAACAGTTGTGCTGCCACCTGCAAAAGTTTGACGTGAACGCTCCCGATGGACATCTACTTTTTCACTGCACTAGTTTAATGTACTTGAAACAAATAAATTATACAAAAACTTATAATATTCATTACAAAATTGGCATTAATTTTTTGTAAAAACGAAAGCCAAAACAATATCTTGAAGTCATATTTGATTACGTTTCTATCTTCACTACAAAACTATTGAGTAGTACTGTAAGTACAAATTGTACATTTTGTTATATTTTTATGGTGGACGACTGTAGAAAAAATCTTGTGTGTGTTTCGAGAGCAAATGGACATTGTCGATTTCGAGAGAATGCCGCGCTCCTGCGCCGCGCGTCTACAATCTCTCAATCGACAATGCCCATTTTGCGCTCTGAATACACAAATAGCTATTTTCTACAGTCTATATACCAAGTAGACATTTACGCTCTCATTTGTCAACGCAAAATGTAACTTTGCCGCTCCTACGATCTAACTATTCACTATTCAATATTGAGAAATGACACTTGTCTACATTTTTAAAGGAAACGTTTAGTCAGAAACTAATGGCACTGTAGTTACACATTTACCTCCTTCACAAGTCAAAAAATAAAAATAAAATAGGGCATTCATTTACAAAAACGAAAGTATAAAATGCTTGGATTTAATTAAAGCAATAGCTCAAGAAGAATGGAAAATAACGATAAATTAAAATTAAATATAAAATAAATTGTGTGAACAGTTGTGCTGCCACCTGTAGAAGTTTGGCATGAACGCTTCCAATGGACATCTACTTTTTCACTGCACTAGTTTAATGTACTTGAAACAAATAAATTTTTGTTATAGTGGAAGACCCTATTGTGGCGACTGTAGAAATAATCTTGTGTGTGTTTCGAGCGCAAATGGACATTGTCGATTTCGAGGGAATGCAACAACCTCTCAATCGACAATGTCCAATTTTGCGCTCTTAATACACAAATAGCTATTTCCTATCTTTATATCTAATCTTTTACACCTGTCAATCTCATAAATTTCTGATTTATCTGTGAATTATCTAAAAATTTTGCACCTGTCTAATTAGAAATTAATTAATAAATCATATTATTAACAGACATTGATTACCTGATATCGAATATAATGCCATAGTATGATTTGACAACATATTTTAGAATTCCTTGAAATATAAAGGGAAAATTCAATTGAAAATTAAATAAATTTGATATAGTCATCTTTACTTCCCGCTACCCTTTGGTAAGGAAGGTATAGGAATCGTGCTAAAAATCGCATATCGAGATTTTGGTAAATGAAAACGTTTTAAGGTCCCTAGAATCCAATTTTAACATTTTCACGCTGATGTCTGTGTATGTATGTGTGGATCCTTCACTCTAACTCAAATACTATCATTCAGAAAATTTTGAAACCTTGCATTTCGAACTTTTTCTGTGATGGAAAGAACCCATTAGATTTTATTGAAAATCGGATGAACGAAAATGGCACTTTACTAGAAGCTCAAAATAGTTTTTCTTCAAGAAATACATTAAAAATTATTAAATTTTCTATATATTTGTATTAATACTTTTTCTATATGTTTTATAAAATTATCTATAATTTAAATCCCAGAGCCTATGCTTTCAACTAACAAAACGCAGTTATTAAAATGTATGGACCTGACATAAATGTCACTATCAAAGAACTAATTTCAAAATAATATTAGTAAAGTCTTAAAAAGAAAAAAGTAAATAGAACAATAGAAAAGGAATTCGATTCAGCATAACTAAATATGTAGGTATTAGGATCGTATTTAGATTAATAAAAATTACCGATTCAAAAAAATGTTTAAGCTAATCCTCATTTTTGGATTAGTGAATTCTATTCTATCCCGGTATTTAAAATTTAATCTTCATTTTATTATAGCTGCGGTGGCTCAATGGTTAGAGCAATTCCTCATGTCATGAGTGCCCTCAGGGCTTTGGGTTCGAATCCCACTAAGGCATGGATGTGTGTGAATGTGAACCCACTCTGAAACTGGGATTTAATCCTGTTGAGGGGTTTAAAAAAAAGGTAGTTATTTGGATTAGATTAGACTATATTTTAAGAAATAAACTGTCAAAATTAGAGCAAAATTTGTTACCCAAATATCAGAATTAACTTAATCTTTTTTGTGCCTCGGGCTGTAAATGGCGGGGAGCGGGAGGTATTAAGTTGGCCACACCAGATTTTCATTAAGGTATGTATGAAAAACAATTGAGTTTCAATTAATATGAAAAAAAATATTTGTTAAACTTATAAACGGTATTCTATTTGATATCTATCCTAAATAATTCAAATTGACAAATAGCAGTATATTTTGTTCTCCAATTGAATGTCCCCCTTGGTTTTCTATAAGATTGTCTCATATTATTTTATTGTATCTTTAATAATATAGAAATAGGAGATTCCACCATTTTTTTTTATAATTTCATCTGAACGTATAAGCAAAACTATGACTGTCGGTGAAAATCCGGTGAAAAATTGCTATTAATAAGCGAGTTATAGTCCTCCGAAATTTGAAAATATAAATGTGACGTCACGAATATATGTTTTTATATCAAACTATTTTCTTCGTGGACCTAAATGTTCTTGAAATATATGCTATTTATAAATTATATTTATAAAAAATAAATGTATATTATTATACTATACAAGTCGACATGTTTTATAATTAGAAATGTATTTAAATTATTAATTTTAATGCAAAATATTTATATTCAAATAAAAACTGTTTGAGAATTGCACTACTGGACTGATAGCCACGCATCCACTATTTGAATTTCTCTACTTCCATTGGTAGTAGGCTCCGCCCCTAACTCGGTATTCGTTATATATTTATAGGTGGTCTTTGAGTCGCTAATCAAAATAATATATATGGATTTCATATGAGTGACGAGCTACTAAAACAAAAACCCCCTTATTTCTGAATTATTTCGATTATATCATTTTATTGCTTTATTAATATTCAGGGTCGGATTGGCCAGTCGGAATAATCGGGAATTTCCCGAGAGGCCGCGGCTTTTCGAGGCCGCCGCTCGGTGATACAAACTAAAATTTGAGTACGTAGCATCATCTAACTAACTTCACCTAGTAACAGTTCTTATTTAGATCGTTTTCAGTATTTTCTGATTCTTGACAAAATTTCGTTCGGTGTTGCAGATATAGTCCGAGCTCGAATATCTGAGGTTTTTATAATTTCCTACTTTGCAGAATTTGAATGATTGGAATTATAGTTAAGGTATTGTCTGGTATTGGTTTATTGGTTTACGGTAGAGTAGACTGATGTCCATGGTTCGTTTTCTCTGTTAAAACATCCAAGAACGGAGGGACTCCATGAGATTTTTTCTCCATTGTGAACCTAATATAAAGTATCGTCGACATATCTAAGCCAAAGTTTAGGTCTTATGTTGGCTGTATCTAGTGCCAATTCTTCAAAAAATTCCATGTATAAATTGACTATAACTGAGAAGAACCATCTTTTTGTACAAAATATCTATCTTTTTCTTGGAAATATGAGTTCTGTAGGCAGCACTGCAAAAGTTCCATAATTCCATCAAGAGGCAAGTCGATTCTATCTTTTGAGTTGATATCATTTTCAAGCCTTGTTTTGATGATTTCTAAAAATTTCTCGTAAATAAACTTACAACATCAAAGCTGACAAAAAGATTTTGTGGTTCTTATTGTATTTAGCTCAAAAGTTCTACAAAATGTTTTCAGTTCTTCACAATGATGTACTTTTTCTTTGAAGTGGCTGAATGATTGATAATAGAAATTGTGATAGTTTGTAAGTAGAAGAATTTATGGAACTTTTGACGGGTTATGGGGTCTCGTGGCCGCGTGCCTGAGTGTCTGGTCGTAAATCTGGGGAACCGGGTTCGATCCCGACCGACGCCAAATATTTCGAATTTTAAATGGCACAAAATTGAGCCCTGTGGTGCACTCTCCACGCCAGCAATGAGTGCCCGTGAGGTGACGCCTGGTAAACGCCCGCACGGTACAAATATGTCATCACCATTACCGATATCTGCATACAAAGCAGATTGGCACACTCAGCAATGGGTAATATGCCATGATGATATATTTATTTATTTATTTGATATTTATTTGACGGGTTTTTGAGTTGCTTAAATCTATTTTTTATTGATTTTTGGAAGCCCCCCATACAGATGTGGGAGCTTGCTAAAATATGGAGTGAGATCTGTTCTTGTTCTAAACGGAATATAATTCTTTATATTTCTTAAGAACACGATACACTTTGTTTTCTATAGATGTTGTAGAATGTTTTCCAAGTTTCTTATAATTTCCTTGATTCAAAAGCTCTTTTATTTTCTGATCATATAAATTGGTATCAAATATTACTGTAACACTTCCATTATCTGCGGGTAGAATCGTGGTTGTGTTATCTTTCAATGCTTTATTTTCTTCGTTTTTAAAATTAGGTTTGATCAGATAATTTTTTGCTTCAGAATTTAATATTGTCTACAATTTTTAAACGAACTTAATGTTATTTTCTTAACTACAGAATGTTCTATATTTTAAATACTATTTTTAGGAGCGTTTTTTTTATATTTCAACATCTTTTATAACTGTTCAATTTCTAAAACTAATTTATTACTTTGTGACAATATAATTATAAATTTAAAAAAAACTGCAAATGAGGCCGATCATGCTAGAATTTTCCCGGGCAGCTGAATCTTCCCAATCCGGCCCTGTTAATATTCATTATTATATACTATATACTTTCACTATTTTTTACTAATTTCTCTTCATTCGATTGAGCTATAATCCCCAGGGCTGGACTGGGAATATGTTTAAGTACCGGGAAATCCGGATGGGGTCGGGCCAGGCCAGTCATTTGAACTGATTTTTTTTTATAATTTTAATCATTATAATATTTTGTTTAATAATTTACTTTTTACCTCCCGTTACCCTTGGTAAAGGAGGTATAGGGATCGTGCAATAAATCGCATATCGAGATTTTGGTATATGACCACGTTTTAAGGACCTTAGAATCCAATTTTAATATTTTCACGATGATGTCTGTGTGTTTGTGTGTATGGATCCTTCACTCTAACTGAAATACTATCATTCAGAAATTTTTGAAACCTTATATTGCTACCTTATTCTCTAATATGAAATGAGCCATTAGATTTTGGTGTAAGTCAGATAACCGGAATTGGCACTTTATAGATATAGATTTTCTTCGAAAAATACCTTTAAATGTTATTTTTCCGCATTTTATATTATGAAAATTAAAGATTATTGAATTTTCTATAGGCTTGCAATAATACTTTTTATATATATTTTATGGATAAATTTATAAAATAGTATACAATTTAAATCCCGGAACCTACGATTAAAACAAAACTCCTTCTCTTAAATATATGTAACTGTCAGATAACTGTCTCTGTCAAAATACTAGTCATTTCAAATTAATAGTGGTAACGATTCGAAAAGAAAATAGTAAACTGAACATTAGTTATATGGAAAAGGGAGGTATTGTGTTGGCCACATTAGATTTTTTCTTTCAAAACGTCTATGATTTGCTCATTTTTGATATTCTTTGTGTCGATAACAATATGATAATAAATTTGTACATTGAAAATAAATTTTAATATGCTAATGCTAACGTATGTAATTGTTATTTATGCAACAAGAGTGTAAACAGAAGTTTTATGCCATAAGGTCAAGTATTTCGTGACGAAGCTTATCGAGTCACGAAAATTATTGACTGAATATCATCCGTATATATATATTGTTGTCAATTTTTTTTTATTGATTAAATCAATTATTATATGAAAAGGTGTAGCAGGTATGTTATTATTTATAATTTGATTAAAGTTATTTGGATCTAAATAAAATACATCCTTATATAAATGATCATTTCATATGTATGATGTCGGTAATACAAAAAATAAGTATGTATAGCGAATTTAACAATTGGTTGTCAAAAAGAAAAATAGCTATAAATATTGGCGCACATTCAAGAGTAGTAGGGAATTATTTCAAAATCAAGAATTTATGTTATTTTTGTATCGATTTATTTAATTTTTCAACTTTAAATTTTTATAATTTATTTTTTAAGTTCGGCAGGCCACGAGCCGTCACAGGCCACCGGAAAATTCCCGGTATCCCGCCGGGCCAGTCCAGCCCTGATAATCCCCTATTTTTTGTGGTAGCTCGTTTGCTCGTTTAACTGTTACCGCCTGTATATGAAGCGAAAATTCAAATAAATTGTTCCTGTACTAGAACTATTAACATTTTTAAAAATTCAACATTAGACGAACATACATAAAAAAGTATTATTAAAATCAAAGTCAAATAGTAATGTATAATATTTCTTTTTAAATCGTATACACAAATACAAACGCACCACAAACAATAAATAAAGGTAATAATTTTTTGGTGTTTTGTAATCCTTATACCTAATGTCCTGTTGAACAGTTGAACTAGAAGAATAAATTATTATTTTTCTCGAAACAAATCAGATATTGTGCGATTAACCGGATAGATAGGTATGCGATAAACACTTGTAGTTTGGTTTCTTAATCGAGATTTCTTAGTATTTCTATTTCTGTGATAAAAAAATAAAATATGTAAATAAAACACCTGCTAGACGATATGACAAATAATAATTTCGAAGAAAGTATAATTTTTATCTCGGAGGATCAGCATAATAGCATCTGTATGCTTTATAGGGTACTATACCAGGGATGACGAACCAATGGCACGCGTGCCATTAGTCACTGATCACAATATTCTTTATGATGCTCTACGAAAAAAAAAGTGTGAATTTTCAGCGAGATTTTCTCAGTTCAAAGAATTATCGGAAATACTCGTTTATTATGTGCCCTGATGTGACGTCATTTGATAAACTGAATTTGTCCCAATTCGATTGGTTGGAAATTGAAGATTTTGAAATGCAGCTGATTGATTTCCAGTCTAGTTCAATATGGATTCAAAAATTTATTGAAACAAGGAAAGAGTTAGAATTAATTGAAACAGAAAGATTGACAATATAAGTGAAAATGCTAATAATTTTTTTTTGGAAACATGGAATGCGTTACCAAACATATTTAATTGTTTGAAGAACCTGGCTCATGTTATTTTAACAATATTTTCATCAACCTATGCCTGCGAGTCATTATTTTCAGAGGTGAATAACATTAAAGACTCGGTTAGAAACCGTTTGACAAATGACTCCAGTTCAGCCAGTGGCGTCGATAGACCATTTCTAAGGGGGCTTGCGCCCTCCCTGTTTAATTTTGCGCCCCCTTTCCGTGTTTTTATTTAAATAAATTATTAAAAATCAATCTGATTTTTTTACTATTTTATTATGCACTTATTTATCTGCAATAAGCAGCGAGACGATTATATACCTACGACTTTAGCCGAAGAGGAAAGGTTACCGCTGCTCTAAAATATGAAGCGAAAATTCAAATAAATTATTCATGTATTAGAACTATTAACGCATTTAAAAAATCAACACACGACAAGCATCCTTCCGATACTAATCTGCATTTTAAAATAAAAATTATTGAAATCTATTAATACTGGACTTTCCTCGTTTTGCCATTAAAATCAAAGTCAAATACTAATAGATTTCAATAATATTTTTTTTAATTCGGGTTAATATCGGAAGTATGCGTGTCGTGTGTTGAGTTTTTTAAAATGTTAATAGTTCGAAACAATTAATTGAATATTCGCTTCATATTTTAGTACAGGGGTAAGCTTTCCTATTAAGAAAGGTACTATAAGAAATCAAAATGATGCACCATTCAGGCTATAAAAGAGACGAAATTATTTATGGCTATCCCATTGCAAGGACATAATGAAACAAAAAATTCAACAAATAAGGCCAATTTTATAGACTCTAGTTATTAAAAAATTTGATCCTTTTCTCCAGAATTACAATGTACCTCAAAATGCATATTATTGTTCACTACGTCACATGTTATAGAGAGTAGTGCATGTATAATACGCAAAATAACTCCGGAAATTAATAATTGTGATTATTTTGCAATAATAGTAGATGATCCTCGGGACATCACTGCAGAAGAACAGATAAGTATTTGTGTTCGCTTAATTACATCTGAAAATCTTCCAAAAGAAATATTTTTATGTTTTAAACATCAAAAAATTTAAATACCAGAATCAGACTGCCAAAAATTATTTCGTTCTGAAGGTGTGCCCTGTTGCGCCCTCCCTGTTAAAAGTATCTAGTGACGCCCCTGAGTTCAGCATGCATTCTACTAAAAGTAACATCTTACAACCCTAATATATGTTATTTGTCATCTAATCAGCAACAACAGACGTCACACAAATTTTACTTTAATTTAAATTACGCGTGTAATTGAAACATTGCAAAATGTTCCTGTTTTTTGTAGTAAATAAAGAGTTTTGAGTTGATAGTAATTATTATTATTATTTTCCCAATAATCACAAAATCAAAATTATTTGATGGCACGTCTATGACCTCATTAAACATTTCTTTAGAAAAATGGCACGTTGATACGTAAAGGTTCGCCATCCCTGTACTATACCATAGTCAAATTTTAACTATCTTCAATAAGAAGACGAAAATATACATAAGTTATTATTACAGAATTTTTTTGTTTCAATATTGATTAGGTTGCAAATTCTACAAGCGATGAAAGTTGTTTACTAATTAGGTATGACGCGCTAGGTCCTAAGAATTTGATTGGTCGCCTGATTATTAAATCGAGATTCGCATGTCTCCTTTGAAAGATTATGAACTGTCACTTTTTTGTATAACCTAACAAAAAAAATTACAATTTTATGTTTCAGGAATTTGTTTAATTATAATAACTAGTAATATTAACAATAATAATATATTTATAATTAAATCAATTTGTAATATGTATTAATTAAATTAATAATAACTAATCAAAACAAACACTAGCGCCATCCGCCGTCATAGTTTGTGACATAATATTGTCAAACTGTTTCAATGTTCTAAAATTTATTAAGAAAAAAATGCTTTTTAGGTATTGTATTCATGCTAAAAATCGCATATCCAGATTTTAGTGAATAAGCACGTTTTAAGGTCCCTAGAATCCGATTATAACATTTTTACGATGATGTCCGTATGTATGTGTCTGTGTGTGGATGTTGGATTCACCATATCTCAAATACTATAAGACTTAAGACATTTTTAACTACGGATTCCTCAATCTAACAATAATGGGAAGAGTTAATTAAGTTTTGGTAACAATTGGACAACCGGAAGTAGTAGTTACAAGAAAAAAACCATCTAAATATTATTTATCGAAAATTAATGTAAATACTTATATTAAAAATTATTGTATCTTCTATAGAATTAGAGGTAAAGAAATGCATATAAATAATTTGATGTAAACATTCTCAAATAAAACTACTTCAAGGCAAGATATTCAAATGTTTGTAATTGACATATAAATGTCACTGTCAAAAATATTTGTATGCCGCTGTCAAAAATATTTGTACATTATTATGAAGATTATGAAAATAAAAAAGAGTCAACAATGTAAAAGAATATACGTAAAAAGAATGTAAGAGGAATTTTCGAAAAATTGACGAATATAAAGAAAAAGAACAGGAAAGTAGAAAAAGAAAATTTCAAGATATTGAATACAAAGAAAATGTATGTATTGTACATAATTTATATTAAAATATCCCATAGATTTTGCAAATATATGTGAGAATTATTTTGTAGTGAGACATGAATATATGTATTTGTATTTAAAAATATTTTTCGTTTTATGCGTACAAGCAGGTAAAATATCTGGCGAGAGGTTATGTGCTGGCCACATCAGATTTTTATTTATGTTATTTATGCTTAATAATAAGTTTTTATATAAAAATATTTCAGCTATGCAAATATGAAAAAATCTGTTCTCTCTAGAACTAACAGTTTGTCGACCACTGGAAGTACCAGCTACGTCACGCAAGAAATTCTTAACTTTAAAAATTCATAACTCGTTTATTACGTAAAATTTTTGAGTCGCGTTTGCAGTAAAATTCTTATTTCGCCAGGTCTTAAATGTTATAGGACCCTATTGTTGTATTACTTCTTAAAAACCCATAATATATATCACCATTTACCTACCTTAATTCCATTCGAAATTACCTGTTTTTACCTTCCGTCACCTTTAGGTAAGGAAGGTATTGTCTTTGGTCAAAAAATTCGATGATGAGTTTTTAATCAATAAGCACGTTTTAGGGTCCCTAGAATACGAATTTACTATTTTTACGATGATGTCTGTATGTGTGTGTATGTGTGTGTGTGTGTGTGTATGTGTGTGTGTGTGTGTGGATGTGTGTGTGTGTGTGTGTGTGTGTGTGTGTGTAACAAAATTTTCGTCTGCGATAACTCTAATACTACAGTTACAAAAATTATAATTTTTTCGTATACTTCTTCGTTACATCCATATGACGAGCTGATTAGATTTTGGTTACAATTAGTCAACCGGAAGTACCATCATTTGAAGATTTTAACAGTTTTTCTTGAAAAAACTATATTAAATATAATTTTTTCACATTTGATGTTATTATAAATATTAAAGAATATTTTATTCTCTATACGATTTGACTGCATTTTATACTTAATATTAAATGGATATAGAGTTAAAAAATTAGAAAAAAATTAAATTTCATAAAGTAGCCATAGCTATGGAAACAGCTACTATATTAAGAAAATTCTGATTGTAAGATGTCAGTGTCAGGTGAAATTGACACAGTGTGTTTGTCTTATAATTTTTACTGGAAATATAGGATCTTTTGCTTTCTGTATGGAATTTGTATAAAATACATACAACTGCTTTAAGGTAATGTACAAGAAATAATAATAATAATAATAAATCTTTTATTTCTGCAGATACATTACACTGTCTATAGAAAACGTCACAAAATAATAATTTTCTGTATGAAATTTGCATAAAATACATGCAACTGCCGGAAGGTAATGTACAAGAAATAGAATATTTAATTTAGCAAGGTACTTTCCGTATAAAATTTGTACAAAATACATAGAACTGACGGAAGGTAATGTGCTGGCCACATCAGATTTTTTATAATACAAAATTATTGTACAAAAAAATCGCACATTGCGCAATCATAGGTCAAGGTTTTCCAGCTATGTGAATCACAGACAGTACAAAACAAATAC